>BSBM01001009.1:2397500-2832500 GCA_027924585.1 Larix kaempferi | reverse complement strand
ATGTATGATGCCCTAGGAAGAATGTATGAAGGAAAAAACATCAATAGGAAGATGAACCTAAGGACTCAATTGAAGAGTACCAAGATGCACAAAGGAGAATCCATTCAAGATTACTTCTCAAGGGTTTCCCAAATCAAGGAGCAACTAGATGCCATTGGTGATACTCTTGATGAAGATGAACTTGTGATGACTGCTCTAAATGGTCTCACTAGACCTTGGGAATCATTCATATAAACCATGTGTGCCAGAAAAGAAAGCATGAATTTTGATGTAGTATGGGAGGATTGTGTTCAAGAAGAGGCTAGGGTATCCAACAGAGAGGCTCTTCTCAAGTAGGATGACCAAGCCTTGGCCACCCACACCAAAAGAGGAAAAAGGGGTCACTTCAAGAAAGTGAACCACAAAAGGTCTGAACCCTCTCATAGATTCAAAAGGAAAGGAGGAACAAACTCAGAAAGAGACCTCTCCACAGTCCAATGTTTTAATTGTCTTAAACTAGGACACTATGCTAGAGACTGTACTTTACCAGAAAAAAAGAAGAAGAAGTTTGTCCACAAAAGACATCATGCACATATGGCAGAAGATGATAGTGAAGAAGAAGAAGGAGAAGAAAAAGAATAAGAAGAAGAAGAAGAGGAAAGGCCTCGAAGGAAAAGATCTAAAGTAAAGAAAGAAGATCCAGAAGAATATGTCCTATTTTCTGCACTCTCTGGATCTATGTCTCCTGGTGAAGATACATGGCTCATTGACAGTGGTGCTTCAAAGCACATGATAGGTCAAAAGAAAACTCTCTCAAGAATTGAAGAAAATTCTTCACCACAAAAGGTATCTCTGGGAGATGATTACCAATATCCCATCAAGGGGATTGGTGAAGCAAACTACAAGCTAGATTCTGGAACACCCTTGAAGATGAAAGAAATTTTATATGTGCTAGGATTGAAGAAGAACCTACTCTCTATCTCAGCAGTAGATAAGAAAGGTTTTAGAGTTGCCTTCATAGATGGTCAAGTACTCATGTGGTCCAAAGGAAAATCAATTAAAGATGCAGTTGTCATTGGTGAAGAAGAAGGAGGTCTCTATAAGCTCAAGGGTCATCCAGAGGTTTCCCTTGCTCATGAAACCTCTAGCCCCAGTGAGCTATGGCATAGAAGATTAGCTCACATTAACTACAAAGCCTTACCCTATGTAAGCAAGGTGGTCATAGGATTACCATATTTGAAGGTTGATCATGATGGCTCATGTAAAGGATGTAAGAAAGGGAAGAATGTCAAGAACCCCTTTCCAAAGAGTGAAACAAAGACTAAGAAAATTTTGGAGCTAATACACTCAGATGTATGTGGACCAATGCCCACCACTTCTATAAGTGGGTTTGAATACTATCTTTCATTTATTGATGACTATTCAAGGAAAACTTGGATATACTTTCTAAAAGGTAAGAATGAAGTCTTTGGAAAATTCAAAGAGTTCAAGGCTCTAATAGAAAATCTCTCCGAAAAGAGAATCAAGATTCTTAGAATAGATAATGGCGGAGAATATACTTCAAAGGACTTTGAAGACTTTTGTAAAGAAGCCGGAATTAAGAGGGAACTAACCACTCCCTACAATCCCCAACAAAATGGGGTTGCTGAGAGGAAAAATAGAACCATCATGGAAGATGTAAAGACTATGATACATGACCAAGATCTACCCATGTATCTATGGGCTGAAGCAGCTAAGACAGCAGTATATGTGCAAAATATACTATCCCATAGTGCTCTTGATTTCAAGACTCCAGAAGAAGTGTTTACAGGAAAGAAGCCTGAGGTAAGTCATCTTAAGATATTTGGGTGTCCTGTGTACATCCACATTCCAAAAGAAAAGAGAACCAAGTTGGATCCTTCTGGTAAGAAGGGAATATTTGTTGGTTATTGTGAATCATCCAAGGCCTTCAGAATTTACATACCATGTTTTCATCATATAGAAATAAGTAGAGATGTAACATTTGATGAAGAAGCAGCTCTCAAGAAATCCAGGAAGTTCCAACTTGAAGAAATCTATGAAGAAGATACACCTCCTAGAATCACAGAGGCTGTGCACATCCCGGAAGATGATTCACCAGAGGATCATGACATGTTGGAACCACAAGAACCTCCTATTACAGATTTATCCAAGAAAAGAAGGCCAACATGGGCTAGAGATATTATTCAAGGAGCTGAAAGATATGGAGCTCCTGAAGGATCCACTAGAGAAAGAAAGAAACCAAAGCTAGTATCCAACTATATGGCCTTGATGTGTGATCTTGCGGATCAACAACCTACTACCTATGAAGAGGCAGCTCAGAAGAAAGAATGGGTAGAAGCAATGACAGAAGAATATCATTCAATAATGAAAAATGATGTTTGGGATGTAGTTCCCAAACCAAAAGATAAAAGTGTGGTTTCTTCCAAATGGATTTTCAAGATAAAGCATGTTGCAGATGGTAGCATTGAAAAATACAAGGCAAGATTTGTAGCCAGAGGATTCTCTCAGAAGGAGGGAATTGACTATGAAGAAACATTTGCACCAGTTGCTAGGTATAATTCAATAAGAACTATCATGGCACTTGCATCTATGATGAAGTGGAAATTACATCAAATGGATGTTAAGACAGCTTTTTTGAATGGTGTAATTGAAGAAGAAGTGTACATAGAGCAACCACAATGGTTTGAGGTTAAAGACGGGAGAACTCGTGTATGCAAACTGAAAAAGGAATTATATGGATTGAAGCAAGCTCCCAGGGCTTGGTACGGAAGGATTGAAAATTTATTAACAAGCATGGGCTTTACCAAGACTAAAGCTAATCCCAATCTTTATCTCAAAGTGATGGATGATGAACCAGTTATACTGTTGTTATATGTAGATGATCTATTTCTACCCAGAAATGAGAAACAAATTATTGAAAGCAAGAAGAAGATTTCTTCAGAATTCGAGATGAAAGATATCGAACTAATGCACTACTTCTTAGGTCTAGAAGTATGGAAAGAACCAAAAGGAATCTTTCTAAATCAAGGTAAGTATGCTATGGAGATTCTAAAAAGATTTGATATGTTGGAGTGTAAACCCATGGCCACTCCCATGGACTCCAACTTGAAATTATTAGTTGATGACTCATCAAAATTAGTGGATCTAACTCTATATAGACAAATCATTGGGTCTTTGATGTGTTTAACAAATACCAGGACAAATATATGCTTTGCTGTAAATACCCTAAGTCAGTATCTAGTAGAACCTAGAAACGTTCACTTAATAGCTGCAAAGCATGTAATGAGGTACCTAAAGGTACATTAGATTTTGGTCTATATTATCTTGGAGGTCATGAACTCAGATTACATGGTTACTCAAATTCTGATTGGGCAGGAAGTGTCTCAGACAGAAAGAGTACATCAGGTGGATGTTATGGTCTTGGATCTGCCATGATCTCATGGTTCAGCAAGAAACAATCTAGTGTGGCTCTCAGTACTGCTGAAGCAGAATATATAGCTTCCTGCTCTGCCAGTTGTGAAGCAGTATGGCTTCGAAAGCTATTATCTGGAGTGTTTGACTTAGAAATGGATCCCACTATGATTATGTGTGACAATCAAAGCTGCATCAGGATGACAGAAAATCCTGTATTCCACGATAAGTCAAAACACATAGAGATCCGATACTTTTATATACGAGATATGGTGCAGAGAGGAGCTATCAAGCTCGAGTATGTGAGCACTGAGGATCAAATTGCTGATATCTTGACCAAACCTCTCTCTCTCGAGTGAAATTTGAATACTTCCGAGACAAGCTTGGTGTAATTCAAAAGGACTCTCCTCGAAGGGGGAGTAATATAGTCACTGATAATGAGATTGTCTCATCAACAAGCAAGATCGATGATGAGGCTACCTGCTTACTACACCTGGATACCTAGAAACATTTATATTTAGGACTCTTATACTTAGAATACATGCTTTTGATGATAGATGTATTAGTGAGAATACATGATTTTGATGATAGATGTATTCGTGAGAATACATGCTTTTGATGATAGATGTATTAGTGAGAATACATGTTTTGATGATAAGATGTATTGGTAAGAATACATGTTTTGATGATAAGATGTATTGGTAAGAATACATGCTTTTGAGGATACATGTATTGATTAATGTACTTGTATGGTTGAGAATACTTGTACCTGTATTAATGAGGATACATGTGAGGGATTGTATCATCCTTGAACACTTGTTCTAAAGTGAGCCGTAGACATGATATCTCTGATAAAGAAGTCCTGAATGAACAGGTAGGGGCTTGTATCTTCCCCAGACTTCGGTCCCAGAATTGAGCCATAGACATGATGTCTCCGATAATGAAGTCCTGAATGAACAGGTAGGGGATTGTGTCTTCCCCGGACTTTGGTCCCAGAAGTGAGCGATAGACATGATGTCTCCGATAATGAAGTCCTCAATGAAAAGGTAGGGATTGTATCTTCCCCGGACTTCGGTCCCAGAATTGATCCATAGACTGGGTCTCCGATAATGAAGTCCTGAATGAACAGGTAGAGGATTGTATCTTCCCCGGACTTCGGTCCCATAATTGAGCCGTAGACTGGGTCTCCAATAATGAAGTCCTGAATGAACAGGTACGGGATTGTATCTTCCCCGGACTTTGGTCCCATAATTGATCCGTAGACTGATGTCTCCAAAAATTGAAGATAGGATTGCATCATCCCTAGACATGAGACTTGTCTTAAAGGTACATGTGAGGACTGCATCGTCCATGAACTGGGTTCAAAATGTACATGATGGGATTGCATCATCCCTAGACATGAGACTTGTCTTAAAGAGATAAGGACTGATCATCCTGGAACTTGATCGGATTGTATCATCCATGGACCTATGCCCTACAGAGAGCAGAATTGATCTTCTTGTAATATGATCGTGTGATGATGATGTCAATGATCGTGTGATGACGATGCCGATGATTGTGTGATGACGATGCCGATGATCGTGTGATGACGATGCCGATGATCGTGTGATGACGATGCCGATGATTGTGTGATGACGATGCCGATGATCGTGTGATGACGATGCTGATGATCATGTGATGACGATGTTGATGATCGTGTGATGACGATGTTGATGATCGTGTGATGACGATGCCGATGATCGTGTGATGACGATGCCAATGATCAAGTGATGACGATGATGATGATCATGTGATGACGATGTTGATGATCGTGTGATGACGATGCTGATGATCATGTGATGATGATGCTCATGATCGTATGATGACGATACTGATGATGTTGATGTTCTAGTGACTAGTTGGGTTACTGATGATGATGAATTGAAGAAAGCTTCCGATGATTTATAGATGTATCATGTATGATGTAGTCGACGACTCCTTGCTCCTGCATATGTTGTTATAATATCCTTCTCGTTAAGGGGGAGTGTTGAATATTGTAACTTCTAAGAATATTATATGTGTACATTATTATTCCGGAGATGTTCCATCTCTACAAGGTGACTCTATTATGTATCCAGAGATGTTTATTCCTTTGAGGATTTGTGGTAAATACGGTTATTAGACCCACCATGCGGGGGTTGGCCCTGATATTATATTTTAGGGGTTATTAGACTTCTCCAGGAGAGTTCGGCCCCATTAGGGATTTTAGTGAGTCGGGAACTAGTATAAATAGAGGAGGAGAGCTCCTCATTTGATACACACTCACAACTCAGAAAAGTAGCGCACTTGTCTGGGAGGTCTGTACAGGAGTTGGAGAAGGAGGTCAAGTCTTGGAGCACATCTTGTATTTTGGTTGATCATCTTATTGAGGAAATATTTGCTTTGTTTTCTACCCCATGAGGGTTTCCCAGGGTAAATTCTGTGTCTATCTTGTGATTATGTTTCTTTCAGTGATCTTGCTAGTCTATTTGGTTTAAAATTAACAGGTTTGACCTAGAGTGACCCCTTTTAATCATTCCTAGAGTTATGTTGTTGGTGAACCAAAATTAAGCACTCCAACTAACTATGGGACAAATCACAAGGTTGGATCCCAAGACAAAACCTATTAGTAGGGTTCTCCAAAGGGTCTAGTAGAGTCAAACTAATGATTAAAGTTATAATATTGAAGAGGAGGCAATATAAAACCCTACTTAAGCACTAGACATCACAAGTAATTCATGCATATAGGGTAAGGTAAAGTGACTCAATAGATATTTATCTAGCACATAACAAATCTTTGTATGAAGAGAGAAAAATATAAATGTTAATAATGGGTAGGTCATGCATATCAAGGAAATGGAAGTAGGAAACACCCTAGTACCTCTAAGTAGGTAGGTGTATGTGAATACTAATAAATGCATACACTACAATCACTCTTATTCCTATGTTTTCATTCATTCAATAGGATTTTTGTATGGATGCATATGTTCTTGACCTATGGTTTGGTCTGATTTTACTAAATAGTGCGTACGCACTAAATAGCCCGTACACTCTATTAGTGCATACGTGCTATTTATGCATACGCGCATTTAAAATAACAAAAACGCGCCATTTAAATTTTAAAGTTTTGGTAGGTAATTCCTTGCGCACCAATGTGGTGGATGACTTGGCTGCTATGGCTTTAGGTTCGGGTTGCCAAACCAAGTGGCTTGGACTATGTTATAACAAAATACATCTTATTCTATAACTTCTTCTGTTTCGAGCATGATGCTCTGTATGCTACACTATTCCACTGCCAATGAAATTGCACACACTTGTAGAACTATGTGTGCAGATTCTGAATATGTAATTTTTTATTAAATCTATTATTTGTTTCTATTTTTTAATTAATTTTAATTGCACTAACGTCAATCTTACAAAAAAAGTAGGTTATTTCTTTCATCTATAACTTTTGATTGGCTCACCTATTTTGAAAATGGAAAAGAACCCACTCAAGTACACACAAAGACCTACATCCTAAAAAAACACAAAGTTCATTGATTATGTTAAGACCATGATCATGTTGGGGACTAATGCTCAACCTAGTAATTCTAGGGCTTGGCTAACTTCCTTAATTAATTAATAAATAAAATTAACATAAATAAATATGGAAAAATAGCGTTGCACTAGAACGGCCTGTTATCTACGACTGTATAGAATTTTTTTCACAAAATTCCACCATTGACGGACCAAACTAGGGAACTAACGCAAACATATTCATTATGTTTTCTTAAAAAAATAACAGACCAACCTTAGGAGAACCCCATTTTTTGGGAGTTATACTTAATTTCCATAAATAATATTTATATATTCCAGAAGGCCATCAGATTGTCTGCGTTTCATCTTCTTGTGCCATATTCCAAAAAGTTGTGTAGGTAGCTCTAATATTGTTTTTTGATGTTTAGGTTTCTGTTTTTCCAGGAGTCCATTGCGACTAACGCGTCATGAGTGGCCATCACTAGCTTGCACCGGGCCATCTCTTAGCCCAAATCCATACATGTCCATGTCCCCCTTACCCTAAAAAATTTTAAAACCTATAAAAACTGCATCCCTATGCAAAATGTTCAAAACCAAAACAAAAGAAATGAACCAAAATCCCATTAATCTCTAGACTTAATATATAACAACTAGAGGTACCGCAAGATTTACGAAAAAATTAGTAACACTACAAATTTATATTGAGCACCAATTAACCAAAATTAGAATAGATTCAATAAAAAAGCAAAAACTATACCAAATTGACACCTTATTCTCAATGCAAAATTTTCAAAATTCCAAACCCAAGAATTCTGAATCAAAATCCTCATAAATCTGAAGGCATAAACACACACATAACACTAAACAACTAGAGTCATCTCACTTTTCCAACTCCAACTCTACCAACTCCAATTTCTCGATGGTTTTGTTTTGAACACTCGAAAAAGTGGTTTTCTGAGTTAGAAGAGTTGACAGTATGGAAAAATTTGTTTCTCTGGACAAGTTGTTGGCATACATATGTGTGAAGTTGATGGGTATATGGGGTTGGCACAGTGTACAAAACTGAGACTTCTAAGTGTTAGTGAATTCTCTGAGTTCGAAGAGTCGCCAACTATGGAAACATTGGCATCTTTGGAATGGTTGTGGTTAAACAGATGTGTGAAGTTGAATAACATCCCTGGGCCATCATTCTCAAGGCCTTGAGACACCTACATATCGGGGAAATTTTTAGGGGCGAAATTTCGCCAATTGGCTTTTTTTTGGGCTTTTTTTCAAAAACTAAATTCCTATTTGGTCATTTCTAGACTCTAATATCGCCTATATTTACATAAAATATTTTTTTTATCATAATCATCGCCAAAATTTACAAGTTTCAGTAGTAAATTGTATGTTTCATATTTAATATTCTCCTACCAATCTATATTTATGTTTTTTTCAATCCAAAATAATCGCCTAGAATACTATACTTAAGTATACTTTTATAATCCTTAAAAAATACCCTGCTACATATTTCTCAAAACAGCTTAATGTCACTGACATCCTCAATCATAGGATAATGATACACTCAAGAGGCCATTTTTGGTTGGTGGATACCGTCTCTTTTTCCTCAAATGGCTATAATATTCCTTTAGGTATTGAGGATTAGGTGTCCTCTACTGACAACATCCAAGGCCCTAAGGCCAAAAACCTAGATGCATAGTGCCATGGATACCTCTACAAAGTCATACATGATGTCTTAATGCATTGTTTAGGTCTCTAAATTCCCTAGTAATTAATTTAGGGACAAACACATAGTCTTCTTCCCTATAATAAACTTTCCAAGTCCTAGACACATGTAGATATTACTCAAAACCATCTAATTGCACTAAAAGCATCAATCATAAGAAGATACGACCTTCATGAGGTCGTAATTTAGGGACAAACACATAGTCTTCTTCCCTATAATAAACTTTCCAAGGCCTGGACACATGTAGATATTACTCAAAACCATCTAATTGCACTAAAATCATCAATCATAAGAAGATACGACCTTCATGAGGTCATATGTGGTTGGTTGAGGTATCCTTCTTATCTCTGGATGGATAGAAGATTCCTTTAGGGCTTAAGGATGAGTTCTACTCCCTTGGCCATGTCCAATGCCCCAAGTGTCAATGACTTGGATGCATAACACCATGTATAGTCTACGAATCCATGTGTGATTTTGGATGGATTTGGATGCCTAAATGGTTTATTTTGGGTTAAAGGAATGGTCCTATTCTATATAATGTCATTCCTAAGGCCTAAGATATGTGTGTATTTCTCAAAATCACCTAATGGCATTAGCATCCCCAAACATAGACCATTGATACCCTTAAGAAGAAATGTGTGGTTAGTGGAGGAAACCTTCTTAGCCATGGATGGCTAGAAGCTTCCTTTAGAGCCCTATGTTCAAGTGTCTTCCACTGGCCATGTTAAGTCCTTAATGCCACAAGACCGAGATACATAGTGCCATGGATAACCAGGTGCAAACTGCAAAGTCATGTATGGTTGTTTGAGACATTTTTCATGGATCTAGATGCCTCAATGATTTATTTAGGACAAAAAGCATGGTATTCCTACCTAGAACTTCATTTTCAACACCCTAAGACATGTACATAATTCTCAAAACCACCTAATGGCATTGACATCCTCAATCATAGGACAATGATACCTCAAAAGGCCATGTTTTGTTGATGGAGACAACCTTCTTATCCCTTAATGGCTAGAAGTTTCCTTCAGGGATGACCATGTCTAATCCCCCAAGTCCCCAAGACTTGGATACATAGTGTCATGGATACCCTTGCAAAGTAACACATGGTTCTTTAAGGAATTGTTCATGGTTTTGGATGCCTTAATGGTTTCCTTAGGGATAAATGCATGCTCTTTCCACTAGAATGACATTCCAAAGGCATCAATACACATACATATTTCTCAAACCCACCTAATTGAATCACCATCCTTAATCATAGGCCAATGATACCCTCAATAGGCCATGTGTGGCTAGTGGAGGCAACCTTCTTACCCTTGGGTGGATAAAATATTTATTTAGGTCCCAAGGTTCACATCTCTTGCACTAACCATGTCCAAGTCCTTAGGGCCCCAAGACCTAGATAAAAATCTCAATGGATACCCTTGCAGTGTCATGCGTGGTGATTTGAGGCATTGTTCATGGCTTTAGATTCCTCAATGGTTTATTTAGGGTCAAAGGCATGGCCTTCTTCTATAGAGCATCACTCTCAAGGCCCTAATACACTTACATACTTCTCAAAACCACATAATGGTGTTGATTTCCTCAATCATAGGCCAATGATACCCTCAAGAGGCCATGTGTGGTTTGTTGAGGTGATCTTCTTATCCTTGCATGGATATAACGTTCCTTTAGGGATAGAGGTTCTTGTGCCATCCCTTCACCATGTCCAAGACGCCAAGCCCCCCATGACATGGATACATAGTGTCATGGATATACATTCAAGCTCATGCATGGTGTTCCAGGAAATGTTCGTCACTCTCGATGCCTCAATAATTTCTTCAGGGCCAAATGCATGGCATTTTACCTGAAACATCATTCCCAAGGCCATGAGACATGTACATACTACTCAAAACCACCTAATGGAAATGACATAATCAATAATAGGCCAATGATACCCTCAAGAGTCCATGTGTTGTTAGTAGAGGCAATCTTCTTATCCTTATATGGTAAAAGAATATTTTAGAGCTTGATATTCAGGTCGCCTCCACTAACCATGTCCAAGACCCCAAGGCCACAAGACCTAGATACATAGTGCCATAGATACCCCTCTAAAGTAATAAATGGTGCATTTACGTAGTTTTCATGGCTTTAGATGCCTCAATGATTTTTTTATGGTGAATGGTGTGGTATTATTCCTTGGAACATCATTCCCAAGGCGTTGAGACATGTGCATACTACTTAAAACCACCTAATAGTCCAACATCCTCAATCATAGGCCAATTATACAATTAGTAGGTTCTATGTAGTTGGTGGAGGAAAACGTCTTACCCCTAGATGAATACAAGCTTCCTCTAGGGGTGATGGTTCAATTATCCTCCGCTAACCAAGTTGAAGGTGCCAAGGCCACAACACTTAGATACATAGTACAATGGATACCCTTGCAAAGTCATGCATTATGCTTTGAGGCATTATAATTCATGGATTTGGATGACTTAACGATTTATTTAGGGATAAAGGCATGGTCTTCTTCCCTAGAACATCACTCCCAAGGCCCTGCGACATGTACATACTGCTCAAAACCACCTAATGACACCAACATACTCAATCATATGCTAATGATACTCTTAAGAAGCCATGCATTGTTGGTCGAGGAAACCTTCTTAGCGCTGAAGATTTGGATGCCATAATGGTTTCTTTAGGGATACAATCATGGTCGTATTCCCTATAATGTCACTACCAAGGCCTTTGGATACCTACATAAGGCTCTTGCTTTCCTCTTATGACTCCAGTCAAGGCCTTGATATCCATACCACTATGCAAAAACCCTTGACTATGCCCACATATGACTATTATGTTAAATATTGAATTTACAAGGTGTATGTTATGGTTAATGGCCTTGATTATTTCCCATTACCTTAATATTATTTTATTAGGGTATACTTCTTTCAATTTCTTCCCCAACCATTTTATAAGATACATCTCTAGTGCACAAAACCACAAATTTCCACAAATATTCCACTTTAATAATAATGATATCATATACATAGCATAATCTCCTATGTGATATTTTGAGTCATCGCTCTTAGCCTGATATGACTAAAACCTTCCTTTACGGCCTAATTCCAGTGATTCTTCCCACGACTATGTCATAGCTTCTCATATCTAGTGTAACTTATATGAAAACTCATATGTCAAGGATAGTGTTGGGAGTTCATGGGTTTGTTTTAAAGCTTACCTTAGGGTTTAAGGCCCAAGTTTCTTCCTATGAGATTATGCAAAAAAATAAGACCCATGTATGCTAGCAAAAACCTCATGATGGTGTTGATTTCCTCACTCAAAGGTAAATAATACGCCTAATATGTCATTTGTAGTGGTTCGAGCTATTGTATTTAGCCTTTGATGCACAAAATATTTTATGAGGGACCGAGGCCCGGGTTTCCTCCCTCAAACATGTTAAGGGCCTAAATGCCCATATATAGTGCTTAAACATCTTAATTACATTAATACCCCAGATATTAGGCCAAAAGTATCCTTAGGAGGTCTTATGTGGTGGTTCAAGGTATACTTGTTAATATTATACTCCTAGATGTTTCCTTTAAGGTTCAAGTCCTGGGTATCCTCTCTTAATCATGTTTATGGCCTAAATAATTATACCTAGTTTTATTTCCTCTAATTCCCCACATTATCCCTATTATAAGGCCATAGATCTTGTCAAAAGGTCATTTGTGTTACATCAACAAGTAATTATTATCTATATATGCTTAGAAGCTTCATTTAGGCTAAGGCCTAAGTTTATTCTCTTAACTAGGTTGAGGGCGAGTAGACTATCACTAGTGATCAAAACCTCATAATAGAATCAATTTCCAAAAATAGACATTAAGAATACTCTTAGGAAGACATGTGTGTTAACCAGATATCTTGGTCCTCGATTCCTAAAAGCTTCTTTTCGGGCCCAAAGAAGATTTTTTCTCCCTCAAACATGTCAAAGGAATTGAGACCCGTGTCTTGTGCTAAAAGCCTAACAATGATAATAATTTGGACACCAAATAATTTAATAAGATCAATAAAAATATAACCTATCGAATAATCAAATTTCAATTCAAATCACTTTTATTAATATTTTTTAATAGTAATAAATTAAAAATGGCCATCTTTAATTATTTCTCAATATTAAGAATCATAGTTGTTTATTTGTTTGAATAATATTAAAAATGAATAATTGAATTGAACTATTTACAAAATAATTCTTTGTGAACTTGTAGTGTTTATGGTGGAAAACCTCATAAACGAATCATGTGAGTTTATTTGTTTATATAATATAAAAACAAAAAAATGAATTTGTTGTGATTGTGGTGTAAAACCTCATAAATTAATCATAAGCATTTATTTGAATGGAAAAAATTGTATTTAATTACTTACAAAGTTGTTGTGTTGTGCAAATCATCATAATTAAATCCTATTTGTACATGTCCATGTGATAAATATGAGCTTAAACACTATATGGTACTTCCCAACATGACATTTCTCTCAGATTATGATTGCTTTAATTGAAGGTCTATGATTCTTCTCTCAATCGTCTTGAGGGCCACTTGACCTATCCCTAGTGATTAAAACCTTATAATAGTGTGAATGCCTATACGTAGAGGCTAATAATACTATTATGAAGATGTGTGGTGACCTTTGTGGTGTCTTCTTGGATCTAGGTTCCTAAAAGCTTCTTTTAGGGCCTTAGGTAGAGGTTTTCTCGATTGACCATGTCCATGAATTTAGACCCATGCCTTGTGCTAAAAACCTAATAATGATATAAATTTCATTAAGAAATTTAATAATATAAAAATGATCTCAATTAAATAATTAAATTTCAATTCAAATCGTTTTTATTTAACTAACTAAAAATGGTTGTGTTTACTTATTTATCAATTGTTTTTTTTAAATAATATTAATAATGGATAATTGAATTGAACTATTTACAAAATAATTAGTTGTGAATTTGGTGTTCTTGTGGTGCAAAGCCTCATAAATGAATAATGTGAATTTATTTCCTTAAATATTCTAAAAATAATGAATTGCTTGCTTGTTTTGATTGTGATGCAAAAACTTATAAATTAATGTGTGGTCATTTATTTAAATTGATAAAACAAAAAATAAATATTGAAATAAGTTATATACATAATAATCATTTTTGAATTTGTCGTTTATGGTGCAAATCCTCATAACTAAATTCTACTTGTACATGTCCATGTGACAAATAATAGGGTAGCACCACTTTATGGTACTTGCCAACATGGCATTTCTCTTAACATAAATGAGCAAAAACTCAATTTCCAATATAATATTAACAAATATAACACCATATTAACACCACAAAATATAAGTGGTGCTAATACCACCACTTTAACATCACAAAATTTAAGTGGTGTGAAGTGGTGCTAATAACACCACCTTAACACCACAAAGATGTAAGTGGTGCCAATACCACCACATTAACACCACAAAATACAAGTGGTGGTAACTTGTGGTGCTAAAAGATGGATTTTCTTGTTATGAAGTGAGCTTTAAGCTCCAAACAAAATATTCTTCTACCGTAGGAGTCCATCCTTACTTATAGATCACAATAGAATCCTAACTATAACAACCTCTTAACTACCTAATGGACCTTATTTAATGAGGCCACATTACATTATTCAATCGTAACTATCATAATGTCTAATTTAATAAAAAAAAAACCAGTAAACCTAGTCACCTTAAAATAAATATGTTAATCCACAAGCTTCAATTTTAGATTAGATTATTATACTTTTATTGTTATGATACTATGATTAACATAAAACATTCAAAAATATATTTTGTAAAAATCAAAATAAAATATATATTTTTAATTTGTAAAGATCCATTTTAAACATGATTTTATTAAATTTAAAATAAAAATGAAAATCACATTAATATCTCATAATTTTTTGTTTAAAATATTATTACTAAATTTCAAAAACTACAATTACATTTGGATTTATCTAAAACATTGTTATATTCAATAAATATTTAGCTTTTACCCAAAAATTAACATAAAAATTTATAAAGAAACAAATTGCCCAACCTTTCATATAAATAAGTATATTTGGTTAAAAATATTATTGTTATTTTAAAAAACGTGGATAAAGAACATTGCTAAATCTTCTTTATTTCTAAATGAAATAAAGAAGATTTTGAAAAAATTAAACTACTTTATTTAAAAATATATGATAAAAAGTACAAAAACAGACTCTTTTAAAAAGCAGCTTGGATAAAGAACATTAATAAACCTTCCGATAAATGTTTTGCTTTCACCACTTTCTCAAATATGCGTGATTATTTCATTTCCTCCCTACAAAAATTAACATAGCTTTTTTTTTTCACACAGTAAAATGACTATACTTTATTTAGAAATATATGATAAAAAGTACAAAAACAGACTGCAAACATAACCTTTCAAACTCACAGCCTACCAAAGGCTCAAAACCACCAGCCCAGCACATTGAGCATAAATACCCCAGAACAATGGTGTAATGGCTGCCCCCAGCCAGAAAGTCATGTAAATAACACAAAAACAAAAAGTTATGTAAATAACACAAAAACAAAAACAGACATAGAGTCCAAAAACCATGAACATGACAACATATGAACGAAAAAAACCTGAGTATAGACGTCACGGACCAAACCGGTCAAACCAGCCAAGGTCCCTAAGAATATCCTCGATCCCAAACTCAAAATACAATTTACCTTCCTCCGAAAACAAGGCCCTCTTCCTAAAAATTAGCATAGCTTTATAAAAACAACATTGCCCAGCCTTTCGAAGAAACATTTCGTTCTCAATATCTTCTCAAACGTTCGTAGCTTAAAAGTATTTCGTTTTCAACTTCTCAAACAACTCTGTGTGGTTCTTATTTTCAATAGTGTTCATTTTATGATTAAGACATGACAAAAAATATTTTTAAACCTTCCTTGACGCGTTCTTATAAGTTATAACAGTCAATTCTGATCTAAAAATGAAATCTAATATTTTTAGTAGCCTACAGTGTACGTTGTGACTAACGGCTACCTAATTCAGTGATTCCATTTCCAAACCTACCACCTTCTAAACCCAACTACTTCCGAGTGACTTGTCTTGTCTTCTGCGGTTGTTATTACGTGCCAAAGCTTTCATCTATTTAACTGAATGACTTCCATCTTTTGTCGAGAAGAGTAGGGCTTTTTGAGAAGAATCTGAAGCTGAGGTGCAAGGTTTATCAATGGAGAACGCTGACATATATTGCTCCCCAGTTCAGTTGCGTGTAAAGGTAATAAGGTCTGTCATGGTGCCACCTTCCCGACCTTCTCCCAAAACCATCCTCTATCTTTCCAATCTGGACGACCATCTCCTTGTAAGTACCAGATTCGATACATTTCTTGTCTACAATAATGCCTCTCATCAGATTCATGCTGCCACAGATCCGATGAAGGTTATTCGGGATGCACTGTCACAAGTATTGTCTTCCTATTACCCACTTGCAGGCCGGGTAAGGAGAACCCACGACGGCTGTAAACTTCACGTAGACTGCACTGGAGAGGGCGCTCTCTTTGTTGAAGCTATCACTCATAACAAGTTTTCAACAACTCTGGGATAATTCGAGGAGCTGAAATCCTCGTTCGAGCAACTGCTCTTTCAGTTTCCGCTCACTGCAAAAGTCGAGGAAGTGCCCCCTAGGTAAGATTTTATTTTGTAATTGTTGTTAACATCTTAATAAAATATGTATTGATTAATTATTTTTTAAGTGATATGATCCTTTTGTTGACTTTAATTATTGTAATGATTGAATTTCAAGCTTTTCTTGATTCCTTCGAAATAACAGAAAGGAAGGTGATTTTTGAACTGAAAAAAAATATATTAACTAATCACAACTGGTGATTTATTTTGAAAAAAATAGGTCACGCGCTTCCATTGCGAGAGCTTTGTAGTGGGCGTGAGTTTCAACCATAGTCTGTGTGACGGACGAGGGGCGACCCAGTTTCTCAAGGGACTTGCAGAGATTGCGAGAGGAGAGGCGAAGCTTTCGATTGAACCAGTATGGCAGAGAGAAGATCTGAAACCCTACCAGCCCTATCAGGTCCGTTTTCAACATGAGGAGCTCCTCGAAAGTGGATACTTCGTTAATCCTATTTATCCCCCCATGCCGCTGTGCATTCTAAAAGCCGAGGACCTGGTACTCGATTCAGTTTTCCTCAACTGGGATGCTATACAAAGGCAAAACGGACCATCGCAGAAGAAGTGAAGGAGCTTTGTACCACGTTCGAAGTCTTAGCAGCTTTGGCCTGGCGAGTGAGAACAAGGGCTCTGGGGATTCCTCTTGATCAAGCTGTGAGGCTTCTCTTCGCGGTGGACGTGAGGAAGGCGTTAGATCTCCCCCGCTTGCAGAGGGATACTACGGCAATGGTATGTATTTGGCATGTGCACGCAGCACTACAGCAGAAGAGGTTGTCAATGGATCCCTTTCGCACGCTGTAATGATGATAAAGAAGGCCAAAATGTCTGTAAATGACTTGTACTTGAGATCCGGCATAGCCTTCCTTGAGATGAAACGCTCTTCTCCAGAGAAATCAGATGTGCGTTTGTGTGTTGAAGACGCGTATCTTACTGACTGGAGGTCGCTCGGATTTAACAAAGTGGACTTTGGGTGGGGTGAGCCCGTGATTGCTTGCCCGGGTAACTGGATAAAATATTTTACATGTCCAATTGCATTTATGGTTCCCCACAACATTAAGAACGGAGCAATGATGGTCTTCTGCGTGCCACGCGCAGCATTGACATCCCTTCAAACGGAAATGCATCGGATTGGAGGTATGTAACCTACCTGTTTATGACGGGTTAAGCAATTTAGATTCTTTTGACAATAATTTGAGTTACAGGTACCAGAGCACCAGAGAATTCTTGCTAAGGATGTGCCCCTAAAGGCAACCCCCGCCAGATGGTGGGCTACTCATAAAGAAAGCATTGCATAATCGCAGTTGTGCAAACCGCTGCTGCAATCTGGTCATGTGAAATAGTAGATACTAAACTGTTAATATATCTGCTGCAGCTGCATTAATTAAATGACAGGTTGAATAGTGTTCACCCAAAAACATGTTTCTACTATGAAAAATATAAGTGCATCAGGGTTGTTGTATAAATGCATTAGCATTGTGTTCTGCTATGAAAAATATAAGTGCATCAACATTGTTGTATAAATGCGTTAGCATTGTGTTCTAAACATGTAAGGATATTGTTATTAATAAAACATAGAAACCAAGTTGCAGTGCAGTATTTAATGTTGTTGTTCTTATGAAGTTTATAGATTTTGGCAGTGCAGTATTTAATGTTTTTCTTATAAAATTTATAGGTAATAATAGTGCAGTATTTAATGTTGTTGTTCTTATAAATATCTGAATCTTTATATTTGATTTAACTATTTACATCCAGCAACATTAAATACTAAACTGAGTGATTAATATTAACAGTTCAACATTTATTTATCTTTTTAAAGATAAAAAGATAAAATAGTTTCAAATAAAAAATCTCTCCAATTCAAAATTTATTTATATTTTGTGATTGTTTAAGCAATATATATATATAGTTATTTAAATAACAATAAATAATAAATAATCATAAATACAAATTTATTATTTTAAAATTAAATTAAAACCATATTAAAAATTATCAAAATAAATTTATATTAATTGAAAGATATATTAATGAATGTGTTCCATTTATAAAAAATAGCATATATATTTTTTCTTAAACCAATACATATCATTTAAATCTATTTTTAATTTAAAACTAAAAATAACATATACATTTTTGCTTACTTTTATTTCTGTAAAAGTTTATAATTTATAACATGAAATTGTAAAATTTTTATTTTAAATTTGATATAAAAATTTCATAAAACATAATTTTAAATTTTACATATAATCATAATTATCATTATTAAATATGTAAATAAAAAAATTATAATATCTAAATTCCATTTAAATTAATGAAATTAAAATATTTAAATATATTCAATTAAATTTGGAAACATTTTATATCTAATTATTATAATTCAAAATTTATAATATATCATTACTAAATTTAAACAAATTCTAAATAAATTCTGAAACATTTTATATCCAATTATTATAATTGAATATTACATTACTAAATTTAAATTAATTTATACAAACATGAAATATATGAAATATAAAATACAAAATTCAATTACTTTATACCATATATAATATAAAAAATTATTTAGTTAAATATATTTAATTTTAAACAAAATTTAAATTAATAAACCTAAAATATTTAAAAATATTATATTAAAATATATAACATTTTATATCCAAAAGATTATAATATATCTTTACTCAATTAAAATAAATTCATTAAAATATGAAATATATAACCTACACAATTCAATCAATTTATACAATCATTTTGTTTAATTTATAATATATTATTACTAAAATAAATAAATTTATACAAATATGAAATATATAAAATACAAAATTCAATTAATTTATGTAATTTTATATTTTTTTTTTAATTTATGACCAAGTTTCATTCATATATATATATATATATATATATATATCTTAAAAAACAAATCAAATAATTTTTTTTTTATTTAAACTAAACTAAAAGCCATCATTGATCTCAAGGAACCATCACCACTACCATTACCAAATTAAATTTTATGTGAATCAATCAAAAACATATTTTAAAATATGATATTAAAAATAATCAATTTAACTTATATATATATATATATATATATATATATATATATATATATATATTTCAAAATCATAATACATTCTTTAAATTACAAATTACAAATTTCAAAATAATATAAATAAATTTCAAAAATTAAAATAATTTTAAATCAAAATTTTTTATCTCTTAATTTGTATATCATTCCACCTCCAACTAAATTAACCTCATCTCCAACTAAATTAACCTCATCTCTAGTTTTCAATAAATCATCTTGTTTCCCTTTATAACATTCTTGGTTTTTATGTTATGCTATTTTATATATGGGTTAGTAACAGTGTTTCATTTACAAAATATTCTCTTTAAGTTTAAGTTGGCTTTTTTATATTTTGTTACATATAGTTTTAATATTTTGTTATAGTTTTATTGACATTTTGTCATATATAGTTGATATTTTGCTACATATAATTCTTTTAATATTTTGCCACATATAATTCTTATTATTTAATATTGTTATTATCAATTTTAGGATTAGTTCTACCATCATTCATCTTCAACTTTTATCAATTGAGTTCCACCATCAATCATCTTCAACTCTTCAACTCCACACAATTTATTTTAAAATATTTGTTCTTTTCAATTTATTCAACATTATTATCATATATAATTATAATTAGGTCCTACTTAAATAAATTGTAGTTTATTTGTTAGTAAAAATAGAATAAAAAATTTTATTCTTAAAAGTTTTAATAATAATAATAATAATAAAATGAAAAACAATATCCTTTTCAAATTTATATATATGTACTCAATAAATTCTAAAATTTTTATGCTTTGTGGAAATTAAAAAAGATCTGTTGATGTCTAATCATTCTCTTAATAAATGCATATCTGTATCTAGTTGGTAAAGTCATGTGCATTCAATCATGATAGCGATATCTAGCTGGTATCGTCACGTCCATAATAAAGTTGGTAAGGTCACTATATCTAGTTGGTAAAGTCAACTGCATTCAAGTATGCATACCTATATCTAGCCGGTAACGTCACGGGCATAATAAAGTTGTAAAGTATTATATCTAGTTGGTAAAGTCATGTGTATTCAACCATGGATACCTATATCCGGGTGTGAATTTCATTTTACCTTTGTTATTCCTATTAATTTTTTTTTTTTAATTCTTATATTGTCCACCAGATAAAGTTTTAGTCAAAAAATAACCTTTCCACAATGAAGTTTTATTAAAAAAAGATATCCTTTAACATTAATGTTTTTATTAAATAATTTAATTTTCAATTAAAGCATATGTTTTTATTAAAGAGTTTAATTTCCAATTAAACATAATAATAAACTCATTTACCTTTTTTTAGTTGATTGATACCTTCCATCATCATGTATATGAATTCAATTAAAACTTAATAAACAAACAAAATGCGGAACCTAGAATCCTTTGTGAAGGTTGTTTTCGATTGATCATGTACTCTGAAGACAAGAGTGGAACAAAAAAACCTACTAACAGTAACATAGACAACTCAAAAGTAACATGTGCTCGCATTATACATTTGAATTACATTAAGTGATAAACTTAGGAAACAAACAAAAGGCCGAACCTAGAATCCTTTCCAAAGGTTAATGTTAGGCCACATGTAATGCATAATATCAAAATTTTCAAGGTTAAAATGTTGCATCAATGGTGTAATTGAAATTGTGACATTTATTCCAAATGACTTGAGTTAAAATGCCAAACAAATATAATATTCCCCTTGTCCAGGCAATTCATTAAAAAACACATTGCAATTGAGATTGTACTATGATGTTCTCTCCTTCCTTTGTCAAAAGAAGTTTAATAAGGTTGTTTTCCAAGGTATGGATTGTTAAATGCATTCCTCAACTATTATTGCATGTGAACTTGGACATACCAAGCTACAATAAATCTTTCACGGAAGTAGAGTTGTCTATTTATTATCCATGGATGCAAATCTTTTGGTAAAATCTATTTTTTGGGCACAAGTTTCACTCATATAGAGTCATTGATGTGAGACATTTTTCCATTCAAATTGACAACCATGGGGTTCAATTTAATTCTCAATGTTTTTTTGTGGTGGAGGGTCAATCTTGTTTAGAAGCTTTTTTTCCCATGAGTAAAAGTAATTGTTTCCACCAATTACGAAGACTGAGAATAATAAAACCTTACTAAGTTTTAACATATATCAAATAAATCATTGGGATTGGGATCCTCCCACAACAAAACCCTATTTCAATGCCTTTGTCGAGTCACAAGTGATAACCCAACTCAATATCAAAATAACAATAATAATTTCATGTTTAAGAAAAAACAGAAAATAGTTTCATTAAAATTTGTTTTTAGATTATTAACAAATTTATAAAAATATTGAATATAACATCTTACAAAAATTAGTATCTCCACATGTGTTTGTGGAAGCGAGAGGAGAGCACTCTTTCGAAAGATAGGTATCTAAATTCCATAGATGATGCTTGGTAAATTGGGTAGTTGATAAATTGCTAATGAGTGGTAAATTCTGTACGTGATAAATTGTTGATGCTTCATGGGTGGTTGGGTTAATTCCTTCATTAATATAGTTTAAAATAACTTTTTCTTCTAAATAGTACCCACCTCTTTCTTGAAGTTTCACTTTTGGACTTGAAAACTGACTTATCCTCTGAAGGAAGGGCACAAAGACCAGAGAAAGTAACTGAAAGGAAGGGAACTACCCCATATTGGGACAATGCTAGTTCAATATAAGAAATAAAAAACAAATCAAATGAAAGCAAAACCATCAGCTTTGAAGGAAAACTCACCCACCTACTCTTCAATCAAATGGGAAAATTTGAGTCTCTAAATTATTACATATATAATACCATGCCACATGCTTTAGGCCACTTATTTAAGCACACACATATCTTAACAAGGGTGTTAAGAAAAATTAATGAAGGTTTGAAAAAATAATTAATACTAAATCAACACGATTTTGATATTCTTACACCAATAATTTTGATTTTCAATTTATAAAAAAAAATACAACTTTATTCCCGAACATTTATAAAATTATAATTAATTATATATTAACGTTTAAAGCATAACGTTTTGTTCCCCAAAGCTGATTGCAGCCACCTACATCACCATGCCTGATATCATCACCAAAGTTTTAAAAGATTTACAGCAGTGAAATAAAATTTATGCGCTCTCCTAAAACTTTTTTTGAACAGAAATATATCAATAAACCTAATTGCAGTTAATGCGATACAGTAACAAGGTTATTGATTGTCCATATGATTACCTTGTACCTGTACCTGTGCGACCAAGTCAGTCAATCAATCAATTCGTACTGTATATATGCATGCCGACGAATAATTCATACTGTATATGCCGACAAATTTCCAGGTATGGTTCACAAATTTTTCATGTAGTTGTTGTTGCAGATGCGTTGTACATTTAATGTTACTGTTGAGATATAGAACATCAAATCTAAATATATCCAATCAGCAATAACATTAATTACATTAATGTTTAATACATATTCAATATACATTGTTGACCTAGCATTAAATACATTACTGCTCAATACATATTGCTGATCTGTTATGACCTCAGAATATGGACGACGTCAATCAAATATATGGATCAATAAATTCCAACCTAAACGCCGGGCTTAGGCTATTCCACCAAGTTTCTCGCTATAAATTTCATTTATTTTTTCCAGATTATTTTTATTTCTTTTTGTAATAAAAAAAAACAGAATTGCAACTTAAAGATTTATGAGATATTCCAAATCACAATTTAAACAATATAGATATTAAATTTTATTGGACTTTGTTAATCACCAGATTTAAACAATTTCACAAATACAACTAGTGTGATATCCCAAAACATTATTATTTATTTATGAATTGTTATTTGTGATAAAAAATTTGTCATAACAAGACAATCCATCTTTTAGCACCACAAGTTAGCACCACTTATAATTTATGGTGTTAAAGTGGTGTTATTAGCACTACTTACACTTTGTGGTGTTAAGGTGGTGGTATTAGCACCACATATTTTTTGTGGTGTTAAAATGGTGTTAATGTTTATTGGAAATTATGTTTTTAATCATGTATATTAACATAAATGCCATGTTGGTAAGTACCATAAAGTGGTGTTAATAATTATTTGCCACATGGACATGTACATGTAAGATTTATTTATGACGATTTTCACCATAAACACAACCATTTCACAAATAACTATTTTGTAAATAATTTAATTTAATTATTTATAATTTTTTCATTGTAATAAATGATCAAGACTAATTTATGAGTTTTTGCACCACAATCCAAACAAATTCAATTTCTTATTTTTACACTATTTAAACAAATAAATTCACGTGATTCAATTCAATTACACTTGAAATTTTTTTATGTTGGGCTTATTAAATTTGTTCATGGAAATTAGTATAATTATTAAGTTTTAATCACTAGCTTAAGTCCATCTTTAGCACCACAAGTTAGCCCCACTTATATTATATGGTGGGGATATTAGCACCACTTATATTATATGGTGTTAAAGTGGTTATAGTATTTGTTAATTTTGTTGGAAATGGCATGCCACATCATATATGCTAATTAGATAAGTGGTGTATGATACTTTGACAAGTACAATAAGGTGGTAATAAGTCCTTTCTCACATTGACACTTAAAATAACTTTTAATTATAAGGGTTTGCACCAACCATAAAACAAATTCACAAGTAAATATTTTTCTAAATAACCCACTTCAATGATTTATTTTTTATTTTATTCAAGTAAATAAATGTTTTTCATATCAAGCTTTGCACCATATATATATATATATATATATATATTGATTTAATTATTTTACTTTTTATATTATTATCACTTCAAATAAATAAATATATGCATTTTACAAAATTATTATTGAACGATGATCAAAGATAATCAATTTTAATTTATTAAGATTATAAAGATGGTGGTAAACTTGTTTTGAATTGAAATTTTATTATTTGAATGATAATTTTTTTATCCATAGTAATAATTAATTATCAAATTGTTTGATGGGTATTAGTTCCATTAGGAATATTTGAGCACTATGTACGGTCTCGAGTACATGGATTTGTGAGGGTATTCTCAGCCTATGTGTATGGATATAAAAAATGTTATGAAATTTTGATAAGTACAAATGGGACTAGGAGTCATTTACATGGTTAAGGAAGGAAACCAAGCCTTAGGCACTAAGTGATGATTTTATGGATTCAAGGCTAATAGAGATGTAGACACCTCCAACCAAAAGACATGACTTATGAAGGGAATCCTTGGCCTTATAATAGGGATATGGGTGGAATTTGCAAGATTTTAAGAACTAGGTTTGGGTCTTGGGGCCCTAGACATGGACAACAGAGGAAACTTGAACTTTAGATCCTAAAGGAATTATCTAGGAATGTGTGGTCAAGAAAGATATTTCAAATGACCATACAAGACCATTTGAGGGTATCCTTGATGTATGAGTTGAGATACCAATTCCATTAGGAGGAACTGAGAAATAGACATGGGTCTCAATGCCTTTGACATGGTGAATGGAGGAAACTTAGGACCAAGGCCCTAAAGGCACATTCTATACACCCAAGGCCCATATCAATGGCTTGAATCACCACACATGACCTATCGAGTGAATACTTCACCTCTTAGTAGGGATATTAATTACTTTAGAAGGCCTTGATTAGTAGATATGGGTCTGATGATTATGAACATGGTCTCCAAATAAAATATTGGCTTTGTATGCTAAAAGAAACTTTTATGCATAGAGGGCCAAGAATATCAACACCTCAACCCACCACAAATGACCTTTGAAATATACCCTTCACCTAATAGTGGGATGTTGATGAAATTAAGAAGATGTTCAACATTATCTATGAGTCTTGGAGCTCAGAGCGAGGTTTGGGAAGAAACCTAAAACTTAGGCCGTAAAGGAATCTTCTAGTTATCTAAGGCTCAAAACAAGAACTCAATCTACAACATAGCACCTCTAAAGGGTATCATTTTCTTTTGAGTGTGGCTAACGGAGTGTTGTAGCCACAACAGATCCCATGCTTAGATAAGCACAGGAGCCCCCAATTTAAATAAAAGTAAAGGTGTTTGGGTGAGTCATCTTGAAAATTTTAGATTTTGATTTTATCTCTAAAACTCTTCACCCATGCTTTTGCTCTACTTGTTTGTAAGGGTTTGATTATTTATTCCAAAGTGTTTCAATCTGAAAAGAGCCAAAAATTTTGAGAATTTTGTTGACTGTTATCATCATCCCGAAACCTGACATTTGGAGAACCCGAAACCTGCAACCCGCCGGGTGCAGGTTGCGGGACTATTGTTTTTAAGTTTTGGTTTTAGTACTTCTGAAACCCGCAACCCGACGGCTGCGGGTTGCGGAATAATTCTTTAATAAGATTGAGAAATAATTACCCCGAACCCCTCAATGGCGACATTCGGCTTTCGGGATTGTGTTTCTTTTGTTTATTTGGTGTGTGGTCCCGAAACCCGCAACCCGTAATTTCGAGATGTGGCTTTCGGGATGGTTGTTTGACTTCACAGTTTAACACTCCAAATCCCACCACCCGCATAGTAGGTTTTCGGCTTTCGAAAATCCTTTTATTACTTCCATTTTTGTGAACTCACAAATCTGTACCTTCGGATTTCGGCTTGCGGGATCTTTGAATAAGAACTTCATGAAAATGTTTAAACCCGATTCTGCATTTTGCCCCGGTTAATATGAGTCGTCTGTCTGTTATGATCTTGCGGTCATGTTTATTTTGGGTAATCAGTTAAGTCAGGATTTTCCATCTTCTCTTTGAAACCTGGTTCTGCCAAATTATCATTTTTCTGTGTAATTCATGACAGCGGACACTATTACAAGTCTATTATTTACTTCATGTTGAATGGACGCCATCTCTCTGCCTTAAGTTTGCCATGTCTGGACTCAAGCTTTGACATCTTGTCATTTTTGTTCCACCTCTTAATGATCGGATTTGTTACGTGCAAAGAACCGATAGCCCGTATACTTGAACTCCTAGTCGAGACCTTTTTGCACATCAACTCTATCACCATAACCTTCGTCTCCGTTATTAATCACCAGTCATAATTATTGATGGAAGATTGCGTTTAACAATGTGATCGTAAAGGAAATTCAAAATCATGTGAATAGTAATTGAACTCGTACTTCGCACAAGCTTTGATCCGACTAGCACATACCTCGGTTCTTTTCATTACAATTGAAGTAATTATAATGAATTGACTGGACAAGTTTAATCATTGCATATTTGCCCCACCCAATTATCATTGACCTTCTTGTTGGCCTTTAAATAGCAGTTAACATGAAATTCCTAGTTCATCCCTTTCCTTCTAGAAGATGTAAGACTCTGTGTTGTATTTTTTGCATCCTACTATCCAAGACTCATTCAGAATGAGTAATATTTATGCAGATGGTGAATTTTCTAAAATGAAGAACTCTACTCCTTGTTGTATCAAGAAATGTTGTCACCACCGTTTGATGTAGGTGTTCCTGATTTCAGCAGTTGTAGCAGTGAAGAAGACTTTGAAACTTTGTATGCCTGCGTGCGACAACCCGAAAGAGCAAAGGAAGGAAATTCTGGAGGAATCAACTGATCTCGATACTGATGTTATACAGGACTTTATAATCAATGAAGAACCTGTCGTACAGGCTGCTGTTCATGAAGTAGATCCTCTAATGGATTTATTTGTTTTTGACAGTTGGTTCCCCGACCCCAAATTTCCTACAGCGGATGCTCTGCAAGCCATACCATCTGTCAATGATAGTGAACAATTTGTGATTGAATTTTTATGGTGCCACGAGACCTTGTCTGATTAAAGAACAAGTATTTCTTTTGTGAAAGGTGGCGAAAAATATTTTAATCTTAAAAATAGCAAGATTTCTTCGATCAATGGTTCGATCCGATTTTGTAATCCCTATTTTGTAGAATTTCTCCTTTTGGAACTCTTATGTAAATTTAGTATATAAGGAGGAATGTTTCCCTTAGTAAGGGGTTGGGAATTTTGGAATTGAAATTCAACAAGAGATTGGACTGAAGATACTCTATTTATCAGAGTCATTGTAATTTTTTTACAACACTTCTCTATTCAGGAAAGTTATATCTTAATTCACCTCCTATTGTTCTTCAAATTTATTTGAGAATTGTTGAGTTAATGTTTCAAATTCGTCATCGGTTATGTGTTCAATCTTTTGCAGGACATTCATTAATGCATAAGATCTCTCATATTGATTTCTCTGTATGTTTGGATTATGCTTAAAATTGTTCTATTAAATTTCTTTAATTGAACGTTTTCATTTTTTTATATTTCTTCAAATGATTCGATGCAAATAAATATGTATAATCAAATGTTAATTTTTCAATTAACACAATGATTACAGATCAGATATTTGAATAGGCTTAAACACTTTGAAGAATTGTCACTTAATTTTTATTAACTGATAAAACTTTAATAAACAAGTGAAGAACCCAAAGACATTTCTGTTTAAGGTACTTAACTACTTGTTCATCACACTTCAAATATGATCTGCACAACATCAACTCTTCCTTTTAGGCTAGACCTGACTTACAATAGGTTCTTTCCTTAGATAGGTTAAGTTAGATTTTGGTAGCTAGTTTTTACTTAGTTTTCCTTGATAGGAAAACTGATCTTTCAAGATCAAATGTTTTACTCATAGAGTGCCAGCGGAGGCCAAATATTCGTGGGTGATTACCACACCAAACAGATCAAGGATAGAATTGCCCTTGTGCAAGGTCTTTTGAAGCCTTTGGCTGGGTTTTCATCCCCTGTTGTGTGCCTTGGAACCCATTCCATCACTTTTCACTTACCCTACACCCCCGAGGCATCAACATATGGTGCTAGAAGGAGGACCACTAGTAAAACATTCCTAAGCAGGCTACTAATAAACCTCCTCCAGCAAGTACTTCAACGGTTCAAACCCGAAGCTAGACTAGGGCTTCAACATCTGAACAAACAACTAGTACACAACCTACGATTCTCCTTGTCGCGTCCACACAACCTGCGGTTATACCTGTCACACCTGTGATACAACAGGAGAACATAGGAGATACCATTTTCACATCACCTACAAGGGGACCCATCTCACTAGAGCAGATATTGGAAACATCTTCCGATAGGGTTTTAAGAGCAGAACAAAAACTTGTCGATCAAAGAAGACGCAGCCTAGAAGCTCTAAACTTGGAAGGTATCTTGCAGGCTAGCGGTAGGGAAGATCAGCAAGTTCCCACCTCACAGACCACTGATCCACAGGTTCAGCATACCAATAGTTTTAACACGGAGGTTCAATATACAATTGATCAACAATATGAAAACCAAGACCTATTTAATAAACCTCCTCCAGTAAGTACTTCAACGGTTCAAACCCGAAGCTAGACTAGGGCTTCAACATCTGAACAACCAACTAGTACACAACCTACGATTCTCCTTGTCGCATCCACACAACCTGCGGTTATACCTGTCACACCTGTGATACAACAGGAGAACATAGGAGATACCATTTTCACATCACCTACAAGGGGACCCATCTCACTAGAGCAGATATTGAAAACATCTTCCGATAGGGTTTTAAGAGCAGAACAACGACTTGCCGATCAAAGAAGACGCGGCTTGGAAACTTAAAACTTGGAAGGTATCTTGCGGGCTAGCGGTAGGGAAGATCAGCAAGTTCCCACCAAACAGACCACTGATCCACAGGTTCAACATACCAATAGTTTTAACACGGAGTTTCAACATACAATTGATCAACAATCTGAAAACCAAGACCTAGTTAATTGACCAGATTCTCCTGAATATAACCGTGAGGCCACACTTGTAGGAACACAAGGTCAACCAAATCTTGGAGCCGATGGTCCACCACCATCCCCTCCTTCATCTTCATCAATTTCCTTGGACCAAGAGAATTCTTCTATTTCGTCATCTGAAGAAGAAGAAGAAGAACCTCCAATGGCTGGAGAAGGTCGAAACAAACCTTGGCTGCCTAAATACAACCTTGATGATAAGATACCCGCGTTGGATCACATAAAAAATTTCATGCAGGCACTTAGGCTTAGAAGCGTGGTACATGAGGATGTAGTATGCAGAATTTTTCCATACACCTTTGAGGGTAGAGCGGCCACTTGGTATTTTGCTTTACCGGCCCAATCTATAACTTCCTGGGATGAATTTGAGAAACATTTTACCCATAAATTCGGGGATGACAAAACACCGCAAGATCTTGTCTTAGAATTGTCCTCCATGAAAATCAAAGGAAAAGAAAGGGTAAAAGACTTTAACCAAAGGTTTTCATATCTCAAAAACAAAATTCCTACCAATCTTCTTCCTGCTGAAGAATTGTTGGTGGCTTGTTATGAAAAGGGTCTGCCTCCCCCTATTGCAATATGGATCAAAAGGGCACATAAGGGTACTTTACTGGAAGCATTTGATGAAGCAATCCAAGTTGAGAAGGACATCTTTTGTCTAGAAGACAGCCCTGAAGCTTCAGAAGGACAACCTTCCACTTCCAGGAAGAAAATTGAGAATGTCCCTAAACCCACAGTTCAGAACAAGGATTTATTTGATATGATTGACATGAAAAATTCCTTCAGAAGATGTCAAATGAGATGGTGGATTTAAATAAGAACACTAATGATAATCAAAATCAGAACAAAGGTTTTGTAAGGCCACCGTTTAGGAGACCTTACTAGCCTCCACAAAATCCACCACCACCAAATCCGACAGATGCACTCACAAACGATGAACTCTTTTCTATTTTTAGAGCATTGGAAGCAGGATCTCAAGTCACCCCTAACACTTCCAATGATCAGACTACCCCGGATCCTCCACTACCTGAACAATAAGCAGAAGATGATCCACAGGTCGATGTTGTGGGTTTCTTTTCGGAACTTCCTATGTGTGAAGAAGAATAAGAACCCGAGGGGGTGTTTAACAAACAACACCCTTATAATACAAGGTCAAGACCACAACCACCTCAAGAACCTTCATCTTCTCCCTCGGTTCCCACAATAAACAAGATTGTCCCACAGAAGGATATAGTCCTCCCAGAAATGGAGTACAACGTGGTTGAAGACTTAAAAAGAGTCAAAGCAAACATATCTTTGTTTGAGCTACTCAAGATTCCTGTTATGAGGGATTCTTTACCTAAAAAAATGATAGTCAAACAGCCTAGAGAGTCACGAAATAATAATCTAGACTCTGTCACTAAAACTGATGATAAAAAACCAGCAAGTAAGAGAACTCTTCCTTTCTTGCTTACTTTTGAGATTTTCAACCGAAATGTACACAACTACATGATAGATTCGGGAGCATCATCAAATGTGATGCCCCTCTCTGTTTGCAGAAAATTGAATGCAACATGGGAACCCTGTCCAACCCAGATTGTGCAAATTGACAGATCCAAAGTCAGTGTGGTTGGCAAATTGAGAAACATTCTGCTCACACTGTTAGTTGATCCCAAGATCCATCAGACAGTTGACATTGTGATAGCTGACATTCCAGAAGCCTATGGGATGTGGTTAAGCAGGGAATGGTCAGAGAAACTTAAAGGTTACTTTGCAACTGATTGGTCTCATTTATGGTTTCCTTACAATGGTCAACCGAATAAAATTAAGATCAGCAAAGAACCTTTTATGAAACAGACAATTACTCATCTTAATGATTCAAGTGAACCTACTGGTTATCTCACCTCTCGTGCAGAGCAATATACATTCGATACCTTTTTCGGTGAATTCCCAGATGATGTCTCACCAGAAGAAAGTATCTGAAACGAATCACATATCACTCAGGTCACTTCTATACCTTTTTCTGGTGAAATTGTGCAGAATGTATATAATGTGAATACGAATTTTAGATTAGACCCTATCTCATGGACCTTATTTTTCGATGGCTCCAAGTCCAAGGCGGGAGCTGGAGCGGGTTGTGTTCTTATCAATCCTAAAGGAATGAAAATCATGATTGCTTGCAGGTTAGAATTTGGTTACACTAATAATGTAGCCAAATATGAAGCTCTTGTGCTGGGGCTCAAGAAGGCCATTGATTTAGGTGTACAAGCAATAGAATGCTATGGAGACTCTGAAATTATAGTAAAGCAAGTCAGGAATAAAATACACTGCTTATCTCTGTGTTTGGCTAATTATCAAAAATTGATACTCGACTTCCTAGCTGCTCAGGATACGTTTCAAGACGTGGCCATCAATGAAGCAGAACATGAAAAGTCTCTCATTGATTCCTCAAATGTCATCCTGAAGTCTGTGATCAATCTAGAAAAGTTTTACGATTTACAGGACAAGTTCAAATCTCAAACTAATTGGAAAACTCAAATCTCATCCTTGAACTATGAGCGGGTCAACCTAGGTACCGAACATGAACCTCGTTTCATCAATTTGGGAGTTGATTATACCCCTGAAGAATGCAGAGCCATTATTGCATTGTGTAAACAATACAAGGATTTTTTCGCTTGGATGTATGACGAGTTGAAAACATTTGACACTAGTGCCATGTTTCATAATATACCCATGAAACCAGAGGTTAAGCCATTTCAACAAAAGCTATGGAAGATGCACCCCAATTTGGAGCCTTCTATAAAAAAGGATCTGGAGAAGTTGCTCACTGCTCGAATTATCTTTCTAACCAGACACACTCAATGGATCACTAACTTAGTACATGTCCATAAGAAAAATGGGGAAATTCGACTATGTGTCGATTTCAGGAACCTAAATCGGGCTTCTGAGAAAGACAATTATCCTGTTCCACCAATGGAGCAAATTCTTCAAAAGGTAGCCAGGTCAGAGATGTTTTCTCTCCTAGATGGTTTTTCGGGGTATAACCAGGTCATGGTTGCCCCGGACGATCAATTGAAAACAGTTTTCAGGACCCCATGGGCTACTTTGCCTACAGATGAATGCCTTTCGAGCTGATCAATGCAGGAGCTACTTTTCAGAGAGCTATGGATATAGATTTCTAAGGGTTAATGCATAATATTGTCATATTTTACCTTGACGATATCACTATTTACTCTAAAAAATGACATGAACATGTGTTTGCTTTGAAACAAGTTTTTGATCGCTACAGGAAATTCGGTATTTCTCTCAACCCGAAGAAATTTTTTGCAGTAACAGAAGGAAAAATTCTAGGCTTCATTGTTTCGAAAGAAGGTATGAATATCGATCCTGAACGTACAAAGGCTATTTCAAAGATTGGTTTACCAGGCTCATGCAAAGCAATGCAATCCTTCTTAGGTAAGATTAATTTTGTACGTAGATGTGTACCAAATTTTTCCCAGATTGTTAAACCACTACAACTTTTGGTCAAGAAAGATGTGCAGTTTACTTGGGCGTAGGAACAAAGAGATGCATTTATCTAAATTTGAAAGGTCATTGCAGAAGCTCCTGTTCTCATGTCCCCATATTTTGATAAGGATTTCATTCTTTATACTTTCTCCACTGATTTTTCTTATGCAACCATCTTTACTCAAAAGCATGACAATGATACTGAAATCCCAATCTCTTTTCTGAGATCAACATTCAAAGGTGCAAAGCTTAAATACTCGCAGATCGATAAGCAAGCCTATGTGGTCTACAAATCTGTCAAACATTACAGACCCTACTTGCTGAAGTCTCGAACCAAAGTCATTGTTCCATATTCTGCTATTAGAAATGTCCTCATCCAGAAAGAATTGGGGGAAAAGAGTGCCCATTGGATGATCGCCCTACAAGAGTATGATCTTGAGATCAAGCCGGCTAAAATTGTCAAAGGACAAGGTCTTTGTCTTCTAACTGCACAATCCAATGACCCCACATAGCAACAGTCCGAATTGGATCATGAGGAAGAAATTCCCCCAGGTGTTGTTAACGTTATCGATGCCTCGACATAGAAATGGTACGACGATATCAAATTTTTCCTGAACCATGGGTTTGCTCCCGAAACCCTTGATTTTAAGAAAAGAAGGGCTTTAAGACTGAAATGTGCTCCTGTCACCTACCTAATTTTTTAGAATAATTATTTTCTACTATTATCCTTTTTGCAAAAAAAATACTTTGTGTTAAATTATAATTACAAGTTTTTAATTATGACCAAGTAGGTCAAAAATGAATGTAATGACTCATTATTACTATTTAATAAATGAAAATGGGAGACAAACACTCAAGAAAGCTATTACAAGAGTATCCACTAGCCCACTAGGAGGAATGGAAGCTACTGGAAGGATTGGGGTAGATGGCAGCATTTGCACTCTACCATTAGCTGTTGGTATGGGACAACTCCCCCTAATTTTGTGGCATTTCCTCCTCCAGGTGGAGGGAGGTGAGCAGGTAGCTCACTAATGACCAGTTAATTACAAAAGAACTAGGAAACCTATAAAGGGCAATTCGAATTGAGCAAGCAACTCTTACAATGTTTTCTGTAGAAACATTCCTCATGCTCATCAGGTGATGGCTAAGAGATTCGAATTGGGGAGGTTGTGGAGAGTGCAAGTATAAGTCTGCAAATGTTATGCGAAGGAAAGACCAAAGGTGCTGGTGTTGGTCCCATTGATTACTAAGCCTGTAAGGATGGATATATAAATTTTCTTGCTGTTGTAAGTAGAAGTCCTAAGCTGCAGAACCTTCTTCCTCCTAGTGGATCCGTGGATAGGCTCGGGGGTCCTAAGGCAGGCATCTTGGCTGTTTAGGAGTAGGTTGGGTGGAACAGGTTTCTTGAGTGATTTGTTCCTCCCATTACACTCAGGTTCTATTCTTGTGTGTTTTCTTTTTCAAATCATATGAATGCTCTCAAAAAATGGCTTAGTATTGTTATTTAATAATCAATAGTAGAAAATGTTAGATCCTATTTAAGTTAGATTTGCTGAACTGATAAAATGACTCCTCTGCATTTTTCCCCATGAGTGGAGCTACATTGTACTCCAGTACAGAGAGGTAGCATTAAATCTGCCCAGTTAAAATTGAAACCTTGCATGCATCTAAATATCTAAACCAAAGACCACCTATGCACAAACCTATGTTTATCATGCATCTTATATTTTAGCAGTTGTAGATTAGATCCTTGCATGCAATATTTTACTGTTCAAATCTGTATGCTGAATAACCTACCACAAACTAGTCACAGAAATAGGTTCTTTTCTTATTTCTGAAGGTGAATATTATGTTAACAACTAGGGTTACTGATCTTTACTAATTATTTCAAAGGAAAACAATACCATGCATTCTGTTTAACCACATTCCCATTTTTCTATCTTCTTATTGTTTTTAGAATCTGATTGATCTTATATAAAATATTGTATTCACGGTACTATCTTGTACAGAAAAAAAGAAAGCTACTATGTTATTTTATCCTTTCATCAGAGGTACAAATTGGATGAATATAGGAATATATAGTTAGAATTAAAATAGAAAAACTGTTATAGTCATAAGCAATTAAATTCACTGACGAATGCACTATCAGTTCCTTGTTTTCTGTATTATCAAGTTGCATGTGATAGAATTTGCATCACAAGTTACCAAGTCATTAAAAGTAGAGACATAGCAGTATTGAATTGACAAATTAAATTACAGTATCTCTACACCTAAACTGGGGTCAACAAGCTCTCATTACATCATTATTTATAACATTTAACAGCTACCAAATCAAGGTTTCATTACAATAGACAATCTCACTGTAGAATCAAGAGTTATTATTCTAGTTCTTTTAAAAAAAACATCATTATAGACAAGCAGATTCCATTCACCTCGAAAAGCTAGGGTTTAGCATTATCACAATAGTATTCAAACAAAACCAACACCCTTTTATTATCGGCTTATAGCCACTATTAACTTAAACAATTTAAACAACTTAAACATGCCCTTCGTTCCTTGGATCAGACTTCAAGAATGAAGAGATAAAAACACCATATGTAGACATGAAAACCTAAATATCTTAACAGGATTTTAGATACAGTTACAAAAATGAGAAGTTCAAATCACCAAACATAGCCATTAAACCTTAGTTAATTATCGTTCCCATTTAATTTAACAGTGGTTACACCCTACAGTTTCCGCATTCCTTTGCTGAATGTTCCAGGCGAAACCCCATGCTATTTATACACACAACAAATACAGAAAACAAGTTATAGTCAACGTATCTCTTCATTCATCAATCCAGAAGTACCAAAATGGCAGACATAAGCATTTAAGCTATAAGACTCGTTGCTAACACGAGGGTTTTACCTTACCAAGTTCGTCGAGCCAGGAATGGCCGACCATACATTTTAAACCCTTACATCATCTATACTATCATTAAAGCTTAAAACAGTTACATTTCCCCAAATACTGCAGGCGAGGCAAAGCCACTGCCGTGAAGGGAATGCTACCAAAACTCTGTTCATGAAAGTCCGATTCCAAGAGAACCACTAAGCAGGGATACCACCGAAGCTTACCAGTGGGTTCGCTTAGTTCTTTTCCCCATCAACTATTCCATCACCCTGTCATTCGCCGAGGGTTACCTTCCATCAACCATACAATAAGTTAAGCATCGGATCATGGGAAAGAAATGCATGCAACAAGAATAATATGAAAACCCTTGCAACGTTACAATACTTGAGTCGTGACAGAGAGTTGACGAAGCTTGCGACCATCCACTGCGAAGGAGAAGCACTCAGTTCGAAGACCACGACGAGGGATACCTCCCGAAAAACTTACAACTTCATTAAAAACCCCAGACTTACAAGCTACTACAACGCCACAACTGAAGCACTTATCCCACTTGTAGATTACCACACAATCATTTCCAGACCTGGCTTCCATTGATAACATTTACTCACAAACCAAGGTTGCTATCGGTCTCAGGATCGAGCCCGAGAGAGGTTAGAAAAACAAGCAAACCTTAAGTGCCTATCAGTCGGTTGGCCTCACCTCCCAAACCCTACCACCGAAGAATGATAAGAGACATTACAAGAATCCGTAAGTTACGCTAGGGTTCAACTCATCGCAATACACAACGATCAACGGTGGAGATCCATCCTCATCAAGCCACGTTGGAAGTTGGCAAGAGTAGCATTAAATTGCTCATCTACCTCCCAAGCCATGGAGTTTCCATTTCTTTTGACACCAAGGCAGGAGGCCCATCACAACTCAGCAATTGCCAAACCTTATCACACACTGTAACATCCACATAGACGTGTATGTAACACTATCCTTAACACGATGACCGGGTAATTCAATTACAAACCTAATCATTTAATACACCCTCGATTCATACAAGGGCTTTTGCAGGGCCATCATTCCAACTGCAAATCCATACAAATCAACGTTAAAAGAATTAACATGTAAATATTAACAAGGTATAACATCCATTGGGGGCATATAACTAAGGTCTCATACGATTCCATATAATCAATTTCGAAACACACTCATTGCATATGAATATCCACCAAGATTGCGAGCCATCATAGGGCATGGATTGAGTTCGCCCATCACATAAAGTCTATTATAAAGTTCAACATAGGGATCATTGTAGAGCTCATAAAGCTTGTTCACACCATAGGTTTTATCAACACATCGTTAGGGTATGGTTGCCACCCAAGGACCCATCACATTCATCGCATGGTAGGGTATTAAGGCTTATGGCATCACCATTTTAACTACCCTGGCAATAGAGATATAAACCAACTTATCACTCTCTCCATAGTATGACTTAAGACCATGCGCCCTTGTTATCAACCTGTCACCGTCAATTTTATAAAAGAATTGCTTTAACAGCCGCAAGGCATTTATGGAATGACCATACATTTAATGGAGACATTCATAACAAACACACCCTGAAATAGACGTTATCTGCAGTCTTTAGATAGGCAGGTTCATCTTACAGAATTGAAAGGAGACCATACCTGTAACATCGAAATTCATATGCAGTTTCGATTTATATCACGGTTAGTGAACACTCTGAATTTTATCGCTATCTCTTACGTACGAATTTGCACATGAAGGACGAGTGCAATGCTTTAGAGGAGTAGCTAAGTAAGCCTCGGGGCACCTCGTGGGACCCCTTTCATCATCATCCAAAAAAGTTAAACTGTCAACACTTGTCAACAGAATTATGTTTTCCAATTGCATCATATTTTCAATCATTCCAGCATACGAATAAAGTAAATAATCATTAATTGATTTTCATGACGTCATTAAAAGACAAAAGACACAACCATTAAATTGTTCCTACCAAGCGACACTTTTATTAATTGTTGAATATTGATTTTTATTATTTCCGCATTTTACAATATTATCTTTTTATGGCGATTTAATTTTTTAAAATTTTATGAAAATATCAGGATGTTACATGTGGTATCAGAGCTCATGTTCGAAATCTAGGCCTAAAAATGGTCCAAGAAACACGCAAACAGAAAAAATTTATGACTGTGAAAATTTTCACTAACTCAAGTTTAAATTATTTGTCCTATACAGAAAAAATTTCTTTCATTTACAGATATGGAAGGATCGGCTGAACACATAAGGGGCATATTTCCGCCAAACAACCCAAGTATGGAACAACAATTCCAGGGCAATTGGGGTAATGATTCATCAGAATTATTGCATGCTTTTCATGAATTAAAAGCAGAGATCCAGTCAACAAAACAGGACAATGAAAGAATCCTGTAGACATAGGAAGAATTGAAGAAAGCATTGTTTGACCAATATCCAAAATATGAACAGAACTTGGAACATACTTCTGAAACTAAAGAGCTATCCCAGGAAGGAAAGAACAAACAAACACAAACAGCTGAAGAAAACAACAACTCAACATCATCAAGAGCTGCCAAACATCCACGTAAAAAGAAGCATAACTACTCTAGTGGCAGCAGGGAAGGAGACTGTAAGCCAAAAAGAAAAAGGAATAGACAATACGAACAAATATTTGGAGAATTCAAGAAAATCAAACCCCCAATTTTCAATGGCGAGATAGAAAAAGGAGAGACAGCAAAAGCATGGTTGTCCAGCATGAAAAAGTATTTTCAGATCTACGACTACTCGGAGTCCGTGAAGGCGAAGATGGCAATTTATAATCTGACCGGGAAGGCAGATATTGGTGGCAATAGCTTAAAAGGGTAAAAGGTGTAAAAGACCGAGATGTGAGTTGGAGTACTTTTAGAAGAAACTTCAAGAAGAAATTCTTATCTGAGCAGTATTATGAAGAAACATCCAAAGAATTTTATGATCTGAAACTGGGAACGATAAATATGAAAGAACTGAACAACAAGTTTTTAAGTCTGCTAAGATATGTGCCGTATATGGTGGAAGAAAACCGAAGGTTCAGAGGTACCTAAGTTGTCTACCTTTCCACATCAAGGACACGATAGAGTATGATAACCCTAAGACCCTAGAGGAAGCCATGAGGAAATCCACTTTTTGCTTTGACCAGAATAAGAGAAGAGAAGGGGTACCTAGCTGGAAAAACCCAAAACCTAGTAACTTTGAACAGAAGAAGAAGAATTTTAGATATGGCGGCAATTCCAGTTTGCAGAAGAGAATTTTTCAGAATCAAAAATTTCAGTAGAACATAAATGATCAGCAGCAAAAATTTACAGCACCCAGAAATGTCCCCAATGTTGCCAGGACCAATGAACAGAAGCCACCTATAAATTCCTTTGAGTGCCAAGGGCCCCATTATGCCTCATACTGTCCCCTCAGGAAACGGGCGGCCAACCATATTCACTCCATATAGTCTGAATCTACTGTAGGAGATGTGGCAAGAGAAGTACCCAGAATTAGTGCAGCATTAGACAACCAGCAAGCAGAACACCAAGTTTCAATGGTGGAGGTCGAAGGTATGTTGTAAAACCACCCAGTTTCTATTTTAATTGACCCCGGTGCTAGTCTAAGTTATATATCACCAGTTGTGGTAGAAAGACTTGATTTGAAAACAGAGAAATTCGAGAAATTCTGGTTAGTTAGATTAGCTACAGGAACAAAAAGGAAGGTTTCTGATTTTGTGGAAAATTTTGCTTTATCTATGAATCAACTAACAATGCAGGTTAAGCTAAATATTCTGCCATTAGGGTCATATGACATCCTAATCGGTATGGATTGGTTAGAAACCCATCGGGTCATTCTGAATTGCTATGAAAAAAGCTTCGATTTCCTGGATGATGAAGGAAAGACAACAAAGGTAAAAGGCATCCCCAGAAAAACATCCATTCGATAGATTTCAACCATGCAAGTAAAAAGGGAAATTAGAAAAGGGTGTCCGATGTTTGCTGTGAATGCGGTGCATGATGAGATAAGTACTAAGGAGGACAAACTAAAAATAGAATCCTGTCTTGCAACATTTCCAAGACATTTTTCCTAAAGAGATCCCAGATTTACCTCCCAAAAGGGACTTGGATTTTACTATTGAATTAATACTTGGTGCTGTACCAAGTTCTAAAGCCCCATACCGGATGAACATACTAGAGCTGAATGAGTTAAAATCTCATTTGAAAGAGCTGATTGATAAAAAATATGTAAGACCCAGCGTTTCCCCTTGGGGAGCACCGGTCATTTTTGTCAAGAAGAAGGATGGTACCCTAAGGATTTGCATAGATTATCGTCAACTGAATAAAATGATGATCAAGAATAGGTACCCGCTGCCCCGCATTGAGATCTCTTTGACCAGCTACGCCGAGCAATAGTGTTCTCGAAGATCGATTTACGATCAGGATATCATTAGGTCCATGTGAAGGATGAAGACATTTTCAAAACAACCTTTAGAACTCGTTATGGACACTATGAATTCGTTGTCATGTTGTTTGGACTAACTAATGCACCTGTTGCATTTATGTGCTTAATGAACAAAATTCTGCACAAATACTTAGATAAGTTTGCAGTTGTGTTTATCGATGACATTTTGGTATATTCTAAGAACAAGGAAGAGCATGATGAACATCTACGTATCATTCTGCAAGTTCTGAGGGAGCACCAGTTGTATGCAAAATTCAGCAAATGTGATTTTTACAAAGACAAGATTCAATACTTGGGACACATAATCTCTGAGGAAGGAATTGCAGTTGACCTCGCCAAGATAAAGGCCATTAAAGAATGGCCGGTTCCTAAAGATGTGACAGATGTGCGATCAATTATGGGCATCACTGGTTATTATAGAAAATTCATTGAAGGGTTTTCCAGGATCGCAAACCCCATAACGTCATTGCAGAAAAAGGGAAGAAGTTTGTCTGGGACCAAAAGTGTGCGGATAGTTTTGCAAAGTTAAAAGAATTATTGACTTCAGCGCCTATTTTGAGGATTGTAGATCCTAATAAATATTTTGTAGTATGCACAGACATGTGCAATGATGGACTGGGAGGAGTCCTAACATAGGAGGGACATGCTGTAGCATATGAATCAAGGAAACTGAAGATTCATGAGAAGAACTATTCCACCTATGACCTAGAATTATAAGCAGTGATTCATGCTCTAAAAATGTGGCGTCACCACCTTATTGGTAGAAAATTTACCTTAATGACGGATAATATGGGTTGAAATATTTGTTAGATCAAACAAATTTGAATGCCAGGAAATCCAGATGGCTAACTTTTCTGAGTGAGTATGATTTTGAAATTCAACACATTAAAGGGAAGGAGAATAAAGTGGCCGACGCATTAAGTCGTAATGCAAGAATAAACTTTGTTTCAGCCATCAACACATATGCAACAGATTTGGAGGAACATATTTTTGAAGGAATCAAGGAGGATGAGGAATATAGAAAATTACAGGAAAGGACAACATAAAACAACTCTGAAAATTCTATAATAGATTTCAGTTTGAAGGAAAATGGCTTACTGCTGTACAAAAACAGATTGTACATACCAAACGTACCAACAGTAAAAATTCTGATTTTGGATGAGATGCACAAAAGCCACTATTCTTGCCACCCAGGTTACCAAAAAACCATCACAATGTTAAGGAAGGAGTACTACTGGCCTAGGATGAAGGATGAAGTAGTGGAGTATATAACTAAGTGTTTTGACTGTCAAAATGTTAAGGTGGAACATCAGCATCCTGCTAGATTGCTGCAGCCCTTGCCTATACCCAGTTGGAAATGGGAAGTCATAAGTATAGATTTCATCACTGGGTTACCAAAGAATAAAAAATAGCACAACTCCATCATGGTGGTAGTAGGAAAACTTAGCAAGGCAACCCATTTTATCCCTATCAAAACTACCCATAAATCCCTTGATATCGCACAAATTTTTATGAAGAAGGTTTTCTGACTACATGGCATACCCAAGGTAATAGTTTCAGACTGAGATTCGAAGTTCACAGGTAATTTTTGGAGGTCTTTGTTCAAGGGGTTAAACACCACCTTAAATTTCAGCACTGCGTTCCATCTGCAAACAGACGGACAGACTGAAAGAGTGAACCAAATATTGGAAGATATGCTCAGAATGTATGTTAAGGATCAACCTGGCAAGTGGGAAGACTACTTGCATTTAGCAGAGTTTGCATATAATAATCACTACCATGCTTCAGCCAAACTTATCCCATTTGAGATCCTTTATGGAAGAAAGTGCAACACACCGGTGTCATGGAGTGATCCGGTTAGCGGGGTCACCTTAGGGCCCGAATTGTTGCAAGAATTAGAATTAATTGTGAAGCAAGTACAAGGGAATATTAAAGATGCCCAGGATAGACAGAAAAGTCAATCAGACCTTAGAAGAACTCATAGAGAGTTCCAGGTTGGTGAACATGTTTTTCTTAAGGTAAGGCCGAAAAAGAGTTCCTTAAAATTGGGAAGTTGTGCCAAACTGGCACCTAGGTATTGTGGTCCTTTCGAAATCTTGTCCAGGGTTGGACCTGTGGCATATCAATTAGCCCTACCTTCAAACCTCAAAGTCCATAATGTTTTTCACATTTCATTTTTAAAGAAATATGTGCATGATCCTACTCATGTTGTAAATTGGAATAATGTTCAGGTGGAACAAGGCGGCGATTTTCTGGTGGAACCGGACTGTATTCTCGCAAGGAAAGAAACTCTACTCCGGAACCGTACGGTTGGCCAAGTAAAAGTGCAATGGAAGCACTATATCCCAGCAGAGGCTACCTGGGAGTTGGAGAGTAGTATGCAGGCTGCATACCCAACTTTGTTCCAGGAACACTCAAGGAGTGAATGAAGCAACATCGAGGACGATGTTGAGGCTTAAGGGGGGGTGTATGTCACCTACCCAATTTTTGAGAATAATTATTTTCTACTATTATCCTTTTTGCAAAAAAAAAACTTTGTGTTAAATTATAATTACAAGTTTGTAATTATGACCAAGAAGGTCAAAAATGAATGTAATGACTCATTATTATTATTTAATAAATGAAAATGGGAGACAAACACTCAAGAAAGCTGTTACAAGAGTATCCATTGGCCCACTAGGAGGAATGGAAGCTGCTGGAAGGATTGGGACAGATGGCAGCATTTGCACTCTGCCATTAGCTATTGGTATGGGACAACTCCCCCTAATTTTGTGGCGTTTCCCCCTCCAGGTGGAGGGAGGTGAGCAGGAAGCTCACTAATGACCAGTTAATTACAAAATACCTAGGTATCTTATAAAGGGCAATTCGAATTGAGCAGGGAGATCTTACAATGTTTTCTGCAGAAACATTCCTCATGCTCATCAGGTGATGGCTGAGAGATTCGAATTGGGGAGGCTGTGGAGAGTGCAAGTATAAGTCTGCAAATGTTAAGAGAAGGACAAACCAGAGGTGCTGGTGCTATTGATTACTAAGCATGTAAGGCTGGATATATAAATTTTCTTGCTACTACAAGTAGAAGTCCTAAGCCGCAGAACCTTCTTCCTCCCGGTGGATCCGTGGATAGGCTCGGGGGTTCTAAGGAAGACATCTTGGCTGTTTGGGAGCAAGTTGGGTGGAATAGGTTTCTTGAGTGATTTGTTCCTCCCATTACACTCAGTTTCTATTCTGGTGTGTTTTCTTTTTCAAATCATATGAATGCTCTCAGAAAATGGCTTAGTATTGTTATTTAATAATCAATAGTAGAAAATGTCAGATCCTAATTAAGTTAGATTTGCTAAACTGATAAAATGACTCCTCCGCATTTTTCCCCATGCGTGGAGCTTCATCATACTCCAGCACAGAGAGGTAGCATTAAATCTTCCCAATTAAAAGTGAAAGCTTGCATGCATCTAAATATCTAAACCAAAGACCACCCATGCATAGACCTATGTTTATCATCCATCTTATATTTTAGCAGCTGTAGATTAGATCCTTGCATGCAATATTTTTACTGTTCAAATCTGTATGCTGAATAACCTACCAGAAACTAATCACATAAATAAGTTCTTTTCTTATTTCTGAAGGTGAATATTATGTTAACAACTAGGGTTACTGATCTTTACTAATTATTTCAAAGGAAAACAATACCATGCATTCTGTTTAACCACATTCCCATTTTTCTATCTTCTTATTCTTTTTAGAATCTGATTGATCTTATATAAAATATTGTCTTCACGGTACTATCTTGCATAGAAAGAAAGAAAGCTACTATGTTATTTTATCCTTTCATCAGAGGTCCAAATTGGACGAATATAGGAATATATAGTTATAATTAAAATAGAAAAACTGTTATATTCATAAGCAATTAAATTCACTGATGAATGCACTATCAGTTCCTTGTTTTCTGTATTATCAAATTGCATGTGATAGAATTTGCATCACAAGATACCAAGTCATTAAAAGCAGAGATATAGCAGTATTGAATTGACAGATTAAATTACAGTATCTCTACACCCAAACTGGGGTCAACATGCTCTCATTACATCATTATTTATAACATTTAATAGCTACCAAATCAAGGTTTCATTACCATAGACAATCTCACTGTAGAATCAAGAGTTATTATTCTGGTTCTTTTAAAAAAAACATCATTATAGACAAGTAGATTTCATTCACCTTGACAGGCTACGGTTTAGCGTTATCACAATAGTATTCAAACAAAACCAACACCCTTTTATTATCAGCCTATAGCCACTATTAACTTAAACAACTTAAACATGCCCTTCGTTCCTTGGATCATAGTTCAAGAATGAAGAGATCGAAACACCATACATAGACATGAAAACCTAAATATCTTAATAGGCTTTTAGATACAGTTACAAAAACAAGAAGTTCAAATCACCAAACATAGCCATTAAACCTTAGTTAATTATCGTTCCCATTTAATTTAATAGTGGTTACACCCTACAGTTGCCGCATTCCTTTGCTGAATGTTTCAGGTGAAACCCCAGGCTATTTATACACACATCAAATACCGAAAACAAGTTACAGTCAACGTATCTCTTCATTCATCAATCCAGAAGTACCAAAACAACAAACATAAACATTTAAGCTATAAGACTCATTGCTAACATGAGGGTTCGACCCTACCAATTTCGCCGAGCCAGGAATGGGCGGCCATACATTTTAAACCCTTACATCATCTATACTATCATTAAAGCTTAAAACAATAACGTTTCCCGAAATGCTGCATGTGAGACAAAGCCACTGCCGTGAAGGGCATGCTACCAAAAATCTGTTCATCAAAGTCTGATTCCAGGAGAACCACTAAGGAGGGATACCACCGAAGCTTGCCGGTGGGTTCGCTTAGTTCTTTTCCCCTTCAACTATTCTGGCACCCTGTCATTCACCAAGGGTTACCTGCCATCAACCATACAATAAGTTAAGCATCGGATAATGGGAAAGAAATGGATGCAACAAGAATAATATGAAAACCCTTGCAACGTTACAATACCTGAGTCGTGACAGAGAGTCGACGAAGCCTGGGACCATCCACTGCGAAGGAGAAGCACTCAGTTTGAATACCACGATGAGGGATACCTCCCGAAAAACTTACAACTTCATTAAAAACCCCAAACTTGCAAGCTAATACAACGCCACAACTGAAGCACTCATCCCACCTGTAGATTACCACACAATTGTTTCCAGACTTGGCTTCCACGGATAACATTTACTCACAGACCAAGGTTGCTACCGGTCTTAGGATCGATCTCAAGGGAGGCTAGAAAAACCAGCAAACTCTAAGTGCCTCTTGGCCAGTTGGACTGACCTCCCAAACCCTACGACCAAACAATGAAAAGAGATGTTACAAGAATCCATAAGTTATGCTAGGGTTCAAATCATCCCAATACACAACGATCAATGACGGAGATCCATCCTCATCAAGCCATGTTCGAAGGTTGCAGGAGTAGCATTAAATTGCTCATCTACTCCCAAGCCACGGAGTTGCCATTTCTGTTGACACCAGGGCAGGATGCCCATCACAACTCAGCAATTGCCAAACCTTATCACACGCTGTAACATCCACATAGACATGCACGTAACACTATCCTTAACACGATGGCTGGGTAATTTAATTACAAACCTAATCATTTAATACACCCTCGATTCGTACGCGGGCTTTTGTAAGGCCATCATTCCACCTACAAATCCATACGAATCAACGTTAAAATCATTAACATGTAAATATTAACAAGGTATAACGTCCATCGGGGGCATAAAACTAAGGTCTCATACGATTCCAAATAATCAATTTCGAAACACACTCAGTGTATATGAATATCCACTAAGGTCGCGAGCCATCATAGGGCATGGATTGACTCCTCCGATCACAGAAAGTCTACTATAAAGTTCAACATAGGGATCATTGTAGAGCTCATAAAGCTTGTTCACACCATAAGTTTTATCAACACATCGTTAGGGTATGGTTTCCACCCAAGGACCCATCACATTCATTGCATGGTAGGGTATTAAGGCTTATGGCATCACCATTTTAACTACCCAAGCAATAGAGATATAAAACCAACTTATCACTCTCTCCATAGTAGGACTTAAGACCATGCGCCCTTGTCATCAACCTGTCATCGTCAATTTTATAAAAGAATTACTTTAATAGCCACAAGGAATTTATGGAATGACCATACACTTAATGGAGACATTCATAACAAACACACCCTGAAATAGACGTTATCTCCAGTCTTGATATAGACAGGTTCATCTTACAGAATTGAAAGGATACCATACCTGTAACATCGAAATTCATAAGCAGTTTCGATTTATATCACGGTTAGTAAACACTCTGAATTTTATCGCTATCTCTTACCTACGAATCTACACATGAAGGACGAGTGCAATGCTTTAGCGGAGTAGCTAAGTAAGCCTCGGGGGACCTTGTGGGACCCCTTTCATCATCATCCAGAAAAGTTAAACTGTCATCACTTGTCAAAAGAATTTTGTTTTCCAATTGCATCATATTTTCAATCATTCTAGCATATGAATAAAGTACATAATCATTAATTGATTTTCATGATGTCATTAAAAGACAAAAGACACAACCATTAAATTTTTCCTACCAAGCAACACTTTTAGTAATTGCTGAATATTGAGTTTTATTATTTTTACATTTTACAATATTAGCTTTTTATGGCGATTTAAATTTTTTTAAATTTTATGAAAATATCGGGATGTTACAGCTCCTTACCAATTCATTGATTAAGTTCTTTTTAGAAAAAATTATGATGGAGTATTTCTTATATGCTTGGAAAAACATGAAACTGATGACATTTTGTTTCAATTTCATGCAGGTCCTGCTGGAGGCCATTTTTCAGGAGAGACTACAGCACACAAGATTCTTAGGGCCGGGTATTATTGGCCCACGTTGTTTAAAGATGCTTATGCTTATGTGAGGAAGTGTGAGCCATGCTAGAAATGCACAGGGAAGTTTAGGAAACCTGCATTTCCTTTACAACCGGTTACAATTCAGTTTCCATTTCAATGGTGGGGATTGGATTTTATTGGGCCTATAAACCCTCCCTCATCCCTCCAACATAAATATATTCTCAAAACCACAGACTATTTCACTAGATGGGTGGAGGTAGCTCCTCTTAAACAATGTAACGCCACCCATGTAATCTCTTTCCTCGATAGCCAGATTGTCACACGCTTTGGCGCTCCAGAATACTTAGTTTTCGATAATGCATCTTACTTCTCTTCAATCGATATAACTGAATATGCCTTTGAAAAGGGGATTAAGCTTAAATTTTCTGCCAATTATTACCCGCAAGGCAATGGTTTGGCGGAGTCGTCAAACAAAAACCTGATAAACATTCTCAAGAAGACTGTAGCTTCTCATCACAAAGATTGGCACACACAGTTGTATAATGCATTATGGGCAGATCGAATTACCCCAAAAGCAGCAATTGCAAATTCTCCCTATTGTTTGGTTTATGGTGAAGAAGCCATCCTTCCCACTAATCTTACCATTCCTTTGCTACAATTGGCCCAGTCTGTCCAAGAAGATGATTCTTATCCCCTCCAACAAAGAATTGACACCCTCTTGAAGCTAGAGGAGGACAAGGAAATAGCCAAGAACAAGTTGTATCATCATTAGCAGATGGTGAAGAGATGGTTTGATGAAAAATCTTCATTTGACAGGGAATTTTCTGTTGGTGATCTAGTTCTAAGGTGGGATAAGCAACGTAAAGATAAGAATCAGTACACCAAGTTTCAGCGCCTTTGGCTAGGACCTTTCATTATTACAGAAAAGATTGGTCCCAGCAGTGTTCGATTACAGACACTAGAGGGAGTTGTAGACACCTTCCCAGTGAATGTGTCTCTTCTCAAAAAGTATTTTGCTTGAAAAATATGGTGCACTTGTACATAGGTGTGGTTTGTTTTTCAATCATTTGTTTTATTGAATTGACATTTTGATTGGTTTTCTTTTTTTGTTTTGGTTTTCATTAATAAGGCTTCACACTTGTGGTAATGGCTTATGATCACTTTTCTTAGCAACAATTACTTCTGAAGTTTCAGCATCGTTATCAATCTTACTTTCTGGCTTTTGATTAGAATTTGCTCTGAAGAATAAACAGTCAAATAAGTGCAGTGCTTTTGGATACTTTTCACTTTGATCATTATCTTTCACCATGCTTTATTTGTGTAATTGAGGTATGGAGGATGGTCATCATTTCTCTATCCGGTGTTTCATGGTTGAACGGCATATCATAATAACCTGACCAGTTTTGATTGCTCATGGATCCTTTTGTAATCACTTTGAATATGAATTTTGTTTAAAATTATAAGTTACAAGGTGGGTGGTCTTGTTATCAATCCAGCCCATTAGGTTCATAGGTGTTTAAAGTGGAATGACATCTTCACATCAAGCAACCACACTTGGAAGATGACTTTCAGTTCTGATGGAAGGTGGAAGATCCTATTGCAGGTCGGTCCATTAATGATCCGCAAAGCACTGGTGAGTAACATTATCACTATATGGTCACCAAGCCATGGTAATGCCTTGTAGCTTATGACAAAATAAATTGTTTTGTTTTTCATGGGATTTTTGTTGTATACAAGAACAGGGGGGTCTTGTCACAAGCCATCCCTGCTATGATCATGGGTTTGATCTTGGACTGGAGTTGTCACAATATGGTCACCAAGCCATGATAATTTCTTTTGGTCTTACAGCTAGAAGACAAGGAGTCTCATCATCGAGCTAGCTTGACCAGTTTGCAGATCAGGCCTATGAATGGCATTGTTTCATCTGATCACGAAGTCGGTACAGTGGTCTCGTATCAACAAGGTTTTATGTATAAAAAATAAAAATAAATAAAAATAAAAAAGAGAAAGAAAAGACAAAAGAAAAGATAAAGGAGTATATATATAATCCATAGAGGATCACTGAATATATATATAATTAATAAACCAAAGAGATCTGTAATTAGGATATCCATGAGCATTTCCAAGACTATGCCCAGGTTCAACATAAGCTGGTTTTCAATGATTACATCATGGTAAATATTTGGTATTACTCTCTAAATCTCCTTATCGGATGAGTGTTATCTTTAAAATGGTCATTGTTGAGATCTATCCATTTTCATGTTCATTGTTTGTTGGCTGTTATCTTTTGAGTATTTTCTTTGAATTGAGTTTCAAGAAATCGGTTAATTGACATGTTGTCTTTAGATGGATTTGATTGTAGAGATAACTAGTTCTTCCCAACCAGTCGCCATTTGTTGTAGCCATAGCAAATCCCATGCTTAGCTAAGCACGGGAGCCCCCAATTTAAATAAATGCAAAGGTGTTTGGGTGAGTCATCTTGAACATTTTAGATTTTGATTTTACCTCTAAAATTCTTCACCCATGCTTTTGGTCTCCTTGTTTGTAAGGGTTTGATTATTTCTTCCAAAGTGTTTCGGTCTGAAAAGAGCCAAAAATTTTGAGTATTTTGTTGAATGTTATCATCATCCCAAAACCCGACATTTGGAAAACCCAAAACCTGCAACCCGACAGGTGTGGGTTGCGGGACTGTTGTTTTTAAGTTTTCTTTTTGGTAATTCTGAAACCCACAACCCGACGGCTGCGGGTTGTGGAATCATTCTTTAATAAGATTGCGAAATAATTACCCCGAAACTCGAACCCCGCAATGGCGCCATTCGGCTTTCGGGATTGTGTTTTTTTCATTTATTTGGTGTGTGGTCTCGAAACCCGCAACCTGTAATTTCGGGATGTGGCTTTCAGGATGGTTGTTTCGCTTCACAGTTTAACACTCCAAAGCCCGCCACCCACATAGTAGGATTTCGGCTTCCGAAAATCCTTCTTTTACTTCCATTTTTGTGAACCCACAACCCACAAATCCGTACCTTCGGGTTTCAGCTTGCAGGATCTTTGAATAAGAACTTCATGAAAATGTTTGCACCCGATTCCGCATTCTTCCCCGGTTAATCTCAGTCGTCTGTCTATTATGATCTCGCGGTCATGTTGATTTTGGGTAATCAGTTAAGTTAGGCTTTGCCATCTTGTCTTTGAAACCTGGTTCTGCCAAATTATCATTTTTCTGTGTAATTCATGATAGCAGACACTATTACAAGTCTATCAGTTAATTCATGTTGAATGGATGCCATCTCTCTGCCTTAAGTTTGCCATGTATGGACTCGAGCTTTGACATCTTGTTGTTTTTGTTCCACCTCTTAATGATCGGATTTGTTACGTGTGAAGAATCGATACCCCGTGTACTAGAAATCCTAGTCGAGACCTTTTTGCACATCAAATCTATCACCATAACCTTCGTCTCCATTATTAATCACCAGTCATAATTATTGATGGAAGATTGTATTTAACGATGTGATCGTAAAGGAAATTCAAAATCATCCGAGTAGTAATTGAACTCGTACTTCGCACAAGCTTTGATCCGACTGGCACATACCTCGACTCTTTTCATTACAATTGAAGTAATTATAATGAATTGACTGGATAAGTTTAATCATTGCAGATTTTCCCTGCCCGATTATCATCGACCTGCTTGTTGGCCTTTAAATAGCAATTAACATGAAATCCCTAGTTCATCCCTTGCCTTCTAGAAGATGTAAGACTTTGTGTGGTTTTTTTTTGCGTCCTACTATCCAAGACTCATTCAGAATGAGTAATATTCATGCAGATGGTGAATTTTCTAATGCTCAGGTTGAAATTGAAGAACTCTACCCCTTATTGTATCAAGAAATGTTGTCACCACCGTTTGATGCAGGTGTTCCTGTTCTTAGCAGTAGTAGCAATGAAGAAGACTTCGAAACTTTGTCTACCTGCGTGCAAAAACCTGAAAGAGCAAAGGAAGGAAATTATGGAGGAATCAACTGATCTCGATACTGATGTTATACAGGACTTTATAATCAATGAAGAACCTGTAGTACTGGCTACTGTTCTTGAAGTAAATCCTCTAATGGATTTCTCTGTTTTTGACAGTTGGTTCCTCGACCCCAAATTTCCTACAACGGATGCTCTACAAGCCACACCATCTGTCGATGATAGTGAAAAATATGTGATTGAATTTTTATGGTGCCATGAGACCTTATCTGATTAAAGAACAAGTCTTTTTTTGTGAAAGGTGGCGGAAAATATTTTAAGCTTAAAAATAGCAAGATTTCTTGGATCGATGGTTCGATCCGATTTTGTAATCCTTATTTTGTAGAATTTCTCCTTTTGGAACTCTTATGTAAATTTATTATATAAGGAGGAATGTTTCCCTTAGTAAGGGGTTGGGAATTTTGGAATTGCAATTCAGCAGGAGATTGGACTGAAGATACTCTGTTTATCAGAGTCATTGTAATTTTTGTACAACACTTCTCTATTCAGGAAAGTTATCTTTTAATTCACCTCCTATTGTTCTTCAAATTTCTTTGAGAATTGTTGATTTAATGTTTCAAATTCGTCATCGATTATGTGTTCAATCTTTTGCAGGACATTCATTAATGCATAAGATCTCTCATATTGATTTCTCTGTATGTTTGGGTTATGCTCAAAATTTTTCTATTAAATTTCTTTAATTGAACGTTTTCATTTTTTTATATTTCTGCAAATGATTTGATGCAAATAAATATGTATAATCAAATGTTAATTTTTCAATTAACACAATGATTACAGATCAAATATTTTAATAGGCTTAAACACTTTGAAGAATTGTCACTTAATTTTTATTAAATGATAAAACTTTAATAAACAAGTGAAGAACCTGAAGACATTTCTGTTTAAGGTACTTAACTACTTGTTCATCACGCTTCAAATCTGATCTGCACAACATCAACTCTTCCTTTTAGGCTAGATCTGACTTACAATAGGTTCTTTCCTTAGATAGGTTAAGTTAGATTTTGGTATCTAGTTTTTACTTAGTTTTCCTTGATAGGAAAAATGATCTTTCAAGATCAAATCTTTTACTCATAGAGTGCCAGTGGAGGCCAAATATCCGTGGGTGATTACCACACCAAATAGCTTGAAGATAGAATTTCCCTTGCGCAGGGTCTTTCGAAGCCTTTGGATGGGTTTTCATCCCCTGTTGTGTGCCTTAGAACCCATTCCAGCACTTTGCACTTACACTACACCCCCGAGGCATTAACAGGGAGCCATTGGAATATTTTGAGTAGTACGTAATGGATTTCAAGGAATTTGACATGGTTTGGGGAGTAAATGTGGGGATATGACCCCAAATAAATATTATATGTACGTGTGGCCATCAACGATACCTCAAACTACCACCTAAGACCTCTCAAGGTTATCCTTGCCTTCAAGTGGGGATACAAGTGACATTATAACATTTTGGATAATAGGTATGAGCCTTTATGCCTTGAACATGATTGATGAAGGAAAGTTAGGCCTTCTTACGTAAAGTAAATTTATATGCATTTAGGTTAAAGAATTGTGCCTTGATCAACCACACATCAACCTATTGAACATAAACTTGGCCCAAGTGTGTCTCGAATCCTTGGACATGGTTGGTAGACAATGCATGATCATAATCCACTAAATGCATATTAATGGAATATATTCCCAAGAATGATTCCTTGAGCTAAAACACACGACCTCTCAAGGGGATATTTGACCTAAAATTTGTGATCTGGACACCGTTATGAATTTCTGAGCATAAGCTATTGTTTACAAGGCATTGAACATGGTGGATGGAGGAAACCTAGGCCTTAGGCCCTAAAGGGATGTTTTGTGCTTCTAATGCTAATAACAATGCCTTGAACAAACACAAATGGCCTCTCGAGGGGATCCTTCACCTTCAATAAATCATATTGGAACCATTATGGTATTTTGAGAACCATGTATAAGTATTGATTCCTAAACCAAGATAGTGTGATGAAACATTAGCTTTAGTGCTAAAATGTAGCCTTTGAAACTCAAGGTCCATGAATAAAACCTTAACCTACCACAGATGGCCGCTATGTAGGATATTTGTCCTCTAAGTTGTAATATGACACCATTAGAAGGTTTTTAGCACCAAGGACGAGTCATGGAGCCATAGACATGGATAAGGGAGGAAGGTAAACCTTAGTATCTAAAACAATATTTTAGGCAGCTTACTTCAATAATAACACCTTGAACCATCGCACTTGATCTCCTGAGAGTATCGTTTTCCTCCAAGTTGGGATATGGGTAGGTAGTGCCAACAAAATCACGTTGAAACATCACACATGATCTCTTGAGGGTTTTCTTGGACACCAAGTGGAGATATGGGCACCATTAGGAGTTTTGAGCACTAGGTTAAGGTGTTACAGTATTAACCATGGTTGGTGTAGGAAGCTCATGCATTGGGATGTATAGGAAAATTTTAGGCCTAAATGTCTGACAATGATGTCCCCAACCACCAAATCTAACCTCTCAAGGGGATATTTGTCCTTATAGTCGGAATTTATGGGCACTATTAAGGAGTTTTTGAGCATTGGGTATGGGTCTTGGGGCCCTAGATATGGTTAAGGAATGGAAACTGTGCCATAGGATCTAAAGGAAGCTTCTAGCTATCTATATCCAATAATGACATGTTGAACAACTACAATATACCTTCCCATGGTGTCTTTGGCCTCTAAGTGGGGTTTTTTGTCGCACAGAGAGAATTTTAAGACTAATTATAGGTGTCAACACCTTGGACATGGTTTGGGAGAAAAGAGTGGGACTTGGGTCCTAAAGGAAATTTTAGGTAGCTTTGTCAAAGAACAATTCCTACAATCACCACACATGACCTCTCAAGAGAATATTATTCATCTAAGTGGGGATATTAATGCCATCAGAATTTTTTGAGAACCTGGTATGCGTCTTGGGTGCCCTAGACATGCTTGAGGAAGAAAACTTGGGCCTTAATCCCTCAAAAAACCTTTTAAGAATCCATGCCCAAGAAGAAAAACGTTTACAAACACACATGGATTCTCGAGAGTATTTTTAGTGTTTGAGTAGGGATGCCTATGTAATTAGATGGTTTTGAATAGTAGTTAGGGGTCTTGATGCTCTATACATAATTAAGGAAGGAATTAGATGCCTTATTCCTTAAAGGAATATTTGAGGTATCCATAGCCATGAACAATATTTTAAAGAAGCACACATCACTGGCCTAGGATATCCTTGGCCTCAAAGATAGGATGTAATCACCTTTAGGAGGTTTTGAGTATTAGAAGTGAGTTTAGGGGCCTCAACTTTGCCAAAGGAGTAAACCCAAGCCTTTTCCCCTAAAATAAGATTTACACACGCAAGCCCATTAATAATGTCTCAAAGTATAATACCTTATGTTGGTATGTTTTACCAAAAATTTAGATATGTGTGCCATTAGGATTTTTTACTGAAAGTTATGGGTACTAGGGCCTTGGACATGGACATGGTTACAATCCATGAATTATAATTCCTCAAAGAACCATACATGAATTTGTAGGGGTATACATTGTACTATGTATATAAGTCTTAAGGACTTGGGGCCTTCAACATGGTTATTGGCGGATACCTGAACCTTTTCCCTAAAGGAATCTTGTAGCCATCTAGGGGTAAGAAGCTTTCCTCCACCAACCAAACATAACCTCCTAATTTGTATAATTGGCCTATAATTGAGGATGATGTTAGTGTTATGTAGTGTTAAGTAGCATGTACATGTCTTAATCCCTTGGGATTTATGTTCCATGGAAGAAGACCATATTTTTGGCCTTAAAGAAATCATTGAGACATCTAGAGCCATGAACACAACCTAAAAGCACCATTGATTACTTCAGAGGGTTATATATGGAAATATGTACATATAGGTCTTGTCGCCTTGGGGACATACACATTGTTAGTGGAGCCGACCTTAATCTAAAGATCTAAATGATTCTTCTATCCATCTAAGGCTAAGAACATTACCTCCACTAAAAGTACATGGCTTCTTGAGGGTATCATTGTCCTATGATTGATTATGTCATTTCCACTATGTGGTTTTGATTAGTATCTACATGTCTCAGGGCATTAGGAATGATTTTCTAGGGAAAACAACCATGTATTTGGCCCTAAATAAATAATTGGGGCATCTAAAGTGATGAAAAAATTCTAGAGCACCATGCATGACCTTGCATGGATATCCACGGCACTATGTATCCATGTCTTGGGGCCTTGGAGCCTCAGGCATGGTTAAGGGAGGAGACTTGAACATCTGGCCCTAAAGGAATATAGCCATCCAAGGATAGAAAGATCACCTCAACCAACCACACATGGCCTCTTGAGGGTGTCATTGTCATATTATTGAGGATATTAACACCATTATGTGGTTTTGAGAAGTATTTAGGTGTCTTACTACCTCCAAAATGATGCTTTAGAGAAGAATACCATGCCTTTGGCCATAAATAAACCATTCAAGAATTTAGAGCCATGGAAAATACCCCAAAGAACCATGCATGACTTTGCAAGGGTATCCATTAAGCTTTATATCTAGCTCTTGGGTCTTTGAGGTCTTGAACATGGTTAGTGGAAGAAACTTGAACTTTGGGCCTTAAGAAATCTTTTATCCATCTAAGGCTAGGAAGTTTTCCTCCACCAACCACACATGGCCTCATTGGCCTATTATTAAGGATGACAATTCCATTATGTAGGTTTTAAAAATTTGTATGTGTCTCGATGCCTTGGGAATGACATTCTAGGGGAAAGATAATGCCTTTGTCCCTAAAGAAACCACTGGGGAATCCAAAACCATGAACAATGCCTTAAAGCATCATGTGTGACTTTGCAAGGGTATCCATGGAACTATGTATCCAAGTCTTGGGGACTTGGGAGATTGGACATAGTCATGGGAGGAGGCATGAATCTCAATCCCTAAAGGAATATTTTATCCATCTAGGGATAAGAAGGTTGTATCCACCAACAACACATGGAATTTTGAGGGTCATTGGCCTATGATTGAGGATGTCAGCGAAATTAGGGCATTTTGAGGAGTATGTACATGTGTCAAGGTGTTGGGAATGCATTTCTAGGGAGTAAGATCACTCTTTTGGCCCTAAATAAATCATTGAGGATTCCAGAGCCATGAAAAATTCCTCAAACAACCACACATAACTTTGCAGGGGTATTCATGGCACTATGTATGTAGGCCTGGTGGCCTTAGGGCCTTCAACATGGTCAATAAAAGAGACCTAAACATAGGTCCCTAAAGGAATATTCTAGCATTGGATTATTATTGAGTATGTTAGTACAATTATATGATTTTGAGTAATATCAACTTATGTAAAGGCCTTGGGAATGATATTCTAGGGAAAAAGACTATGTGTTTGACCCTAAATTAATTCTTGGGGCATTTAGAGCCATGATCAACGTGTCAAGGAATGATGCAAAACTTCATAGGGGTATCCATTGCACTATGTATCTAGTTTTTTTTCCCTAGGACCTTGGAAATGTTCATTAGAGGACCCTTGATCCCGAATCCCTAAAATAATCTTCTTTCTATCTAACGTTAAGGAGGTGGGATCCACCAACCACACATGGCTGCTTGAGTGTATTATTGGCCTATGATTTAGGATGTTGGTGACAAGTTGTTTTTAGTAGTATGTAGGTGTATCATGGCCTTGGGAATGATTTTCTAAGAAATAAGACCATGCCTTTGGCCCTAAATAAATTGTCATGGAATTCAAAGCCATGAACATTGCCTCAAAGAACCATGCAATATTTTGGAGTGGTATCTATAGTGCTATGTGTTTGGATCTTGTGGCCTTAGGCATTGGACATGGTTAGTGGAGGAGACCTAAACCTTAGGTTCTAAAAGAATATTCTAGACATATAGAATTAAGTAGGTTTCCTCCACCAACCACAAATGGCTTACTGAGGGTAACAGAGGCCTATGATTGAAGATGTTGGTGCCATTAAGTGGTTTGAGAATTATGAAGGTGTCCTAGAGCCTTCAAAATGGAATTCTAGGGATGAATACCATAACTTTGGCTCTAAAGAAACCATTGAGGCATCTAGAGGCATCCACAATGGGCCTTAAAGAGCCATGCATGACTTTGTATGGGTATCCATGGTGCTATGTATGTAGGTCTTGTGGTCTTAGGGCCCTATACATGGTAATGGAGGAGACGTGTATCTCAAGCCCTAAATGAATCTTCTAACCATCTAGGGATAAGAATGTTTCATCCACCAACAATAGGTGGCCTCTTGAGTTCAATTTTTTATAGACAAAAAGTACACATTCAAATTTTATCATGTTTTTATAAGTTATTTAAAATTTAAAATAATATTACAAAAATTAAAAAATCATATCAATTTTACAAATGATACAATAGTTCTATTTTTTTCATTAAAAAATAAATAAATATTCTAGAATTTTTTTAAAGACAAGGACAAGTCATGGCTCAAATTTTACCTTGACTTTTCTAATTTTATAAAATTTAATTAAAATTTAACTTGATATTATAAGATTAAAAAAATCATATCAATTTTAGAAATGATATAATAACTTTATTTTTTCATTATTTAGAAAAAAAATATTGATTATTAAAATAAGAACATAAAAATAAAATTAAAAATTAAAAATTACATCTGAATGTTGAAAAAAGTTAAAGGCTTCACTTACCATAAACATAGTCAATAAAGTAATCATCATAAAAAAATGGGTTCAGATCCCAACCTTTACATGGTAAAAAATAACCCAGAAGTTTGTGGATTTTCTCTAGTTACACTTTCATATTCTCCTCAAATAACCGATATCTGAATCCTATTTTTTTTTAAATATTTTAAATATTTCACTTCTACAATATGTTTTATGTTCTATCTTGATAGAATTATGTAATTTACATTCCTTGAATAATTTACCATACATCTTAATGCCTTGAAATTTATATTTATGCTATCATTATGTAATCATATTATAAATATGGATACCTGCATTAGATGAACACAAATCTATTCAACTTCAAAATCCCATAAATTAAAAGTGTTGAACTTTCATGACGGCAAGTGGTCTGGAAATTTCAACCACCACTATAATTATCAACAACTTCAACAAAAAAAATTAAGATTTGTTTTGGAGTTCACGTGATGGGCGGTCGCATGTGTCTCAAAACAATTTACCGCGAATCTAAATATTTCCCTCCAGAAACTGGCTATGCATTTTTCCCTAGTTTACTTAATCTTGGATGCTTACTTGTTAGGCATTGGTTACTCAATTTTTCCCAATTTACTTAATCTTGGGTTCTTCCTCATTGGGAGTTGGTTACTCCATTTTCCCCCAATTTACTCAATCTTGGATGCTTGCTTGTTGGGCGTTGGTTACACCATTATTATGTGCATGCAGCTTGCTCTGGTGGTTTGTTCTGTGCTTTCTCTGGTGGTATATTTTGTGCTTTCTCAAATGGTTTGTGTGTGATCACGGGCATGTTAATTTCTTACATGTATTACTATTATGGATTATACATGAAAGTTTTAAACATGTGTAGAGAAGCAAATCACACAGATTCTTTTAAGCAAAATAAAGATTACATCACAACATTCACACAAAGTACACAGAGATTTACCCTGGAAACCCTTAACCGGGAAAAACCAACAAACCTTGGAGCCACACCTCCTATTTTCTCATTCTTTCATTATGAATCACTCAGAATACAATATAGGTATTCTGCAGCATCCAATACCCTAATCCATTAACCCAGATTAATAAATACTAGACCCCAATCCCTTAATCGGGATTAAATCACATATTTTTAGAAAATTCCCCAAAATAACAAAAAAAAACCCAAAAATTTTGGCTCGCTGCACTCGCAAAAAAAAAACAACCTACTGGTCATTTTCGTATCAGAAATGGCCTATCATCCATTTCCGAACAGATCGTCATGCGTAGCGTTGACAAGCGCACTCTCCCCTTCACATACATGTAGAAAATATAACACATACCCAACATTCTCCCACTTGTTTTTTTCTCTGCATAACAATGAGTCATGTACTCATAAATTCATAGGTTTAGGGCATCGATGCCCATATATTCTCTACACCATGAGAACTTCTCTGTACTGACATACTTTGTTAATAAGTCTGCAACATTCTTCAAGGTGTCAACCTTCTCTAGCAACACCTTCTGGTCTTCAACCATATCTCTTACAAAGTGATATTGCACATCAATATGCTTTGTCTTAGCATGATAAGCATGGTTCTTTACCAGGAAGATTTCACTTTGGTTGCCACAATCTAACCTTATAGATTTCTGTACAAACCCCAACACCTGAACATAATATTTGTAGCCATACAACGTCCTTACTTTCATGAGTGATTTCCATATATGTATCTTCAGTAGTTGAGAGAGAAACTACAACCTGTATCTTACTCATCCAACTAATAGCTCCTCCAAAGAGGTTAAACACATACCCAGTTGTAGATCTTATGTTATCAAGATCTACAGCCCAGTCTGCATCAAAAAATCCATCTACATTTATTACTCTGTCTAGTCCAGGTCTTCCATGGTAGCATATTGCATAATCTATAGTGGCACACAAATATCTGAACACCGTCTTTACTATTGTCCAGTGCTCCTTCCCTATTTTTGACATATATCTACTCAAAAATCCCACTACATGAGAAATGTCCAGTCTGGTACAGACCATTGCATGCATCAAACTACCAATCGCACTATCATATGGAACATGTTCCATATCTTCTTGTTGCATGGTTGGAGTTCTATGCCCCCGGTAGGTATCCAATAGGTGTCCCTGAAGGCCTTTTGGATGCGAGACAAAACGATCCATAGAATGAAGACCGTGGCTTGGATCGACGAACCGTCGACTCTGTTGGATTTAGGATGTCGGGATAGTGTTAGGGGTTCCCCTCCATTCCGGTTCGGTGGCCCCAGTGTCATCTTGTACGTCCATCTTGGAAACTAGGGTTTTGCTTAGTGAGGGAGTGTGCACTTTTTTTGCACACGGGGTTCAACTTTGGAAAATCATCCATCGAGAACTTGTGGCTAGTGTTCCCAACCGAAACCCACCTAGACACACTTGCATGACTCCCCGGAACCCATTTTTGTTGCATGGTTGGAGTTATATGCCCCCAGTAGGTATCCAGCAGGTGTCCCTGAAGGCCTTTTGGATGCGAGACAGAACGATCCATAGAATGAAGACCGTGGCTCGGATCGACGAACCGCCGACTCTGTTGGATTTAGGACACCGGGATAGTGCTAGGGGTGCCCCTCCCTCCGGTTCGATGGCCCCTGTGTCATCTTGTACGTCCATCTTGGAAACGAGGGTTTTGCTCAGTGAGGAAGTGTGCACTTTTTGCACACGAGGGTCAATTTGGAAAATCATCCACCGGGCACTTGTGGTGATGATGATGATGATGATGATGGTGATGATGATGAAGATGTTGATGATGATGGTGATGGTAATGGTGATGAAGATCTTGGTGATGATGAAGATGGTGATGATGATGGACACGGTGATGAGGGACCTACAGATGATAGTGATGATGAAGATGGTGATGATGATGACGAAGATGGTGATGATGATGGAGATGGTGATGATGAAGATGGTGATGATGATGGAGATGGTGATGAGGGACCTCCAAAAACTCAAGCATTAACATTGGTGAGGTAGGTCTAAATCCTCCCTCAAGGACATTTCCAACCATTAGGTGACAATGATGAACATGTTAGTGCTACTCAATCATAGCTCCCAAATGATCCTCATATTCATCCAAGTACTAGACCAATATTGAAACAATTCCTAAATCTCCAAATGTTGTGTATTTTATCCAAATAGAGCCCAATAGGTGTGTAATCAATACAAAGAGCCAAATAGAGCCCCAAATGTTGTGTATTTTATCCAAATGGTGAAGGAAGCACCAAATGGTGTATGAATTCAATCTACCATGTAAATGCTTGTCGGACTGTGTGTGAAACCAACGAAGAGAACACGATGAATGAGGAAAAAAATGTGGGAGAAAGAACGTAGGTGATTTTCTAAAGAATGTGGGATAGTGCTAGGGGTGCCCCTTTCTCCGGTTCGAGAGCCCCAAATGTTGTGTATTTTATCCAAATGGTGAAGGAAGCACCAAATGGTGTATGAATTCAATCTACCATGTAAATGCTTGTCGGACTGTGTGTGAAACCAACGAAGAGAACGCGATGAATGAGGAAAAAAATGTGGGAGAAAGAACGTAGGTGATTTTCTAAAGAATGTGGGATAGTGCTAGGGGTGCCCCTCCCTCCGGTTCGATGGCCCCTGTGTCATCTTGTACGTCCATCTTGGAAACTAGGGTTTTGTTCAGTGAGGAAGTGTGCACTTTTTGCACACGAGGGTCAATTTGGAAAATCATCCACCGGGCACTTGTGGTGATGATGATGATGATGATGATGGTGATGATGATGAAGATGTTGATGATGATGGTGATGGTAATGGTGATGAAGATCTTGGTGATGATGAAGATGGTGATGATGATGGACACGGTGATGAGGGACCTACAGATGATAGTGATGATGAAGATGGTGATGATGATGACGAAGATGGTGATGATGATGGAGATGGTGATGATGAAGATGGTGATGATGATGGAGATGGTGATGAGGGACCTCCAAAAACTCAAGCATTAACATGGGTGAGGTAGGTCTAAATCCTCCCTCAAGGACATTTCCAACCATAAGGTGAGAATGATGAACATGTTAGTGCTACTCAATCATAGCTCCCAAATGATCCTCATATTCATCCAAGTACTAGACCAATATTGAAACAATTCCTAAATCTCCAAATGTTGTGTATTTTATCCAAATAGAGGCCAATAGGTGTGTAATCAATACAAAGAGCCAAATAGAGCCCCAAATGTTGTGTATTTTATCCAAATGGTGAAGGAAGCACCAAATGGTGTATGAATTCAATCTACCATGTAAATGCTTGTCGGACTGTGTGTGAAACCAACGAAGAGAACGCGATGAATGAGGAAAAAAATGTGGGAGAAAGAACGTAGGTGATTTTCTAAAGAATGTGGGATAGTGCTAGGGGTGCCCCTCCCTCCGGTTCGATGGGGTGCCCATCCCTCCGGTTCGAGAGCCCCAAATGTTGTGTATTTTATTCAAATGGTGAAGGAAGCACCAAATGGTGTATGAATTCAATTTACCATGTAAATGCTTGTCGGACTGTGTGTGAAACCAATGAAGAGAACGCGATGAATGAGGAAAAAAATGTGGGAGAAAGAACGTAGGTGATTTTCTAAAGAATGTGGGATAGTGCTAGGGGTGCCCCTCCCTCCGGTTCGATGGGGTGCCCATCCCTCCGGTTCGAGAGCCCCAAATGTTGTGTATTTTATTCAAATGGTGAAGGAAGCACCAAATGGTGTATGAATTCAATTTACCATGTAAATGCTTGTCGGACTGTGTGTGAAACCAATGAAGAGAACGCGATGAATGAGGAAAAAAATGTGGGAGAAAGAACGTAGGTGATTTTCTAAAGAATGTGGGATAGTGCTAGGGGTGCCCCTCCCTCCGGTTCGATGGCCCCTGTGTCATCTTGTACGTCCATCTTGGAAACTAGGGTTTTGCTCAGTGAGGAAGTGTGCACTTTTTGCACACGAGGGTCAATTTGGAAAATCATCCACCGGGCACTTGTGGTGATGATGATGATGATGATGATGGTGATGATGATGAAGATGTTGATGATGATGGTGATGGTAATGGTGATGAAGATCTTGGTGATGATGAAGATGGTGATGATGATGGACACGGTGATGAGGGACCTACAGATGATAGTGATGATGAAGATGGTGATGATGATGACGAAGATGGTGATGATGATGGAGATGGTGATGATGAAGATGGTGATGATGATGGAGATGGTGATGATGATGGAGATGGTGATGAGGGACCTCCAAAAACTCAAGCATTAACATGGGTGAGGTAGGTCTAAATCCTCCCTCAAGAACATTTCCAACCATTAGGTGACAATGATGAACATGTTAGTGCTACTCAATCATAGCTCCCAAATGATCCTCATATTCATCCAAGTACTAGACCAATATTGAAACAATTCCTAAATCTCCAAATGGAGAGAGTGGTAGAGAAAATGGGGGCAATATCCAGATTTGGGTGTTGTGGGCATCTTGGTCAGATCTAGGGTTTGAGGATCGAAATTCCAAGATAGACATGTAGACTTGGATTCTATAAGTTGAGTTCTCTAGTGGTGTACTTGTGTGACGTGAAAAACCATTCTAATAGTGATCCTATCCCACTTGGAGTCCAAATACCCCCTATTGAGGGTACGTGTGGTGGGTCACAGATTCTAGGGATAGATTAGGTTAATAGGGCTACATTAGGTTTCTAGGATTCTAGATTAGTTTATGAGCGTTAGATTAGTGTTTCTAGGGTTAGTTTAGCTTTCTAGGATTTCTAGGGCTAGATTATGTGATCCGGATTTATGTGGGAACGAAACAAAAGATAGCATATATAGAATCATATACAGAGATATATTGCAAATAACACAGTGATACAGTAAACACATATTCTATTAAATAGCGGAAATAGAACAGACTGTAAAATACAATATCTATAATGGTGGTAGCTATCTCTTAGAAGAGATGTGGCCGCTATGCTCATTCGTGCCAAGATCAATCCAAAGAGAGGCTGAAAGGGCCTATTTATCATAAGCATGAGGGAAAGAATCCCAAACATCCAAAAACCTAACCCTAGGAGATGAAGCGCCAAAAGTCATGTGGGCCCCATTTGGGTAAGTTAGTACATCAACTTCCCGAGGTCGTAACTTTTGCATACGATCTCCGTTTGGGGCGCTCGGTATCCCGTTGGAAAGGTCTATCCGAGATGTACAACTTTCAATTGGGGCCAAATGTATGCCAGAGGCAACCATTTGGCCCCCCAAATTGCCAATAAAGGTCGTTTAGGGCCTCAAAATGCCCCCAGAAGTTCAGGACCTGAAAAACTACTAAAAATAACAATTTACCAAAATTGCCAGAAGACTGTTTTGAGCCAGTTGGAAGAGGTGGGCCGCCACCGATATCCACCTGGATCATTGTGTTTCTAGGATTCTAGATTAGTTTCTGAGTGTTAGATTAGTGTTTGTAGGGTTAGTTTAGCTTTCTAGGATTTCTAGGGCTAGATTATGTTTCTAGGATTCTAGATTAGTTTTTGAGGGTTAGATTAGTCTTAGTTTCTGAGGGTTAGATTAGTGTTTCTAGGGTTAGTTTAGCTTTCTAGCATTTCTAGGGCTAGATTATGTGATCCGGATTTATGTGGGAACGAAACAAAAGATAGCATATATAGAATCATATACAGAGATATATTGCAAATAACACAGTGATACAGTAAACACATATTCTATTAAATAGCGGAAATAGAACAGACTGTAAAATACAATATCTAGAATGGTGGTAGCTATCTCTTAGAAGAGATGTGGCCGCTATGCTCATTCGTGCCAAGATCAATCCAAAGAGAGGCTGAAAGGGCCTATTTATCATAAGCATGAGGGAAAGAATCCCAAACATCCAAAAACCTAACCCTAGGAGATGAAGCGCCAAAAGTCATGTGGGCCCCATTTGGGTAAGTTAGTACATCAACTTCCCGAGGTCGTAACTTTTGCATACGATCTCCGTTTGGGGCGCTCGGTATCCCGTTGGAAAGGTCTATCCGAGATGTACAACTTTCAATTGGGGCCAAATGTATGCCAGAGGCAACCATTTGGCCCCCCAAATTGCCAATAAAGGTCGTTTAGGGCCTCAAAATGCCCCCAGAAGTTCAGGACCTGAAAAACTACTAAAAATAACAATTTACCAAAATTGCCAGAAGACTGTTTTGAGCCAGTTGGAAGAGGTGGGCCGCCACCGATATCCACCTGGATCATTGTGTTTCTAGGATTCTAGATTAGTTTCTGAGTGTTAGATTAGTGTTTGTAGGGTTAGTTTAGCTTTCTAGGATTTCTAGGGCTAGATTATGTTTCTAGGATTCTAGATTAGTTTTTGAGGGTTAGATTAGTCTTAGTTTCTGAGGGTTAGATTAGTGTTTCTAGGGTTAGTTTAGCTTTCTAGCATTTCTAGGGCTAGATTATGTTTGTAGGGTTATATTAGTGCTTCTAGGGTTAATCATGCATGAATAAACAATCACATGGCTTTAAATCATAACTTAATCATAACTCAGGCATCAAATAAACGATATAAGATAACGATATCAAATAAACTATCTAACATGAATAGCATTAATCATGCATGAATAAACAATCACATGGCTATACTATGTACCTCAGTCAATTAGGCCTTCTAGATCCTCTCGGTTTTTTATTGTTTCGCACAACCTCTCATGCTCCGCATGAGGTAGTAAGTAGCGTACCTTGTTTGATGACTTCGTTGACATTTTTTGTAGTTGGATGTTTGTACCCACAATCAAGTTCGTAAAGTGATACACCTGCGACCCTGGTCTATAATCTATGTATGTGTAGCCATTGCTCTTTGGTCCCTTTCCATCCAATGTAAGATATTCCCTCTGAACAACCATCGAGCCAGTAAAAAAGGTAATGCCTTCACTATCTGTTAATGATGCGAGGAGGGTTTGCTTCCCATAGATGCATCGTGCCAACCAATAATTCGTCCCAATTGCACTGTCTGTTAGGGCGATAACTACATAGATGTGTCCTGCAAAAATGCATTTTAAGGTCATATTCCAACAAGTAGTGGTTTGATACCTTGGATAATTACAAAAACAAGGAGGGAAACAAGATATGCATGCATAAATGTTTACCTGGCTGTACAAGATCAGATATATGATCATATTCATTCGAACTAGAGGACTGGCCTTCCTCTAACTGGATTGTTTTAGCAACTTCACGTGGGTCCACTACAAGTGATACATGATCCCATTCATCAACCCAATCCATTGATTTGCACTCATCCCACTCACAACTGCTGCAAGACCCACAAAAGCATGCAATTTTTCGCGTTCATATTTCAAATAAGGGGTTTTTTGAGCTTTGAACCAAATGAAATCCACGAGTTCCTTGCACAGTACTACAACTATAAGAATCCGATCGATCTATATCAACTACAATCCATAAATTTCTGACAACATGTCCTCTACCTGTTGGTATGTGTTGCTTTGTGGTTCGATCTGACATTTTTTCTTTGCACCATGGAACTGTTGATTTGGCATTCCAAATATGAGGGCCTCCCATGCAACTCATCTTGTCCCTTCGTAGGGAAGTTTTGAGACATGCTCCAGCCCCATCGTGCTCTCCCTTTCCATGCTCGGTCTCAAAATAGTTCCATACATGCACCACATCATAAGTCTTATGCAAAATACTCAACCACTGGAAAACACGTGCATTTTTGAACTGGCCTGCACAACAATCTGACCATATCCAATGTTGATCCATCTGTATACCTCTCTCCTTCAGCTGATCATAGAAAATTTTGAAGCAATTTTGCACATAATGCAAGTCGTGGCACCTGTCGTCATTGATTTAGGAGTTGGTCTCTTTCAATATTATCCTCATGTCGTTGCTGCTTTCTGGCGCATGCTTGTACGTGATATGGACCAATATGCTAACTTGGTATGAATGGTAGTATTGACTTTGAATCTCATTCTGTGGCTGTAGGGTGTAGTTTTCTGCAAAGTCCACAACTGACAATATTGTGCCCTTAGGAAAGGTGTCTCTGCACTGTCTGTACTGTTCATCTTGCCATCGTGATACATGGATGTGCTGTACATAATGCTCGGTCTTTTGGTAGAATTCCTTCATGAATTTGCAAATTTGTACCTGGTGCCACAAAACCAAGGGCATTAATACAACATGACATTTCCAATCTGAATATATATGTACAAATTCAACATATACAGTATGAAATCATGCAAACTTAGATTACCTGTGACTTCACCAATGCAATTCTTTTGCTTTCCTTCGAACTATCTACTTGATATGTTATGTACTGGAAGTTCTGCATTTCTACTGACATCCTCCCAAATTCGTTCTCTGCGGTTGCATGGATGGAGCGGCTTAATAATTCAAATCCACTGCAATTGGAACATGTCCCATATAAACATGATATTTTATAATATTTTTGTCCTTCAGGCCTTCGACACATTATGCTATGTATAAATTATTTGGATGCATTCGGTGGTTGTAGCGAAGGGAAATCCTACATAATGTTAGTATCCAAACCACAAAATATATGTCTATATGTATCATAATAGTACTCAAATTCTACATGGTATCTACAACAACATGTATTGCGATCAATGCAAATTCTAACATACTAGGGTTTGCATTTTTCAAACAACCTTTGGCCCAAGTTCAATTGTGTGTGCTCATTCTTGAACCTCTCATAGAGTTATGTTTGTGTCATGTCAAGGAAGTGCTTGACATGGGGTTCATCCCCCCTAACACCTTTTCTCAACTTTAAAACATCTCTTCGATTCGATGACGGTCTAGTGTTATCATGCCAAAAATTTTGCACGAGTTCTTTAACAGCATCAATGAGCTTCATGTCTGAATGAGGTAACCTACCAACAAAGGACCAACAATCTTTTTGGCCTGAGGTCTCAAGTTTTTCTCTAATGGAAGAATACTTTTGAAGAGTCTTTCTATCTACTTTAAATATTTTACATGTGTGTGATAGTAGGCGACGTTGCCTTGTGGATTTGTCTGCAATTGATTTCGACCGTACACAATGAGCCACATTAAAATCTTTTGTACAAGAAGATTTTCCAATCAAATTAAATGCAGATTGTATATTTCTAACAACATGATTGTTGGCCTCTGAACTTCTAACTACCTTTATGGACAAAATTCTCCTAACATCAGCTAGACAATGTGATTTTAACAAAGCAAGAAACAATTGACATTTTGTTGCATCGCTTTTGGATTCAAAAAAATCTTTGATTATCTTGCTACAATGCAAATCAATAGTGTGTTTGGGCATCTTACCTTCAAGTCCTGAAAATGAAATTTCATCCACATGAATACATCTGGGAGTTCTTTGTCGTCTTGTTGATAGTCAAGGCAAGGGAGTCGGAAAGGAAGTACGAGTCTCGTCTACGGTTTGTTGTGGCCCCTCATTCACAAATTGGTCCTACAATGGAGCGTGTTCACCAGGTGGGTGCTCTTCTTGGGGTGGTTGACAATTAACAACTTGTTCAACATCCATCCTTTCATACTCGACATCAGGCAAGATTTGTTTGACTTCAACCACTTCGTCATTGCTTGTTGATGGAGCTAAGGCACTAACATTTTGATTTCTATAGTTTTGCATGTACAACCTAGCATTTTCTCTTATCTCATGGATCTTTTCGGGGGGCAGCTGGGTCCTTCTAGAGTTTCTTTTATTATTACGTCTGTTTCCCATATTCAATGCATTTTTTGGAAAAGCGAAAATATGACCCCTGCAAGAATGAACAACAAACAAGATATTAAAACTTGATGTGCATGATTATTAAAGCTCGATGTAGCTATTGATTATGTACAACAACATCTAGTGAGAATGTTTTCATATATAATCTTAAAAGCTATTGGGAATGCCCTACATATAAAGTTACAACATCACCTCTAGGAACTCAGTAGGATGGTATTGGAAGGTGGTATGGGATGTTAGTAGGAGCAAATTACCTACAAGGGAGAATCTCATATCACATCATTTTCATGGTATGGATGAGGGAAAATAGCCCCAAAGGACTAAGAGTTTTCAATTGTTTAGGTGTTTGTGTGAGTTCTTGTAGTGAAACCATGAGGAATTCAACAAATGTTTGTCTACTAGATGGAGGAATGTGATTATGAAATGTTATTGGTGGTGACGCAAGTAATTTTTTTTTATTATCTTCATGAAAGGTTGAAAGCATTGCTTGGTGCATGTTGTAGTTTTATTTTGGTAAGATGTTTTTATTGTCTATGTTGAAGATTAAGAAGACTAAAATAGATCTATCACACAATTCATGAGGAAAAACCAAAATAGATGCCATTCAAACAAGTGAATGAAGACTAAATTACATTTAACAAGATAAAATTATCACCATACCTCAAGGATTATGATTGCTCTTTGATTCAAATGTCAAATGCTCTTTTGATGTGTCCACTATATGTAAGAAGACTTCATGTGTGTGCAAGTAGTATGAGAATTCAATCCAAGGTTCCAAATAGAGTCCAACTATTGTGTATTCACTCAATTGATCCAAATAGAGCCCAATAGGTGTGTAATCAATACAAAGAGCCAAATAGAGCCCCAAATGTTGTGTATTTTATCCAAATGGTGAAGGAAGCACCAAATGGTGTATGAATTCAATCTACCATGTAAATGCTTGTCGGACTGTGTGTGAAACCAATGAAGAGAACGCGATGAATGAGGAAAAAAATGTGGGAGAAAGAACGTAGGTGATTTTCTAAATTTTATGTTCAACAGGGACCCGCACGTGTCAGATGCGCATGCGCACTAGAGGTGCGTGCACGCATTTGGCACATGCGCGTCCTTGTTGAACGTTGTAATGTTTGGTGGGTAATGTTCACTGTATTTATTGTCCAACAGATATAAATGTGTCGGGCTATGCCTAGAGCCCCTCCCCCATAAAGGCCTTTAGGACCTCTTCTAACCCATAATCCCTAAGTGCATTTAAGTGCTTCTAGGTGTTTAGGTGTTTAAGAGTATATTTACAAATTTGTGTATTTTGATTTCAAAACATTAATTTAATTTTCAATTAGAAACATATGTATTACATCTAGAATAATTAAATACATAGTAGATATATTAATGTTGTATAAAGTGATGATGTATACAGCGATGATGATGATGATAATCATCTTCATCATCATCAACACCATCATAATCATCATCAACTTCATCATCATCATTGCGAGGATGAGGATGATGATGATGATGATGATGACAATGGTGGATGATGATGAATATGAGTACGATGATGAAGGTGATGATGATGACGAATATGATCATCATCAAAATCATCATATTTGTCATCATCATCTTCATTAGTCACCATCATCACCATCTTCATCTTCATCATCATCATCATCATCATCATCATCATCATCATCGTCATCATATGATCATGGTCATGATCATCACTGTATTCATTATCATAGTAGTCATCTTCGTCTTCGTCATCATATTCATCATTGCCATCTTCCTCATAATCATCACCATCATTGGCATCTTCGTCATCATCATCCTCATCGTCATCATCATCCTCATCATCATCATCATCATCATCATCTTCATGATGATGATGATGATGATGATGATGACGATGATGATGACGATGACAAAGATGTTGTTGGAGATGATGACGAATACGCAGCACATCATCATCATCATCATGGTCATCATCATCGTCTTTGTCGTGATGATATGATGATGATGATGATGATTGTGGATGGTGATGAATATGAGTATGATGATGATGATGACTAATTTGGAGATGATAATGATGATGATGATGATGAAGATGAGGAGGAATATGGAGCACATCATCATCATCTTCATCATCATCATCAACATAATCATCATCATCAAATTTCTCATCATCATCATCATTGTGAGGATGTGGATGATGATGAGGATGATGAAGATGAATATCATATGATGATGAGGATGATGATGATGATGATGATAGTAATCATAATAGGCATATTCATCATCCTCATCATACTCATCATCACCATCATCCTTATCATCATCATCATCATCATCATGATCTTTGTCATGATGATCTGATGATGATGATGATGAAGATCATGATGAAGATGATGATGATGATGAAGACTAATGGATATGATGATGATGATGATGATAATGATGATGATGATGTTGATGATGAAGATGATGACAAAGATGAAGATGCCTATTATGATTGCTATCATCATCATCATCATCATCATCGTCGTCATCTTCATCATCCTCATCATCATCCGCGTCCTCACAATGATGATGATGATTATGAAGATCTGTTGTTGTTTTCTATTTTTAATTCATTTTTAACTACACTCATGTAACATTTGTAAAAAACATAGGTCATTTACTTGGCCTATAACTTTTGATTGGCTTACCTATTTCGAAAACGGAAGAGAACCCGCACAAGAGCACGAAAATACCTACAACCTAGAAAAAAATATTTTGATTATTTTTAGACCATGATATGGTGTCTCAACACTTGACCATGTCGTTTTAGGGCTTCACTGACTTCGGTAATTTAAGAAAATATAAAATTGACTTTTAAAATTTTGGAAAAATAGCCCCACACAAGATTCTTCTGTTTCCTATGCCTCTACATTTTTTTTTCTTGTAAATTAAAAATTTACATAGCAAACGGGTGGCTCAGAAAAAACATGTGCATTATGTTTGAGAAAAAAATAGCATACCAATCTTCGAATAATGACATTTTGGGGTGGTTATGCCACTTTTCCATAAATAAAAGTTATATATTCCAAAAGGTCATCTGTTTTTCTACGTTTCATCTGTTTACACCTAATCCAAAAAAGTTTTGTAGGTACCTCTAATAATTCATTTTAATGATAATATTTTTGTTTTTCCAGAATGTCATTGCAACTAACGTGTCATAATTGGGTATCATTACCTTGCACCAACCCTTGTATCTCTAAGTTTATGGTCATGTATTGATGATTTAATGTCAAGGATTTATGCATATAAATAACTCGACACCAATCTCAACATTTGATATCAAAACCTCATTAATCTTCCCTTTGGACATTATGATAACTCCTAATGGGCTCAAACTAGAGTATCTTCATTACATCCCATAAAATGAGATTAATGTCTAGATGAGGTTCCAATTGTGAAGTATTTTGGGGTGTATTTATGGAACCACATTATGGTTGTCGTTACTAGATGTTTTTACTACAAAGACTTCCTAACATTATTCATGTAAACCTCTTGAAGTTCAAGAGTGAAAAACGTTGTATAGTATTTTACTAATGTTTGTACTTCTTCTTTGTTAAACTAGACTACATGATTTTTCATTTAAACATAAATTATATCTTATAAACTCAACCTATATATTTAAAATATTCGAAGGCAATACCATGTTGTTTTGAGATTTATGTTGTAGTTTCTGAGGTTAAAGATTTTTTTTTTATATGAATTCCTATGTGAAAAAAAATACTTGCTTTTGTTCAAACCACTATGTTATATTCAACTCATTTTAGAATTAATTTTCAAAATTAAACAATGTGAATATCTTTCAACCTTTAATAATTCCAGATCAAGTTTTAGATATATGTGAATAAAATCTTACAAAATGATAAATGTATTAATCTTATTTTGATAAAATGAATTTCTTTTTATTGGTAAATGAAAAACATTTATTTATTCATCTTCCATATATTAGCTTGTACCTCAGTGTGTGACCTCCGAGTTGCAGCATTGACCACGTAAATCAATTGATAACATATATAGATCATGACAAATACCTCGTGGGTGCGTTGTACCAAGTCGATCAATCACATTCTCACATTAAGTAGGATAGAGAATTGTCACGAATGCAAGTGGAATCTGTTGTATCGCATTTTCATATATTTATGGGCTATCTTTGTTGAACATAAGGTTTAAGGTTTGTGGGTGTGGGTTATAGTTTTTATTAACCTTATTTAAAGGTTTTGAATTTAAAGAGAAAATTAAAAATAAATGTTATTATTAAAGTTATTAAAATTAAATGTTTTGTGATTTGAGTAGTGTTTAATTTTATGTACACATTAAATTTAGAGGTTACTTTAAATTATATGATCTTAGTGTTCATGTTAACTATTTAGTGTATGATAAAAAAATGGAATGAAGTAACTTACTTAGACTTACAAAATTGAAATATAAATATTTTAATTATTAAAAGGTATTGATTTAAAAGATTATATATATATATATATTGTTATATATTGTATATGATTTTTAAAATAATTAGACTTTTATTTGTTTATAATGGATGATGTGATTTGATTATTATAAGAGAAATTTTAATGTATTTAGAGAATTGAGATGTAATAACCACTTTTGAAGAGATTAGATACATATTAACTGTGGTTTATTAAATACACCTTATTATTCTCTAGAACACATAATTGTAGATACACTTAATTAATCTCATGGTATCCAAATTCATTAATTACAAACAAAAAAAAGAAACAATAAAAAAATATGAATGAAATTTAAATATTATTATTTAGAAATTTAAAGAAATAATGAGTTTCTATTATTATTATTACAATCAACAACAAATAAAAGTATAAGTGGAATTTAAGTATTATTATCTTTAAACCACCATCATCATCATTATTCTTAAGTTTTGTAAAATATTATATTTGATTAATTATAACATATGTTATATGTTATAATTTTAATTGTGAATTTTCATTAGATATTTTGTATAATATTATTTTTCTTTTTGGATTTTACATACATTAAGACATGACATATGACACATCAAATGCACCTCCCTAGAAAGTGGCTTTGGATCAATATATAGAGACAAATGTTACAATCTCCTTAATATTAGGGACCTCCCTAGAAAGTGGCCTTGGACCAACATATAGTGACAAATGTTACAATCTCTTTAATATTAGGGTGTAAAAGTATTTAATATCAAACTATACAAATTCATATAGATCTATTTAGTAGTTGAATGATTTATATTTTTTGGATTTAATACATATATTTTCTTAATTTTAATTGTAAATCTAAATTACTTTTTTTTTATAACAATTTTTTGAAAAGTGCTTCTAGATATAATAGCCTTCTCTTAACATCTCCATGCCTAGTAGATAATGACGCTACTGCATAAAAACTTGGATAAGGGTGTATAAGTATTTAACAATATAGGCACTATAGCAGAGCCTAGTATAAAACAAATTTTCATTTGGTAAGAAATTAGATGACCATATTTGACCACAATAGCGTATAAGGAGTCATCCAACTATATCTAGAATGTTTTTTTAAGCATATCAAATGAAGGATGCTAGATCATAATAGAAGATTTGATTTAGATGCCTAAAGGTGCATTGATATCTACTACAATCCAAGAAAATTGTGGTTAGTTGGAAGATTGTGTATAGGGCACATTTTCTTTCATAAATGGTGTATAAACTTGTTGTAGAAATCATGTTCTCTTAAGAAAATTTTGAGTACTATGGTAGAGTGAGGCCTCTATAAAAGGGTTTTAACATTGGATGGTTCAACTTGAATTCCAATGTGGGTCATAAGAAATTCGATATAATGAACAATACTTTGCAGAAATGAATAATGGTGCCTTTTAAATTATAGCTTGTGAGTACATAATACATCCAAAATGACGTGGGCATGGTGGAGGAATTCACCCTTGTTGTTAAATACAATATGTCATCAATGTAGATCATAACAAAACGTCACAAATGTCGCATGAATATATCACTATTGAGCCTCATAAACATTGTCGGAGGAAATTAGTGAGACCAATGATATAACCAAACATTCAAAAAGACCAAATTTTGTTTTAGAATGAATTTTCCAAGTATTTCTAGACTTCATATGAACCTAATAAGAACCTTTCTGGAGGTCAAACATAGTATCATAATGAATTATTACCAATTGATCCAATAGATGCTCAATCCCTAGACTTTAAATGGGCCCTTCAACTCCCCATTTCACCACTAGGGAGGATCATCACACTTCCCCCACTTATAAAAGAATTTCCCTAAAAGTTTGATGTGAACAAGTACAACCATAAATGAGGGTCCCATGTACAAGTGTTATCCACCATGCCCAAATAGTCCAATAAGCCCCTCCGTAAGCCTAGGTGACATGTACGAGTGTTGACTACCATGTTGAATAAGTAACCAATGTCCAATGTACAAGAACTAACTACAATGCTGATAATCCAAGGTAATCATCCATAAACATAGGTGCCATGTCTAGGTGATCAAGTTGGCATGCAAGCAATGGAAGCTATGTTCCATGAATCTCAAAGTGTTAGGCTTCAAATACCAATGATGGTCATGTGGATCCAAATAGATATAACTATCCAAAAAAACAAAATTCCTCCATGTAGCAGTAAAATGATGACTCTAAAAGGATCTCTACTATAAATTAGAATAAGCATACTGAAAATTAGTGGGCACCAGCTATTTTTGTTCTTTATCCACGAGGTTCTCTTCATATGATAGAGAAGAGTCATAAAATAATAAGATGAAGTAGTTATTTTCCCAAAATCTACAATTATCCATATCACACTCCTCATAAGAATCTTCTAAATCATATCATGTAGACATTTCTTGGTTATACTCTTCAATGATAAAATAATATGTGGTATCAAGAATACAGTTCTCCTCAAATTTATGACTTGTCTACTTCATAGGTTTCAAATTTGCACACATATCCCATAAATCTTTTGTCACCCACATTTGTTCCTCCCATGGGATGTTCCGCCACTTTTTCATTCTCCATTTTCGTGAGCTTTTGAGAGAGGAATTTTGCAATGGGCTATAACATACTTGATATCAATTGAAAATATATCATATGATATGTCAAATCACTACCCTATTTTTTTGGGGTCAAATAACGTTGGTTTGGTTGCAATCTAATCACCCTATTGAATGTTTTCCATGGGGGTATAGCAATAGATGATGAGTAATTGAGATGACAAGTTGTAAATGGAAGGTCGCAAGTTTAAATCCCCATGGCTACTAGCTTACAAAAAAAAATCAAGCTATTGAATGTTACGTCTACAAGACCCACAAAAGACATGAAAAATCCATAGAAAGGAAGGTTCCAAATGTCAATATATCTTTTATCTGGAATTTCATTTGAGCGATTTTTTTTGAAGTCATATATTTTGCAAGAAGAATAAAATCTACAATTTGTTTCTAGAAATTCTGTGAAAAATACTCGGAAACTAATATGAGTGTCATGACCCTCTTTTTCCCTTTGAAAATCTATAAAATAGAAGCAAAAAATATCTCTCTTTTGGGCTCTAGAAAGTTCTTTGATACCACTTGTTATGTACCTTAAATATGGATATGAAATCACACACAAGATAACAAAAAATCTCAATGCTTTATTGATAAGAAAAACCTTAGGGTAGGGAAACAAGTTACAATTGACCCTTTTACCCATTCTACGAAAAATATTCAGAAACTATCATGACCCTCTGTTTTCCTTTGAAAATCTACAAAATAGAAGGAAATAATATCTCTCTTTTGGGCTCTAGAAATTGCTTTGATGTACCATTTGTTATGTACCTTAAATATGGATGTGAAAACACACACAAGATAACAAAATATCTCAATGCTTTATTGATAAGAAAAACCTTAGGTCACGGAAACAAGTTACAATTGACCCATGTTCACTTTCCTTTTAACGTTGGGTGACCTCTAAGTGAGTTAAGCTCCAAACAAAATATTCTTCTACCGTAGGAGTCCATCCTTACATCCTTACTTATAGATCACATTAGAATCCTAACTATAACAACCTCTTAACTACCTAGTAGACCTTATTTAATGAGGCCACATTACATTATTCAATCAGACCTACCATGATATCTAATTTAATAATTAAAAACATAGTAAACCTAGTCACCTTAGATTAAATATGTATATTCACAAGCTTCCATCTTAGATTAAATATGTATATTCACAAGTTTTTAGATTAGATTATTATACTTTTATTGTTATGATACTTTGATTAACATAAAATATTTTATAAAAATGTTAAATAAAATATATATTTTTAATTTGTAAAGATCCATTTTAAACATGGCTTTATTAAATTTTATTTTATTTTTTATAAAGAATTTAAGAAAAAAATATTATACGTTATAAATTTTTGTTTTCTATATGGTTGATAGATGAGGTTTAAAATAAGAATGAAAATCACATTAATATCTCATATTTTTTAGTTTAAAATATTATTACTATTTCAAAAACTATAATTACATTTGGATTTATTTAAAACATTGCTATACCTTTCAATAAATATTTAGCTTTCACCCAAAAATTAACATAAAAATTTATAAAGAAAAAAATTGCCCAACCTGTTGTTGGTACAACAACCCCCCCTTTTATTTTTTGAAAATATTGGGGCCCCTCCTCTTTTTTGAGTATGTTTTCCTTAAAAAAATTTGCAACATCTTGGCATCCAGTGACTTAGTTTCTTTTGATGATAGTTTTCCCAAGTTAAACTCAGTCTTTGGGCCCGCAACGGTGGAAGCTCTGAGCTAATTTTTCCGCAATAGCCGAAGAGTTGTCCCAAGTCTTCCGAAACAACGAAAGAGAAGGCCAAGTCAAGCCGCAACGGAAAAGTTATCTTAAAGTTTCTGAAAAAATGAAACGTTTATTCAAACAAGCTTGCAATGGAACAAACTCGTTAAATCCTTCCACTACGGCGGAAGCTTTCATCTAACTCTCCTGCAAGCGCCGAAAATGCATCAACAAGTTTTTCGGAGAGAATCGTCTTTTTCTTCTGCTCCGCAAACCTTGGCATATTTTCAGAAGAACTTGGCCAACTTTCTCGTGAAAGTGGAAAAGTTCGCTTAAGTCCGTCGCGATACATGACTTATTCGCGGAAGCTTTTGCACAACTTGCCCGCAACGGCGAACCATTTTCAGTTTTTCTTCCCGTGTGGGTCGGAAGCGTTAGCATAACCCTCCCCCATTTGACGGTCACATTTATTTGAAAAAAGTTTCGATTTGACTCAGCCGTACGCAAACTTAAAACCTATTTAATGACATGCAACCACCCCATTAAGGTTTCGAACGTACCAATTCAAATATATGGGGGTGAAACCCTATTGGCAAGTCATTGTATTTTCATCACTTGGACCATGCCATTCGTTTCCAGGTAAGTACATTTGTAGGCTCTGTAGGATGTACATGCCTACTTAAAATGATGTTTCGTCATTTCATTTTTTTCCTTTTCTAAGCCATGACGTTTTCCCAGAACAATTACACCCATTGTCGACCCTTTTTGCACCAGACGTAGAGTATCATGCTGTATAGTCTCGTCTTCGTAATCACGGTTGTGTTTAGGGCCATTTTTTCTACACAAGGTCGTTTCGTTACTACGGTAGCTCTCGTCATTAGTATGGAGCTTGTTCTTCATGGTCCTGGACAACATATTACCCCCCAACCTAAGAGATGTTTGTTAAGCAACCCTGAGCATAGACGTAAAGATCCCGAAGGCTCCCACAATTTAAAATGATGCATCTATTCGTTACCTGCTTGACCTTTTCTGCCTTTTGGTTTCGCACCTAATCATGGGCGTCTCTGCTATTATAATTTGGCATCTTCTGCACTCGCACACCGGTCAGTGTTCTGTTTCCAAGAAATTAAGCACCTGGACCAACTTTTATCAATTGGCAGTCATAACTTTTAATCACCACAGCGACCACTAGGATAACCTAATTAATGCTTTCACAAGTTTTTTAATTGATATGTGAAAGGAACATGTTCAGAAGTTTTGGTTGAAACGAAGAAATTATCTAATGGACATTATTTTGGGTTGTTAACATTATGCCATGCATGCTTATTCACGTTAATTGTTGAACGGGATTCCCAGAATGGCTAAAGGTGGCAAGAGGAGAATGAAGGTAGCCGATGAAAGCACCAGAATGGAGACAACGTTCCAAGACACCAAATGCACTACAAGCGTGCCTCCAAAAGTAAATTAGGGTGATGTCTACTACATGATAAGAGATCAGGACTTCCATGAATCTCTCCTTGAAGAATAATGCTTATATCAAAATATCCGTAACTCCTGTATATCCAAAGCAGCCACACGTACAGAACTCTTCTCATGCTCAGAGGTAATCGGATGGGTGCTGCAGCATGCCAACACCGAAACTACAGTCATAGTAGATAGCATAGGGAATGCCTTCGCTTCACTTCACCCATCTTACATTTCAATAGCCTACAAGTTTCCCAAAGCACAGCATCGGCTTGATGATGCATGGTTGCAAGAGATCCACATGGATAATCTAGACATGGAAAGAAGGTTTTTAATTGTAGGCAAGCAATTCAGGAGAAAAGACAGTTAAGAATACAAAGTCCAGAATCTGAGGCCTCCCTTCATTCTAATCGCTCTCATGCTAAGCAGAATCTTCAGGAGGCCTGTTGGGACGATGTTTATGCTGCAGTGGGTCCCTATCATACATTATGTTTCTTTCAAAGGGACGATCTTCAATGGGGCTGATATTCTTTCAGACAACCTATCATCAGCAATAACAGTGGTTAAAGAAGGGCTACTGGAAAGGAAGGAAGAATTTTACATGGCTTCATACCTCATAGATTGTATCTTGGAAAAATGCCCTTTCCCCAAGTTGGGATGCATATGGAACTCAGCAGAAGGCTTCGTTTTCATAGCCTACAAGATATTTTGGGCTCAAAATTACAAGAGGAATTACAAGCTCATTTACGAGGAGTTCATAATGCCCCTTTATCAGTTGATATTTAATGAAGAACCCAATTGTCTGTCTGAAAACGCCATGGAATCCTTGAAAAAGTATGGCGATTTATATTTCTCTCCAGAAGGTACCTACATAAGAATGTACGGAGGTTCTAAATCCCCATATATTCTCCCAAGGTATGCTACAGATTACATAGTCCACAAGGAGATGGTAAGGCAGGTGTTCATTGATGGAATGGGTACTACCCTGTATAAGGCCAAGAAAGCCACTTTTCCACCCTTACCCTTCTATGTTGGGGCCTACAAGTTTTCAGGAATTGCAATCGTAAAAGAGTTTGTTACATAATTGAGGAGCTTCCACTTTGGAGAAAGGATTTTCCATAGGAACGATCGACAAGTAAAAGTTGTGCAACATTGCAAAGAACTCTCCACTCCTTGTGAGTATGCCAACTTTTCAGATTCACAAGAGGAAGCATATAGAGGAATCAACAATATGACTGAGCTACAAATTTGCCAAATGGGAAAAGGATCTAGCTCGAGCTCTAATGTTGTGGAGGAAACAGCTTCACAGAAAGAAAAGGATGCCATAGTGTTAAGTTTAAACCAAATAGACAAACAAGATCTCTGAAAGAAACACAATCACAAGATAGACACACAATATACCCTGGGAAACCCTCATGGGGTAGAAAACCCAGCAAAGCTTTCCTCAATAAGATGAACAACCAAAATACAAGATGTGCTCCTTCTCCTTGACTCCTTAGCAGATCTCCTCAACTAGTGCGCACTCTTCCACAAGTGAGTGAATGATCTAATGAGGAGTTCACCTCCTCTATTTATACTTGACTCCCAACTGACTAAAAGACTAATGGGGCCGACCTCACCTGGAGAAGTCTAATAACCCCTAAAATATAACTGCAGGGCCGACCCACACATGGTGGGTCTAATAACCCTAGTTAATACAAACCCCTGGAGGAATAAACATCTCCAGATACATGATAGGGTTACCTCGGAGGAATGAATCATCTCCGGAATAATAAAGTACAAATATAATATTCTTTGAAGTTACAATATTCAACACTCCCCCTTAACGAGAAGGATATTATAACAACATCTGCAAGAGCAAGGAGTCATCATATATGATACATCTATAAATCATTGGAAGCTTTCTTCAATTCATCTTCATCAGTAACTCAACCAGTTACTGGAACATCAATGTCAACAGTGTCGATATCAATCCGATCATCGGCATCGTCATCAGCATTGTCATCATACGATCATCAGCATCGTCATCAGCATCGTCATCACACGATCATCAGCATCGTCATCACACGATCATCAGCATCGTCATCACATGATCATCAGCATCGTCATCACACGATCATCAGCATCGTCATCACACGATCATCAGCATCGTCATCACACGATCATCAGCATCGTCATCAGCATCGTCATCACACGATCATCAGCATCGTCATCACACGATCATCAGCATCGTCATCACACGATCATCAGCATCGTCATCAGCATCGTCATCACACGATCATCAGCATCGTCATCACACGATCATCAGCATCGTCATCAGTATCATCATCATACGATCACATTCCTAGGATGATCAATCCTGCTCCTTTTAGGACATAGGTCCATGGATGATACAATCCAATCTTCAGTTCTCGGAGACCTCAGTCTACGGATCTCTTTAGGACTGAAAGTCCAGGGATGATCCAATCCCCTCAACTGTCCACTAAGGACTTCATTCTCGGAGACCTCACGTCTACGGCTCTCTTTAGGACTGAAGGTCCAGGGATGATCCAATCCCCTCAATCTGTATTCTCATCAATACAAGTACAAGTATCCTCATCCATACAAGTACATAATCAATATCTAGCATCAACAGCATGTATACATCATACATCAAAAGCATGTATTCTTACTAATACATCTAAAAGCATGTATACATCTGTCATCAAAAGCATGTATTCACTAATACATCTATCATCAAAATCATGTATACATCTAATATCAAAAGCATGTATACATCTAGCATGTATTCTCACTAATACATCTATCATCAAAATCATGTATACATCTAACATCAAAAGCATGTATACATCTAGCATGTATTCTCACTAATACATCTATCATCAAAATCATGTATACATCTAACATCTAGCATGTATTCTCACTAATACATCTATCATCAAAAATCATGTATACATCTAGCATGTATTCTCACTAATACATCTATCATCAAAATCATGTATACATCTAACATCAAAAGCATGTATACATCTAGCATGTATTCTCACTAATACATCTATCATCAAAATCATGTATACCTCTAACATCAAAAGCATGTATACATCTAGCATGTATTCTCACTAATACATCTATCATCAAAATCATGTATACATCTAACATCAAAAGCATGTATACATCTAGCATGTATTCTCACTAATACATCTATCATCAAAATCATATAAAACTGAATGAAAATAAAATAGTCCTAAATCTAACTATTTCTAAGAGACTAGGTGAAGTCTCATTATTGATGAGACTTGCTTGCCATCAGGAATCATGCTACTCCCCCTTTCTAGGAGAGTCCTTTTGAACTACACCAAGCTTGTCTCGAAAGTATTCAAATTTCACACGAGACAGTGGTTTGGTAAGGATATCAGCAATTTGATCTTCAGTGCTCACGTACTCAAGCTTGATAGCTCCTTTCTGCACCATATCTCGAATATAGAAGTATCGGATCTCTATGTGTTTTGACTTATCATGGAACACAGGATTTTCTGTCATCTTGATGCAGCTTTGATTATCACACATAATCATAGTGAGATCCATTTCTAAGTCGAACACTCCAGATAACAGTTTCCAAAGCCATACAGCTTCACAGCTGGCAGAGCAAGCAGCTATGTATTCTGCCTCAGCAGAGCTGAGGGCCACACTGGATTGTTTCTTGCTGAACCAAGAGATCATGGTAGATCCAAGGCTATAACAACCACCTGAAGTACTTTTTCTGTCTGAGACACTGCCTGCCCAATCAGAGTCTGAGTAACCATGCAACTTGAGTTCATGACTTCCATCATAGAGTAGACCAAAATCTAATGTACCTTTTAAGTACCTCATTACATGCTTTGCAGCTATTAGATGAACTTTTCTGGGTTCTACTAGATACTGACTTAGGGTATTTATGGCAAAGCATATATCTGGCCTAGTATTTGTTAAATACATTAGTGACCCAATGATCTGTCTATATAAAGTTAGGTCCACTAATTCTGATGAGTCATTAACCAAAATCTTTAAGTTGGAGTCCATGGGAGTGGCCATGGGTTTACACTCCAACATATCAAATCTTTTCAGAATTTCCACAGTGTACTTACCTTGATTCAGAAAGATTCCTCTTGGTTCTTGCCACACTTCTAAGCCTAAGAAGTAGTGCATCAATCCGAGATCTTTCATCTCGAATTCTGAAGAAAGCTTCTTCTTGCTTTCAATGATTTGTTTCTCATTTCCAGTTAGAAATAGATAATCTACATATAATAAAAGTATAACTGGTTCATCATCCATCACCTTGAGATAAAGGTTTGGGTCAGCTTTACTTTTGGTAAAGCCCATGCTAGTTAAGAAGTTGTCAATTCTTCCGTACCAAGCTCTGGGAGCTTGTTTCAACCCATATAATGCCTTTTTCAGTTTGCATACATGAGTCCTTCCGTCATTTACCTCAAACCCTTGTGGTTGCTCTATGTATACTTCTTCTTCAATTACACCATTCAGAAAAGCTGTCTTAACATCCATTTGATGTAGTTTCCACTTCATCATGGATGCAAGGGCCATGATAGTTCTAATTGAAGTATACCTAGCAACTGGTGCAAATGTTTCTTCATAGTCAATTCCCTCCTTCTGAGAGAAACCTCTGGCTACAAATCTTGCTTTGTATTTTTCAATACTTCCATCCGCAGCATGTTTTATTTTAAGGATCCATTTGGAAGAAACCACACTTTTGTCTTTTGGTTTGGGAACTATATCCCAAACATCATTTTTCATTATTGACTGATATTCTTCAGTCATTGCTTCTACCCATTCTTTCTTTTGAGCTGCCTCTTCATAGCTGGTGGGTAGTTGATCCACAAGATCACACATCAGGGCCATGTAGTTGGATACTACCTTTGGTTTCTTCCTTTCTCTAGTGGAGCCCTCAGGAGCACCATATCTTTCTGCTCCTTGAATAATATCTCTAGCCCATGCTGGTCTTCTTTTCCTAGATAATTCTGCAACAGGAGGTTCTTGTGGTTCCAGCATGTCATGATCCTCTGGTATGTCTTCTTCAGGAATGTGAGCATTCTCTGAGATTCTGGGAGATGTATCTTCTTCATAAACTTCTTCAAGTTGACACTTTCTGGATTTCTTGAGGGCTGCTTCCTCATCGAAGGTAACATCTCTACTTATTTCTATATGATGGAAACCTGGTATGTAGATTCTGAAGGCTTTGGAAGTTTCACAATATCCAACAAATATTCCCTTCTTACCTGAGGGATCCAATTTGGATCTCTTTTCTTTTGGAATGTGGATGTACATAGGACACCCAAATATTTTGAGATGACTTACCTCAGGCTTCTTTCCTGTAAAGACTTCCTCTGGAGTTTTGAAGTCAAGAGCACTATGAGATAGTCTATTTGAACATATACTGCTGTCTTGGCTGCTTCAGCCCACAGATACATGGGAAGGTCTTGATCATGTATCACAGTCTTTACAGCTTCCATGATGGTTCTATTTTTCCTCTCAGCTACCCCATTTTGTTGGGGGTTGTAAGGAGTGGTTAGCTCCCTTTTGATTCCAGCTTCTTTACAGAACTCTTCAAATTCCTTTGAAGTATATTCTCCACCGTTATCTGTTCTGAGAATCTTGATTTTCTTGTCTGAGAGGTTTTCTATTAGAGCCTTGAACTCTTTGAATTTTCCAAAGACTTCATTCTTACCCTTTAGAAAGTATATCCAAGTTTTTCTTGAATAGTCATCAATGAAGGAGAGATAGTATTCAAACCCACTTAGAGATGTGGTAGGCATGGGTCCACATACATCTGAGTGTATTAGTTCTAGAGAACTCTCAGTATTTGTTTCACTTTTCGGAAAGGGATTCTTGATATTCTTCCCTTTCTTACATCCTTTACATGAGCCATCATGATCAACCTTCAAGTTTGGCAAGCCTATAACCATATTACTCACATATGGTAAAGCTTTATAGTTAATGTGAGCTAGTCTTCTGTGCCATAGCTCACTGGGACTAGAAACTTCATGAGCAAGGGCAGATTCTGGATGACCCTTGAGTTTATAAAGTCCTCCTTCTTCTTCACCAATGACAATTGCATCTTTGATTGATTTTCCTTTGGTCCACATGAGTACTTGACCATCTATGAAGGCTACTCTAAAGCCTTTCTTGTCTAGAGCTGAGATAGAGAGTAGATTCTTCTTTAACCCTGGAACATATAATATTTCTTTCATCTTTAAAGGTGTTCCTGAGTCAAGCTTGTAGCTTGCTTCACCAATTCCCTTGATGGGATATTGATAATCATCTCCTAGTGATACCTTCTGGGGTGAAGACTTCTCTTCAATCTTGGAGAGAGTTTCCTTGTGACCTGTCATGTGCTTTGAAGCACCACTGTCAATGAGCCAAGTGTCTTCACCAGGAGACACAGCACCAGAGAGAGCAGAAAATAGTACATATTCTTCTGGTTCTTCTTTCTTTACTTTAGATCTTTTCTTTTGAGGCCTTTCCTCTACTTCTTCTTCTTCTTCTTCTTCTTCTTCTTCACTGTCATCTTCTGCCATATGAGCATGATGTCTTTTGTGAACAAATCTTTTCTTCTTCTTCTCTGGTAGGGTACAGTCTCTGGCATAGTCTCCTAGCTTGAGACAATTGAAGCATTGGACTGTGGAGATGTCTCCCCCTTTCTTTTTGAATCTATGAGAGGGTTGAGGCCTTTTGTGGTTTACCTTCTTGAAGTAGCCTCTCTTTCCTCTTTTGGTGTGGGTGGCCAAAGCTTGGTCATCCTCTTTGAGAAGTGCTTCTCTGTTGGCAACCCTAGCCTCCTCTTGAACACAATCTTCCCATACTACATCAAACTTCATACTTTCTTTTCTGGCACACATAGTTTGAATGAATGACTCCCATGGTCTAGTGAGACCATTTAGAGCTGTCATCACAAGTTCATCTTCATCAAGAGTATCACCAATGGCATCTAGTTGTTCTTTGATTAGAGAGACTCTTGAGAAGTAGTCTTGAATGGATTCTCCTTTGTGCATCTTGGTACTTTTCAATTGAGTCCTTAGATTCATCTTTCTGTTGATGTTCTTTCCTTCATACATTCTTCCTAGGGCATCATACATTTCCTTTGGAGTCTTCTTGGAAGACACTTGGGGAATCAAGTGATCTTTAATGGAATCAGCTATGATTCTCTTTGCCCTAATCAGATCCTTCCTGTGCTTTTCTTTGGCTTCATCTTCTTCTGGTTCTGCAACTTCCTCCTTGATATAATGAGCAAGATCATTCTCCTCAAGAATGAGACCAATTCTGTATTTCCATGCCCGGAAATTCTCTATGCCTTCTAGCTTGTCTTCAAGCTTAGTATTTGGAGCCATCTTCTCTTGGGGGAGTCCAAGAGACAGAGTAGACTTACCTGGGAAGTTACTTTTCACTTTTCCGGAAACTGGAACAGAAATTTATCGCACTTTTGGTAGAATTAGGGTTTGACTTTCCCGGAGTTCTACCCAACCAAAAAGTTCGATCTATAGCTCAAAAGAATGCTCTTGAGAAGGGCTATCCAGCCATGTAATCAGAAATAAAAAATTACAACTTTTTTCTGAAACCAAAATCTGACGTATCGCACTTTTGGTAGAATTAGGGTTTGGAATTCCCGAAGTTCTACCCAACCAAAAAGTTCGATATATAGCTCAAAAGAAAGGTATTGATGAGAGCTATCCAGCCATGCAACCAAAAATCAATAATACCAACTTTGGGCTGAAAACCCTAACTTCACCAAAGAGAGAGAAAGAGGTATTCTTACCTTGTGAAAGATGTCCTATTCAGTCTAGCTCTGATACCATGTTAAGTTTAAACCAAATAGACAAACAAGATCTCTGAAAGAAACACAATCACAAGATAGACACACAATATACCCTGGGAAACCCTCATGGGGTAGAAAACCCAGCAAAGCTTTCCTCAATAAGATGAACAACCAAAATACAAGATGTGCTCCTTCTCCTTGACTCCTTAGCAGATCTCCTCAACTAGTGCGCACTCTTCCACAAGTGAGTGAATGATCTAATGAGGAGTTCACCTCCTCTATTTATACTTGACTCCCAACTGACTAAAAGACTAATGGGGCCGACCTCACCTGGAGAAGTCTAATAACCCCTAAAATATAACTGCAGGGCCGACCCACACATGGTGGGTCTAATAACCCTAGTTAATACAAACCCCTGGAGGAATAAACATCTCCAGATACATGATAGGGTTACCTCGGAGGAATGAATCATCTCCGGAATAATAAAGTACAAATATAATATTCTTTGAAGTTACAATATTCAACACATAGAAGACCAAAGGCTTCTAGAACAAGCAAGTAAAATTGAAGAAGACAAACGTATAAAAGAGGAGAATTTGAGAACCCAAGCTGCCGAAGCTGAAGCAAGGAGGAAAATAGAAGAAGAGAGCATTAGAGTGGAAAAGATTGCGGAGCAAGAACGACATGATGCATTAAGGAAAGTGCAGGAGGAAGAGGCACGAAAGAAAGAGGAGGAAGAAAAGAAGTCACAAGAGGATACTGATCCCAAAAGCCCAAACCTACAAAATTTGGATATGCATTCCCCCATAAGAGATCTACCCATTGTCCCTTTTACACCCTATAATGGCAGCGTAGTTTCTAATTGGAAGAAATTTGCTTACAATAAGAAAAGAAAGACCATTGTCAAAGAGACAGGTTCCAAATTGAAAAGACCTTTTCGGCCAGACATCATCACCACACATGAGACCATGGTCATGCGGAACATAGAAGAGGCTGCTAGCATCCATCTCCGTAGCCACGGTTACGGCAACTGCAGACATTGTGAACATATTGGGAGATAGGTTGGATGAAAAAAAGGAGAAGGTACAACAACTTCAGGAAGCTTTAGTTAAGGAGGAGAACTACACAAATCTGATGATCGAGAAGAATAATGTTCTCACATTTAAAAAGGAAGAATTAAATAAAACACTGCAACAATTGGAGGTTGATAGGAGAGCTTTGGCAATACAAATAAGAATATTAGAAGCAGAAAATGCAAAACTTAAAGGTAAGAATTTGAAGCCCGAATCGGATAAATTTGACAACCTTCAAGAGGTCGATGACCTGAAGGAGCACATTGAGAAGTTACAAGGAGAAAATGAATCATTGGATAAACAATTAGAGTTGGAAAACAACAAAATGGGAAACATCAACCCCTTCCATGAGCAGGCTTGTGGAATGCTAAGAGAGACCTATGGAGTCCGAGAACTCATAGCAGAGGAAGTATACAGACTAAAAGTAGTCATGACCAAAGTCAAGGAAATCAATGTTGAAGCCACTAGGATCAGGAGGAAACACTCATGCATCAGTGGGGAGATTAAAAAGCACATCGAATGCAGAGAAGGGAAGTCAGGGTTCCCAGCAACCCTTCCCCTTAAGTCTCTTATTGAATACAATGCAAATATACGCACCCTAGAGTATTCTAAAGACTGTGGAGTAAATTTGGCCACCATAGCCTTAGCCACTTATGAGCAGTGCAAGACTGTGTACTCTCAAATCTAGACCACATAGGAAAGCTTCTGAATAGCCATGCCCCAAAGGATAGAAGAGTTCCCGGATAAAGCATAGCATTTAGATAATCTAAGTATAGAGCTCCATGCAGAAAGTGAATATGTGCATAAGCTGGACACCTTGATAGCATAAGATCTATGCAAATTTATCATCCAATATGTTGTTCATCAACACAGCTTAGAAGAAAGCCTCTGGGTCACTACAGCTGAAATAATCATCTTAGCAAAAGAACTGGCCAAGCAAGAAATATCTCTCAGATTCATGAGTCCCCTGGTTAGAACAAATATTGTAAGGGACACAAATCACTGGGGAATTCATATAGCAGAGGTGGAGAAGGCATTGGCAGCTAGCCAAGCTACCACATTAGAGAGTGGCCCAGCCATTGCAGCAGTGCAAGAAGAAACCCTAGTGATCCCACAAGTGCCTCAGTCACCAAAGGAGCCAGCTCAGGGATAGCTTGCGTCTGCCAGCGTGCCCCATGAACATTTATTTTTGTAGATACCTTTGGAATATTAAATGACTTGTAATGTTTAACTCTTGTTATTGCAAAATATTTGAAATATTTCTCTTATGTAATATTCGACACTACAAGACAAATTAGAGGAATATAAACGGTTAGGGTATAGGTGGCAACTCTTGGCCCATTTTTCTAAAGCTATATAAAGCTGATTAGAGCAAGGTCGAGGGGACTTTTGGCAGGTGAAATTTTTTTCTGTCTTGTAAAGGAACTATTTCTGCTACATCAATGGAAAATCGTTTTTGTGTGTGGAAGCTGGCACAATATTTTGCATGGAGTCTTGTTGATTAACTACTGAACTATTTCTGCACTTTTCATACATTTCCTATGAGATCTTTCTTGGCTATTAGGAATTAATTTTGTGCTATGAATGGTTTCATATTCTTTTGCAAAATTTATGTGTTAAATGGGAAATCGAATACTCATATTTGTCTGAGCTATCTTGGATAATCTTTATTTCTATTGTAAATGCTCCTTTAATTCTAAACAGCTATCTGTGGAATTATTAGGTGTATTATCCAGTTGATTGCCTATTCTTTAAATCTGCTCTTTATAAGGATAGGTAATTTAGATTAAATTAGATTATGATAGATTTGTTTTCCCGCGTGAATTTAATATAGAGCACTTGCATATCATTTTAAATGCAAAATACATAACTGATGGATCGGGCCGCAACCGGTAGAACAAACAAATCTTTAAAACCCATGGTAGCCGGAACCGTTAACCGGACGGATTCCCCACTCCAAACGGTGAGTGATCTAGTTGGGATCGCTTACTGGGGAGAATCCCTTACTGATTGATGCAGCGATATTCGAGCCATCAACAGTTTTTGGTGCTAGAAGGAGGGCCACTAGTGCATGGCTAGCGGAAAAGATTATTTTGTTAGCAAAATTTCCATTGAAAACCCATCCGCAACAGTCTTTCCAGAAATTCCAGATTTGGAATCAAGAAATCAAGAAGATCCTAACCCTGAAACAGAACAGTCAGAAGTAGTGTATGTGTTGGCTTGGTTTTGCAACCAAGCTTAGTGCTATGGGCACCTGCTAACTAGTAACATCAGTCTCAATATTAAGCAAAAACAATAAACTAAATCTAAACTAAAACTAAACTAGCATGTGCATTTTTGAATTAAAGAACAAGAACAAGAAATATGAGAAATAATTTTGTATTGAAAAATGGGGGCAAGCAAGTGCTTGCAATAAGAATACCTTCGATTGATGAAGATAGTTGAGAAGCTCCAAGGGTGAGCAGCTCCAAACTGCAATGGGTCCTTTCTCCAAGGTTGCTACAATGGCCAAAAACTCAAGGGAGATTTTGGCAGCATGAGGATAGGAATATGGATGGATCTGAAATGAGGAGCCCCTACCACCTTTTTATAGGTTTTGGTGGTGGGGAATACCATTTGTGGTTTTGTGGAAACCAATGGTATTGACCAACATGGTTTAGGTACTTTTCCCTCCTATTTCCTTTTTTGAATAAAATTAATATTTTTATTCCCTTTTTAATATTTTTGGGAATTTTGGACCCTTTTTGAGGTTTTTTTATGCTTTTTTAGGAAAAATAATCTTTTTGAATGGGAAAAGGGGTGTACTAAGGCCTTTTGGTGACCTTTTGTTGGCTTTAGAGGCTCATATGGTGGAAAAGTGGACAAATGGGTCATGTGAATAAGGAAATGAGCTAGTGAGCACTTTTTAGGTGTTAACAAATTGCCCCCTGATGTGTGAGGGCAGGAGCTCATCGTATGGACGATAGACATCATAGTTCTTTTGTCTTTTTTCTGGGGTTTTGGGGAGGAGAAGAGACCGATTGGAGATTGGATCCGCGGCCCTTGGAAGCTGCAAAAATTAAAAAAATATTGCATGGCCTCAATATGAATGAGGAATAATCTTTGATAATGGACGAGGCGGGCATACCCATGCTCGTATCAAGACATATGTAAACAATTAGTCCCAAGAAGGGGGACCTGAAAAATAAAAGATATACTGGTACATCATAATGGTCCAAAGGGGACACTATTTTGGGATGTACTCATGATCATAACATGGCTGATCTCAATAACTGATACACTTGAATAACTGATGAACTGTTGAAACTGAAGGTGTCCAACATCTGTAGGGACTCAATGACTGTTAGCCATCTCTGGGAAGTATATGTAACTGTATACTCGAGGGAGTATAAAACTGAGGTACATCTGAATACTGTCGCCATGCGCAACCCGGATATCTATAGAAAAAATGTAACTGGTTGTTTTCATAAGTAGACTCTCAAATGTGGAAGAGTCAGGAGGTATCCGGGGTCTTCGACTAATAACTGAAAGGACCAATACCCTGTGCGAGTCTCAACGATGCGATCAAGGTGTTGAAGTTGAGCATGTGAGAAACAACCATTCGGAGAGGCACTGAGGACTCTTCTCGAAATGAATCGTAGGCACTCATCATAAATGGTGATGAGTCCAAGACACAGGGACCTCTAGGTCTATCCTCTGGAATAATTTTGGTTGTCCTCGACAGAGGGAGACTAGCAACTAACAAGGCAATGATGTTTCCTTGATAGGAGCACGAGGTGTAGAACTGAAGTGTGGTAGTACTGAGGGTAGGACTGACATACTTGTGGGGATGGGAAGTAACTGGGGTCATATAGTGGGTAGACTCAAACTTCCTTTGTTCAGAGCATGATGACATGGTTGACCTAGAAGTGTAGGGAACTGACTTGTAGGTGTGGGGATCGTAACTTTTAAGGATTGAAGGGTATTTATTGACTCTGGGGGGGTCAAACTGATGGGTGTTATCGAGGGATTCTCAGGGTGACATACTGCAGAATACTCTGAGCAAAGGCGACCAAAATGGGGAAGCTGCCATATGAGTAGACGTGATCTGTTGTGTCACCGAGAAGCACCATTGGGTCCTTCTTCGTAGTTTTAATGACCTCCAAGAAGGGATAAAAGTGTGCTCTGAAATGGTACTGTCCCGTGGATTTTGTGAGCCCAGGACTATTCGTGCTCATTGGTGCTTTCATTTTTAAGGAGTCTGAGAACGATAAGAAGACTCTGAAGTGGTTATGATTACTATCCTGTTGGTTTTACGAGCCCAGGATGGTGATTGCTCGTGGTCGCTTTCATGTTTAGAGAGTCTGAAAGCAGTAAGTGGACTCCATTGGTGTTCTTTTTCGTAAGTTAGTCTCCAAGGCCCGAAAAAGCATAAAATGATGCAAATGGAGAACTCTTCTAGCTTATGTGACTAGAGTATTCCTTTTTTGTAATTAGTCTACAAGGTCCGGAAAAGGGGTAAACCAGGTAGACACCCTTTTAGATACGTTTAGCGAGCATGAAAGGAAGAAAGGTTGCTCGGCGATCTTTTCATTGTTTTAGGAGTCAGAAAAGAGCTTAACAGAAACTCCCTAAGTGCCTTTTTCGTAAAAGGGATTGCTTGGCTCGAAAAAGGGGTAAAATTATACCGAACAAAGAGGGGCTGATGAAAGCGAGGAAAGGTCTCAAGCGTCATCATGAGTGCGGAAAACTAAATCCGGTGACATAAAGATTGTCAAAAAAGGGGGCAACGGCCAGCGTGGCACGCAAACCGAGGTGACGAGTGACATTAAAAAATGCCTGAAAAATTTGGAGGTGAGAGCGAGAAATGATATCAAGCTTCATCACGAGCGCGAAAAATTGAATCCGACAATATAAGGCATGTCAAAAATGGACAACGGTCGATGTGGCACGCAAACCGAGGCGACAAGGGGGCATGGAACAATGCCCTAAAAATATGGGCGTGAGAGCGAGAAATGATCTCAAGCATCATCACAAGCGCAAAAAACTGAATCTGGTGATATAAGGCATGTCAAAAATAGACGACGGTCGATGTGGCACGCAAACTGAGGCGACAAGGGGGCCTAGAACAATGCTCTAAAAATATGGGCGTGAGAGCGAGAAATGATCTCAAGCATCATCACAAGCACAGAAAACTGAATCCGGCGATATGAATGGTGCAAAAAACGAAGGTCATAAGGACTCCGGAATGGTCAAATCAAATAACTAGGTTAAAAAATGGCTACAAATAAAGGTGAGCCCACCAAGCCAAGAATGCAGTGGTGGGGAGAAATGATGACCCGCGGGGGCATAATACTAGGTGTATCAAATCAAATTGAATATACAAGTGACATGTGACCTCAAAAATGGTTGAGATCACGAATATGAAAAAGTGAGCAGGGTTAAATACCTGCCCCCATGGTATGTGCATGGGGTTTGTGATTGTGGATCACATATGTGTTGGTTTGAACGATGGGCTCATTGAGGTGTTGAGATAGAGATGATGGGGAAGGTTCAAAATGATTTATCATGCCCCCTATCCCGGGGTCGAGGTAATCTATTATGCACCCTAACTCAGAGGTGTCAAGGTGGTGCAGATGTTGTCTTAGAGAGAGATCAATAGGGCATTGAGTAACTGCTGGCAGGGTGTTATACCATGAGGTTGTGGGCTGTGGTGGCATACTGAAGTGATGATATGATGATGGGGGATTCCCTTTGTGGGGTGGATGCCCCCAGTATCTCCAACGAGAATCATGATGATGATGAGTAAGCAAGGTTTTGGGCCTGCCCCCATGTTGTGGACATGTGGTTTCCTAGTCGATTTGAAAGGGTTGAACATGTGTGTCTAAGGGATCAACGGAAGGGGCCGACCAGACAGAGGGGTATCCAGTGGAAACCGTGTAAATGGTGTTAATTTCTTCCAAGGAGGAAGATGGTGGGGGATGAATTTCCTCAATTGTGGGGGGCGCCGTCTATAGGTCCAAATTATTCATCTCATAGAGAGCTGCTCTATAATCTGGGATATCAGGACAGTGATGTGAGTAATGGCTGTAAATACCGCATATCGCACAAAGGTGGTTGGTACACAGTGATTTATCACGAGGCTTGGTGTTTGGGTTGATTTTGACAATCGGGATGTTGGGGTCCTCGTCAAGCATTTGCATGTGTTCCTGTAATGCGGGTAATTGTGGACATTGATGAGTTGGATGGCCTAACTCATCACACAACAAGCATTTAGGAGGAGTACGGAACACGGGGGGAGGTTTAACTCCTTTGGGTGGGGGTACCGCAGTGTATGGTTGTGGGCCTAGTGAGAGGAGGGGGTCTCGTAGATGACGAAGGGGTAGTGATACCGGGAGGTGGTTGGGTAGAAGTAACAATGGGTTGCACCGGTTGCAGGACGACATTTGGTGTCGGCAGGGGAACAGGAGGTGAATAATACCACATGGGTAATCCCAAGGTTAACCCGGGGAGACTAAGGGTAGCCATAACCAGAGTGCTTACTACGCCCGAGGGAGGGAATAGAAAGGGGATGGTGTGGATGGGTGTAACACCAATGTTTCTAGGGACCAATGGTGGTTTGAGTAACAAGGGTGGTTGATTGTTGTGTGTTTGTACATTGGGCAATGGGTTCTGCAGCACCTTGGGTTGTGGTTGAGGAGGTGGCGCTGGTTGTGCCGCATGCCCTTGGCATTGGGCGTCGTCAGACCATAGTTGGCATGCTCACCCCAAATGGGGGCAAGTGTGTGTATAATGGACGTATATCCCACATATGGAACATGGGTGGTTTGTTCGTAAATTGGGGTTCTTACCCTATTTCGGTGGTCAGTTAGGGTTTTGGCTTGCCGTAGGTGCGAGAGCAGGTTGCGGTGGATAATAAGCTGGTGGGGCTGGAGGTGGTCCAGTTACCTGCTGGGGTTTTTGGTAACCCTGAGATATTGGAGGTGCTAGGTTAGCTGTCACAGCTTGCTGTGGGTAATACATTGGTTAAGGTGCGGCTAGGGGGGCATATGTGGGTGGTGCATGACCAAAGCACTGAGGTGGACATGATGGTCCGTGGGTATGGTGGTGATGTGCCATGGGAGCATATGAATTGGTTGCTCTAGATTGAGATGTAGCCCGTGAAAGGTCGGGGCCATGGCTAGAATGTGCAATGGAAAAGGGTTGGGGATGTGAGGCCATACGACCAATGATGCCATCTGCGGCATGGGATGCCCCTGGCGCATCGTGTTGGGATGAATCACCCCGAGGGGCGTCTGGTATAATGGTATACAGATAACCCGACTGGGCGTAAATGAGGTCAAACTGTTGGGCTTTGAGGATGACCTCTTCTTTAGAATAGGGTCGTTCGGATGCCACATCCTTGGAAATGAGAGGGAGGAGGGTTTTTAGAAACCAATCTAAGAAGATACGGTCGTCTAACTTGATTTTGCAGAGGCTTCGGCATCAACGCCACTCATGAATGTGGTCAGTGATGTGGGTGGTCGTGTTCTGTCTACAAGACAGTAGGATCTCGACTCCCGCATCATAGCAGACAGGTAACTGAAAGAACTATAGGAAGTTCAAGGCAAGGGAGGTAAAGGTGGCATGGGTCCCATGGGGCTGCTCAATATACCACTTAGCTGCAGAGCTAGTGAAGGTGCACTATAACAGACGGAGGCAGACAGAGTCGTCCACTATGGAGTTGGAGGAACACCATAGATGGAAGGACATAATATGGTTCTGGGGGTCCTCACCTGCCTTGCCCTCAAACTTAGGGATGTCGAAGGGGAGTTTGGTGGGCAGGTGAGGCCACGTAGGGTTGTGTCTGATCGGATCGTTGGTTAGCCTTGCTAAGTCTGGTAAGTTCAGACTTGCCAGGTAAGGTAACCTAGTAGATGGATGTGGCGTAGTGACTAGGACATGACTATTCATGGTGGCATGATGTAGTGGTCCAGTATCCCCTAAGGGTATGCTAGGTATTGAAGGTATGTGTCCTCCAATAGCTGTGGTTTGGTATGGGCCAGCGTTTCCAAGTGCAACATGGGTTACACCAGGGTTAGGAATAGTAGTAGGGATTCCTGGGATATGGGTTGTGGAAATGAGAAGGGGTGTGACCCCTATGTTCGGCATACCCGTAACAGGAGGTGGTCTTGTGTTGGGCATCCCTAAAAATGGAGTGTACCCCATATTAGGCATACCCAGGGGGGTGGTTGTTTCCATGGATGGCACCACTGTAAAAGGGTCTGTGGATGTATCACCTATGGTGCTGGTAAAAAGTGGGTCGAATTAAGTCCCAGCCATGAGGTTGGTTGGTAATAACTCGGTAGGGTTTTCGGATTCTACCTCAAAATCTAATGTGAAGTGAGGCACGTCAGAATCGGATGACTGTCTGTTCGACTGACAATGTGTCGAGTCAAGGGATAAGGCTCGGCGTCGGTGATGTGGAGAGCCAAGTAGACTGAACTCTGGGAGTTCGCCCTGAAGACGATGAGAGCATCTAAAATTCTCAATGGTGAGAAATAAGTTTTTTCTGTAAAAATCTTATTTGTAAAATGGTAATGTATAAAAAACTCAAAACCCTAATGCAACCAAGGGTGCAAGAAGGGGAGTGAAAATGAAGGCTCTCAGGCCAAAAAATCAACCTCAAAAAGGCACTTATTATAGCAGTTGTGCTATAATAAGTGGAGGGATACAAAAAATGGCCAGAGTACCAACATGCAAATAGCTTCTAGAAAAAAGAGGTGCTACTAGACCAAAGGTGGATTGTATCATGCAAACACCTAACTAAAAGTATTGTGAATCAACAAACTATATTCTCTGCAAGGTGATGAAATCCAAGTCAGACAATATTGAGTGTTGAGTCAACGGCTAGATATCCCCCTACTGAGAGGGACACTGGGTAATCAATCCTGAAGAATGGCTACTAGGATACTCCGTTCATGACACGTCGAGAAAAGGTAAATCTGTCATTTGGTCCTTTTACCGTAATACCCCCATACAGAGATATCCCGAGAACTGTGAATGGTAGCCCTTCGGTTAGTAAATGGATTTCGGTATTCCACTCAGGCTTCTGGAACCATCCTCGTGACTTCAACCCTCCTAGGGGAGAGGCCTTCCCATAAACCAGTTGTGACCATGCCAATAAATACTAGGAGATTTTGGCTCCTTAATGGACAACAACTATGTCTCAAATGTAATAACTGAGGGGTGTTATTGGAACACCTATCCCCTCAATAGTACCTAGCTACAAAGTTCTTTTAATGTTCCCCAAGTAGGGTTAAAAAGTGGGTTGAAATTAGGGTAAGTTTTAAGGCTCAGTTTAAATTATGTGTTTGAGTGGGTGCACGTGTGATATTTTAAACTGAAATTGAAAAAAGTAAATTCTTTACAGAAAATATTCAAAAAACAAAGGATCTTTTGAAAATAGAAAAGCAAATAATATGACTTCTTCAATAAATGGAAATTATATGCTTTGCAAATACTATTAAAAAAACAAAGGATCTTTTGAAATAGGAAAGCAAATAATATTACTTCTTTGAAATAAATTGATTTCTTTTTCAAAAATTGCTATGGGCAAAAAATCAAAGAAGTAAACAGCAAAACTTTTAATCCAGATAAAATGCAAATAAATCCTTCTTTCAATTTCTGAAAATTTTTAAAAAGAATTTTTCAAATGTGCATTCTAAATAGTAAAATTTTCCTATGGCTGTAAACAATGCTGGAATCTTAGTACTGTAAAATGTGCTATGTGGGCAGAAAAAACAGTAAAAAATTAATTTTTTAAACGGATCGGCCGAATGAAAAAATTGGCATCGCGGGTTTTGAAAGAACAGCCGCGATGGACCGCACGGGTTTCTATTGCACAGTCGCGATGGGCAACACGGGTTTCGGCCGCAAAGCCGCGATGGACCGCGTGGGATTTTGTCACATAGTCGCAATGTGCAGCGCGGAAAATGTCCGCGAAGCCGCGATGTGCAGCGCGCTAATTGGCTGCGAAGCCGCGGTGAACCGCGCAGAAAAAGGCCACGTAGTCGCGATGAGCCGCGCGACTGTTTGGAAAAAAGCCGCGAGACGAAAGCCATACGCGGATGCCGAAAAACGAACCCAAAAATTGAGAATTTCGGGCTGTTAATGGCTAAAAAATGGGCCAAGGTCTAGAACAACAATGGATCTGCCATCTAGGGTGGCAGATCTATGAACTAAACTACCTAATACTATCAAAAACTAAGATCTAAAGCAAAAGTGAGATCTAAAGATTCAAAAAGCAGCGGAGTCGCCAAAACTGTTGGCTTGGTTTTGCAACCAAGCTTAGTGCTATGGGCACCTGCTAACTAGTAGCAGCAGTCTCAATATTAAGCAAAAACAATAAACTAAATCTAAACTAAAACTAAACTAGCATGTGGATTTTTGAATTAAAGAACAAGAACAAGAAATATGATAAATAATTTTGTATTGAAAAATGGGGGTAAGCAAGTGCTTGCAATAAGAATACCTTGGATTGATGAAGATAGTTGAGAAGCTCCAAGGGTGAGCAGCTCCAAACTCCAATGGGTCCTTTCTCCAAGGTTGCTACAATGGCCAAAAACTCAAGGGAGATTTTGGCAGCATGAGGATAGGAATATGGATGGATCTAAAATGAGGAGCCCCTACCACCTTTTTATAGGTTTTGGTGGTGGGTAATACTATTTGTAGTTTTGTAGAAACCAATGGTATTGACCAACATGGTTTAGGTACTTTTCCCTCCTTTTTCCTTTTTTGAATAAAATTAATATTTTTATTCCCTTTTTAATATTTTTGGGAATTTTGGACCCTTTTTTAGGGTTTTTTATGCTTGTTTGGAAAAATAATCTTTTTGAGTGGGAAAAGGGGTGTACTAAGGCCTTTTGGTGACCTTTTGTTGGCTTTAGAGGCTCAGATGGTGGAAAAGTGGACAAATGGGTCATGTGAATAAGGAAATGAGCTAGTGAGCACTTTTTAGGTGTTAACAGTATGTTGTTCCTTTTGAAGAAGTAAATCAATTCAGGAGACATACTCTCTCATACGTGAGAAGTCTTGGAGGAATAACCACAGTTCCTTTGTTACCAAGAACCAGAGCTCCTCGAAAATATCCTCAGTGCACAAGAGATTCCATTCTTGTTCAAATTCTAGAAGAATTGTTAGATTTATCTCTAGAAGAGATCATTGAACCTTTTGACGAAGTTAGACCAGAGACCCCTACAGGCCCAGAGCAACACACTTCAAGAGATACTCCTCTTAACTCACCACCGAACTCACCAACGCGCTCTCCCTCGAGAATCATGGCCATACCTGCATGGAGAGCCAGAGGGGCATTAAACGTAGTCGGACCATTCCATGATTTTCCCAAGAACCCAGAAAAGGTTTTGCCTAAGTACGACCCTAGCAAAGGAGTTTCCACCGAAGACCACCTTAAACGTTTTTACCTAGCTCTAAATCTTTTAAATGTGGAGCACAAGGACATGGTTTGTCGTCCTTTTCCTTATACTTTCGAACCCAAAGTATCTTCCTGGTATTTTAGTTTGCAAGCCGGTTCGATAACAAGTTGGGAAGATTTTGAGAAATGCTTTCTTAAAAAATATGGTAATTAGAAAACTGTAGCCACTCTCATGAAGGAATTATTGTCTATGAGAATGGAAAAGAATGAGAAAGTCCAAGAATTTAACCAAAGATTCACAATGTTGTTAAATAGTTTCAGTGATGCAACAAATCCCACTGAGGAATGCTTAGTAGAATATTATACAACAACTCTTAAATCCCCACTTGCAATGTTCGTCAAGAGAACAAAAAAACCTACCTTGATAGAAAATTTTGAAGAAGCCAAGAAAGTGGAAGAAGAACATGACAGCATAACGAAACATGCCTTAGATATATAGGGTAAACCAACAACTATTAAGAAACCTTTTTTGTTAACCAGAGATAAGGAAGAACCTGCACCAGATTTAGAAAACATCATAAAAATGATGCAGAAACTCTCCAATAAAATTATGGACCTAGAAAAGGACAAAGCACCAAGCTCTCCAAGGCCACCTTTTAAACCTTTCTATAAAAATAAAGAAGACAATGGACAGCCAACCCCACCAGTCAATAATTCTGCTGTATTAAATCTGAATGAAATAGGGATGGACCACTTTTGCACTTTTCACCAAGAACAACACTCAGAAAAAAGCTGCCCACAATGGATCAATTCGATGAGCTCAGTAATGAACCAGATGTTAGATGCACAAGTGCCCGAGCAAATGAACCCTCAACAAGAACAAATTCTTGACAGTGAAGAACCAACTCCCGATACTACAATAATTCTTTGGGATTGGACCCCTACCCAAGAACTGCCTTGTGAAGAGTTTGCAGATGAAGTACAAACACCATCTGTTAACATCACCACCAGGAGTAAAGGCCCAGTGATCGAACCAGCAGTAGAACCATCTAAAGATAGGTCTAACCAAATACCGAGATGGCATATAATTGTTATTCCTCCCCAACCCAAAACAAGCCCGGTGGTTTCCCCTACAGTGACTAAAGAACTGAACTCGGAAAAAACTAAATAGTCCCAAGCTCCTTCAAACAAAGAAGAAAATCAATCTACAACTATGAAAGGATGTGACATGAGCTATGATATAATCGAGGATATAAAAAAAACGAAAGCTAATATTTCCATTTTCGATATGTGTAGCTTACCACAGCAAAGGAAGAATTTGATGGAAGCCTTAGATCCGCAAACAACTATCCCAATAGAAAGCACTGAGGAAAACCTAGAAATTAACGAAGCAAGTATCGACGGAAAATCGAAATCTCAAACTCTTCCTTTCCTCTTAACCATTGAGATTTTTAACAATGTGCACAACTGTTTGGTAGACTCGGGTGCTAGTTCAAATGTCATGCCTTTGTCAATTTTCAAGAGGATTAATGGATAGCCTATCCCATCCCCATCTCAAATCATCCAACTAGATAGGACTGTTGTTAAAGTTATTGGTGAATTAAAAGATGCACTCATTAGATTGTCATCCGATCCTAGAGTGTGTCAATTCATTGATATAATGGTGGTCGATATCCTCGAGGCATATGGTCTAATCTTGAGTAGGGACTGGTATGCGAAACTTAATGGCTATTTTGCAACAGTTTGGTCTCATCTGTGGATTCCACATCGAAATCGTCAGAATCAGATCAAGATATTGAGGGAGCCACATATGAAACAAAATGTTACTCAGCGGGATGGAAAAAATGAAGCAGTAGCCTTTTCGTCTTCAGTCTTAGGAAAATACTTTTTAGAAATTGAACCTGGAAACTACAAATCAGAAAAAGTTAGCCATATTTCAGATATATAGCCTGATCTCCTTCAGTTTTCACAGGCTGATGATATTGACTGTAATATAGTAGATTTAGTCACTAATTTAGACAAAAATCAAACTAACTTAGTTAGAAAAGAAAACATCTTTTGGACACTTTACTTTGATGTCTCCAAGACGCACGAAGGATCCGAAGCTGGTTGCATTTTAATTAATCGTGATAGAAATAAATATTTTTTATCATGTAGGTGAGAGTTTGAATGTACTAATAATACTATAGAATACGAAGCTCTCATTCAAGGTTTGAAGAAAGCCATTGGTCTTAATGTTGAGTTTTTGAAAGTCTTTGGTGGTTCTGAAATTGTTGTTAGGCAAATAAGAAATACGATTCATTACCTTTCACCGCATTTAAAGGGATATCAAGTAGAAATCTAGAATTTAATCTCGTGTTTTGATGCTTTTAATATTAATTATGTCCCAAGATTACAAAATGCTGCAGTTGATCAGTTAGCTACTTCCACTTCCAGAATAGTACCCACTAATAATAAATGTTCTATTGAATTAATTTTCAGGCCTTCTGTTCCAGACAACATTACAAATTTCAGAGTATTTGACGATGACAAACAAATCATTAGTTTCTTAACCAATGAAGATGCTTTTCAAGAAGCCATCATAGAAGAAGAAGAGCATGACTCAGATCTACAAAATAAAGACACAGTGAAAGGTAACTTTATGCCCAAAGGAGTGAGAATGATAGAGGCCCTCTTCGATATGAAAAGTAAATTCATAAGACCTGTGAATGCCAAAACTCATAGCTCGGCCCTGCAATACAAGTTGATAAATTTGGGCACAAAAGCTGAACCGAAGTATGTCAATTTGGGAAAATGGTGTACGTCGGCGAAAAGAAGTAGATTCATTAAACTTTTTCAGCAATATAAAGATGTGTTCTCTTGGACCTATGACGATCTAAAGACATATGACACTCGTATCATTCAACACGTAATACCTATGAAAGGAGTCAAACCTTTTCAGCAACAGCTAAGAAGAATGCATCCAACGCTTGAGCCTCTAATTCAGAAAGAACTAAAAAAATTGTTGGAAGCCAAAATCATTTTCAAAGTCCGACATTCTGAATGGGTGGCTAATCTAGTCCCTATGCGGAAGAAATCAGGAGAAATCAGGCTGTGCATAGATTTCCAGAACTTGAATAAAGATTTCGATAAAGACAACTATCCAGTGCCCCCGATGGAACAAATATTGCAGATGGTATCAGGATCGGAACTCTTTTCCATACTAGATGGTTTTTCTGGTTACAACCAAGTGCTAGTACCAGAGTAAGACTGACTCAAAACCACTTTTCGCACAAAGTGGGGAACCTTCGCATACCGAAGAATGCCTTTTGGCTTAATTAATTCAGGAGCTACTTTTCAGCAAGCCATGGACATTGCTTTCTAAGGATTGGGTGGTCAATGTGTAGTGGTATACTTGGGCAATGTGACAGTCTGTTCCAAGAAGAGGGAAGACCACATTTCTCACCTAAAGAAAATCTTTGACCACTGTAGGAAGTACGATATTTATCTAAACCCTAAGAAAAGCGTTTTTGTTGTTCTTGAAGGAAAGCTTCTTGGTCATATCATTTCGGGAAGGAATCTCAATAGATCAAGAAAGGATTCAGGTTATCAATAAAATTCCTATGCACCACAGCAAGAAGTCCATGCAGTCATTTATGGGCACCATAAATTTTGTCCGAAGGTTTGTGCCAAGCTTCGCCCAGATCGTTAAACCTTTGCAACAAATGGTTAAGCAGAATGTACAATTTAAATGGACAGACTTGTAAAAGGTCGCATTCAAAGAGATCAAAGCTGCAATAGCCAAGGCACCGTCTTTAAGAAGTATAGATTTTGATAAATATTTTATAATGTATACATTCGCTTATGATGACTCTCTTGCAGTTGTGCTTACTCAGAAGACGGAAACAGGAGATGAATATCCAATTTCTTTTATGAGCATTGGTTTGAAAGGCGATGAACTGAACTATCCCGTGGTAGATAAACAAGCATATGCAGTCTTCAAAGCAGTAAAACAGTTCAGGCCGTATATTCTAAAAAATAGGATGAAAGTCATAGTCCCTCATCCCGCTGTCAGAACTCTTTTCATCAAATTACATTATTCAGCCAATTACTACCCTCAGGGAAATGGTTTAGCTGAGTCAACCAATAAAAATCTCATCCGAATCCTAAAAAATATTGTGATCGAAAATCAAAGGACCTGGCACATAGCCGTCCCTCATGCCCTATGGGAAGACATGGTAACACCCAAAAACACATTAGGAGCTTCTCCTTTCAACTTGGTCTATGGAAAAGAAGCCATTCTCCCTCCGAATATATTACTCCCATCCTTGAAGTTGGCCCAATCCTCCCAAGGTTCAAGCAATCAAGCCCTACAGTCCATGATTGATACCCTACTAAAACTAGAAGAGTCACGTGAAAAGGCCAAGGAAGGGTTTCATCATCATCAAGCCTATTCAAATGATGGTTTGATAAAAGAAAATCCAGGAAAAGAACTTTCGAGGTAGGAGACTTGGTCCTCAAATGGGACCACCAACACGATGGTAAGGGAATGCACACAAATTTTCAACCCCTATGGCTTGGACCTTATCAAATTTATCAAAAAATTGGTCCATCAACCTATAAAGTGAAGGATTTACAAGGATAGGAACTGAACCTCCCTCTCGATGGTCTCTCCCTAAAGCAATACTTTGCGTGATTTCTAAAAGGTTTTTGTGCATAAATAAAGCTCTGCTTATTTATTTTTATTTGTCTTTTCTTTTCTTTTGCTTTGATTACTTTGGTTTACTAGTCAGTTTGACCCATTTTCTGTTATCTTTGCTTTGATTTCCTTTTTGATTAAGTTTCAGGGTCGTTACTTGAAATAAAGCCAAATTCCAATTATGGTGTATCTGAATAAAAATCTCCAGAGAACTCAGGAGGATAGTCATAAGAAGCCCATCAATAAAGATATGCATATTTGTAACTCCATCCTGAACAATCAACCTCCTAGAATGCAACGATCCTCTTTCTTTTTGGTCAAAATAACCCCGGTCAAATAGCTACGATCCTGTATTTCCTTTTAACTATCTTAGGGAACATTCATTTAAACATCAACGGTTGTCTCAGGAAATTAAGTATGGAAGAACCCATGGAAAGAAGCATGTCTCATAGATACATGGTATTTAAATGATCCCATGCTACCAATAAAGCCAAAAGGCATATCTTAAAGAGTCTGGTTTCCAGAAATTCTTGCCTCAATTAAAGCATGGTCAAAAAATTAAAGTGAGCTCAAGAAAGCTGAAGGGGCTATCTAATAAATCAGCCCAACAAAAGTTCTTTTCCGTCCGTGAATCATGAAATCTAATATTCTGTTCACACAAAAGGACATTTTGGATTGAAGAACTAATATTGAAACATATAAAGCAGGAGAGGCTTATTTCTGGAAGGCTCAAAACGGCTAAAAGTCAGAAATTAAAGAAACATCCAAAAGGATGTAAAAGCATGTGAATGAGGAACAAACGAATGTCTCTGTGAGATTTTGCCACGATCCTATGGAGTCCTATACTATTTAACTTCTGAAGACTATTTTCTTCTAAAAATCCCACAATACTGTTGATGTATATGTAACTTCGGAATGTATTTAACATATATGTATATTGTATTCCTATAGAGATGGTATTATTCCTCTATAAGGAAGTGTCGTCATTTATATTGTAAGTGTCATAACTTATACTTGATGGGTTATTAGACCACCTTATTTGGGGTCGGCCCTATATAAGTCATGTGGGTCAAAGAGTTATAAGACCACCCTATTGGGGGTCGGCCATGTGGGTCAAAGGGTTATTAGACCACCCTATTGGAGGTCGGCCCACTCAGCATTATGTTATGTGGTAAAGTTCGAGCCTACATGAGTTAGGTAAAAAGGCAAGTCAAGTCAAGTATAAATAGAGTGCGAGAGGCACTCTATTTGCTCACTCACTTCTCACACATGTACTCAAGGAGGAGTGGCGCACTTATGGAGGAGGAGGATATACTGCTAGGTTATGGCTATCTCTCTTGGTTGGTTGTATCATTGCTATATCTATCTCTGAGGAAGTTATTGGGGTTTTTCACCTTTATGGTTTTCCCCAAGTAAATCTTTGTGTCTCTTGTGTGCTTGCATTATTGTCTCCATGATTGATATGCTGTAGATATGCTGTACATGTTGTTCTCTCAGTTAAGATCCTAGATCATATTGAAGTAAATTCAGAAAATTTAACATGGTATCAGAGATAGCCTGAAAGAAGGCATGATATGGCATGTATGACACTTGTTGCACTTACGATGCTAGGGCTTGATATAGCAAAAACCAGTCATCGTAGCACTTTCGCTATAAATTTGTTTTGGAAAATTTTTCGGATCTGAAATTGTTACAGGACGAATATTAAATCTCCAGGTACCGTGTGTCCAAAGGACAACCTCTAATTCGTTGCACTTTGTGATTTATGATTTGTACAATATAGGGTTTCTGCCTCTTCCATATCTGAGTCAAAATCAGGTGACCTTGGGAAAAAGGTCGTATCTTCGGCTAGGAAGCTCCAAATGAAATTTCGTAAAAAGTGACAGGTATTACACAGTTCTTACTATCTCAGAAAACTTTTTCAGAGGCCGAAGTGGAACCAGTGACATGTGGCACTCCGTACAAGTTCACTCTCCTGTATTATCCCATAAACAGGTCATGTTGCGACACTTGGAATAACTCTCTCTCAAAGAGTCCAATTGAGGTCAGACCTGTCAGGATGGAAATATGACAGGCCGAGCTATCTCAGGAACCAGTGACACGTGGCACGCCGTACAAGTTCACTCTTCTGTTTTATCCCAAAACAGGTCACGTTGCGACATTTGACATAACTCTCTCTCAGAGAATCCAATTGAGGTCAGACCTGTCAGGATGGAAAGATAACAGTTCAGGATATCTCAGAAAACTTTTTCAGACCATGTGGATTGGAAAGTTTGGAGTTACACCAGAAACAATCAGGTACATATTTCTGTCAAAACATAATTATTTTTGAGTACCTTCATTCATGGCTTCCGGAATTTAGGGCTTTGAAGAAAGTTGGAATTTTTGTAATCGGAGACCACGACTGAATGCTACTCATCAGAATAGAAATTTAGAGACCAAGATCAGAATTTTTGGTTGGGAAAAAGGAAGGGCTTGATAAAACCCTAGTTCGGGACTTTGATCAGAAAAGTGGAAAATTAGGGCTTCTATAAAAATGGGAATTTTTTCAATCTGTGACCACGGCTGGAAGCTCCTCAGAAAAATAGAATCTTAGAGCTTTGGATCAAACCTTTTGATGGGGAAAAAGAGTGGGCTTCATCAAACCCCAGTTCAAGGTCACGTCTAGTGAATCCGGAAGTTTCAAAGGCAAAATTGAGGAGTGAAACTTTGCAGTTTTCAAATTCTGAATATACCAGTTTGATCAGCTCATCAAGGCGCATATTTCTATCCTTTCGGAAGTTTGAAATTCAAAGTTTGAATTTTTGGGGTTTCTCTAACAAACCCATATCCAGCTCCAGGTCCAGTTCTTGCAAATCAAGTGGATTGGGTTAATCCTAGAAGAAGATGGATTGATCATTTGCACGAGTGAAGAAGTTCCTGTTTCAGAGGGAGATGAGGCTAAGGCCTTACATAAGAATATTACAAGCGATCTCGACAGGTATGACTCATCGAGGTATGTTTCGATATTTGTCCATGATTAAGTTTATGGTATGTTTGTCTTCATGTTATTACGGTTAGTACAATTTTGATTTTAGATTTGTCGTATCACCTTAACAAAATTATGAATGATGATAGAAGATATTCATTGGTTAGGGTGTTGACACTTATGATTGTACTAATGCATTATGGTGTTGTATGAGGTTTATGTTGTCTACTAACATGAAAGGTACACCAAGAAAGACAAATCATGTTCTGGTCCAAGAACATATGATCATGATAACATGAGGACAAAGATTCATCCATTGTCATGGATCTCATAGAAGATCCATTTACGAGGTATGTATAACTTGGTTTTGTAATAGTTAACCTATGAGATATACAGGTTACTAGCACAAGTCATTGAAGAAGAACAAGAAGACATCATGTGAGTATGTTAGACATAACTAACTAGCATGCTAATCCAGGTATGTTTTTCCTATATCAAGATAGAATCCTACCTTGGGTTAGGATCTTATACTGTTGTTGATAATGATTATTCATGAAGTCATAGGTTTGAATAATCATGATTGTATGCATATTATGTTTCTTACCATAATTGATGATATGACTAACCAAAAGAATCATGAAGGTATAGGTTTGAATAAACACAGGTTTTATGCATATTATATCTCTTATCTTGATTGATGATTCAACTAACCTGAAGAGTCATAGGTTTGAGTAATTACAGGTTTAGACATGTTATGTTTCTTATGATTTGACTAACCATAAGAATCCTACATAAACCTTGAATGCTAATGCTTATTATTTTCTATTTGAAATGATCATGACTATACATGCTTAAGATTATTGTGTTTTAATAGTATACTAATGAATGTATGATTTTATATGAGTTCACAACGATAACACAATCATGATACTAATAAGCATGCATAGGGACCAAGGATGAATATGAGTTCAAGAACAGGTAATTCAGGAAGCAAAGATCAAGAGGGAGCACACTCCAGTTGTTCCTGCAAGAAAGCAAAGGAGCACACTCCAGTTGTTCCTGCAAGAAAGAAAAAGAGCTCACTTCAGTAGTTTCTGCAAGGATGCAGTTATTCAGAGGGAGTTGACCATCTTTCTACATTCCACAATAGAAAGGTGTAGAAGAAGCTACTTCAGATTATGACTCCAACAGCTCCTGCAAGGAAGCAAAGACTCAGAGGGAGTCCACCAAACGAACAAACAAAGATAAGTATTTTAATTATCATTTCTTGCATATTTGTTTGTTTAAGTAAAATTGTTCAATGATGTATATGCTCATGTTCCTAGACTTAGGATATGTATTGTGCATATTAGAATAGTTGCATTGATGAATAGTATACTACTAATATACATGGGTAAGTGGCCTATGGCACTGTACAACATTCCATTGCTACTTATCTAGAATGAAACCTCTTTGCTGACATGTTGGGAGTTGTGCACACTCTTAACAATGTTTTGGTAGAGATTGGAAGGCATCTAGAAAGTTACGGGATATGGATAAATGTTGTATTGAAGCATTGGCTAAGATAATTGCATGACTGTATGACATACTTCTTTATGTGTAAGAATTTGTTCTGAAAACTATGAGATGTTTCTAATCATGCAATTTAACCTGTTTTGTAGGAAAGACCGTATATCTTCACCTACAAAAGGACTACAACATTTGTTCCAGCAACAAAGATATATATTGAAAATATTGAAGATATTGAAGTTCCTAGGATCTGGGATGAAGAAATGGAATGCCATGATCCGTCGATCATGAAGAATGATGTTTGGGATGTAGTCCCAAGACCTGAAGGGAAGTCTGTGATGACTTCCATATGGATCTATCAAGATCAAGCATGCTACAGATGGCAGCATAGAGAAATATGAAAGTGATGAAATAGAAGATACACTAGATGGATTTCAAGACAGCTTTCTTGAATAGTTGTATGTGGATAACCTGTTTGTTACAGGTGAATATAGATTGATTGCCGACATGCAACGGAAGCTTACTACCGAGTTCGAGATGAAGAACTTGGGGATGATGCACTATTTGTTTTTGGCATGGAGGTGTGGTAGAGTGCAGATAGAATCTTCCTTGAACAAGGGAAGTATGCAATAGAGATCCCAAAGAGGTTCGGGATGATGGATTGCAAGGCCATGGCCACACCTATGGCATCAAATCTGAAGCTTCTATGTGATGCTTCATCTGAGCCGATTGATGTCTCTATGTATCGCCAGATGATTGGGTCCTTGATGTACCTGACGAACACGAGACCAGACATTTGCTTTGCTGTGAACACATTGAGCCAGTTCCTGACGGATCCAAGGAGTGTTCACCTAGTTGTTGTAAAGCATATTCTGAGGTACCTGAAGGGTACAGTGGATTATGGGCTTAGGTATGAGGAGAATCAAAAGTTTAACCTGCAGGGTTATGTTGATTCAGATTGGGCTGGCAGTGCTGTAGATAGGAAGAGCACATCTAGGTGTTGCTTCAGTATGGGATCAAGTGTGATCTCTTGGTTTAGCAGGAATCAGTCCTGCGCAGCACTGAGTACAGTTGAGGCAGAGTATGTTGCAGCCTGCTCAGCTAGTTGTGAGGCAGTATGGCTACGGAAGCTACTGTCTGAGTTATTTGAGGCTACTGGTATCTTCTGTGATAACCAGAGTTGTGTGAAGTTGTCTGAGAACCCAGTGTTTCATGACAAGTCGAAACACATAGAGATCAAATATCACTATATCAGGGATATGGTGCAGAGAGGAGCTGAGAAGCTCCTATATGTTGCGACGGACGAGCAGATTGCAGATGTGCTGACAAAGCCACTAGCCAGGGTGAAGTTCGAGTACTTTGGAGAGAGGCTTGGTGTGCTTCAGATCGAGGATACTTCGAGGAAGAAGTGATGGACACATTTGTTGAAGCCATTCCAAGCATGTTGGAAGGGGGGTCCTTCACATGGCTGTGGATGTAAGCGCTGGATGATGAGCATCAGGATGATGTTCTGGTTTCTGCGTGGATATGATCAGTTGGATCATTTATGTATGTACGCATCATGTTGGATGCTGGATATGATCAGTTGGATCATTTATGTATGTATGCATCATGTTGGATGCTGGATATGATTAGTTGGATCATTTATGTATGTATGCATCATGTTGGATGCTGGATATGATCAGTTGGATCATGTGTATGTATTTTGTATATGCATCATGTTGGATGCTTGGACCATGTATCTGTATATGTATTAGGTAGATACATTGTATGATCAGGTGGATCATGTATGGTGATATGTATCATGTATCAGGTGGATACATTGTATGATCAGGAGGATCATGTATGATGATATGTATCAGGTAGATACTTGGTATGCATCAGGTGGATGCATTGATGATCAGGTGGATCATGTAGCAGGATGTTGCAGTGATGATCACGATGATCATGGATGATGAGCTTCAGGATGTTGCTCCAGATGACATGCAGCAGCATGTTGTAGTGATGATGATCAGGACGATCATGAGTACATCAGGATGATGTATGGTGAGTATCAGGTTGATACTCTGTGGCCGTGGATCAGGTTGTGTAGATGAGCATGTCTGGGAGATCCTATAGGTCGGAGTTGTGTACCCGTAACAGCCTGGGATGCTCTTTCGAGACATTGCTCTGGGAGGACATGTAATTTGTGCCCTGGGAGATTTCAGGTCGGAGTTGTGTACCTGTAACATCCTGAGATGCTCTTGCGAGGTTTTGTCCTATGGCATGTAATTTGGGCCCTGGGAGATTTCAGGTCGAAGTTGTGTACCCGTAACATCCTGAGATGCTCTTTCGAGGTTTTTCCATGACCACATGTAATTTGTGCCCTGGGAGATTTCAGGTCGGAACTATGTACCCATAACATCCAGAGATGCTCTTGTTAGGTTTTGTGGTGGATCACATGTAATTTGTGCCCTGGGAGATTTCAGGTCGGAGTTGTGTACCCGTAACATCCTGAGATGCTCTTTCGAGGTTTTGTGGTGGGGTCACATGTAATAGCGCCCTGGGAGATCCTATAGGTTGGAGTTGTGTACCCGTAACATCCTGGGATGCTCTTTCGAGGTTTTGTGATGCACGTAATAAGTCCTGAGGATTCCACAATATGGACAGTGATGATGAAGACCTGCAGGTGGTGGGCCTACATCCAGTATGAAAAAGGACTGGCTCTGTAGAACTTCCTATGATGAGTAGATTCAGAGATTGATTGAGATAGCAGCAGCAGTGACGATGATGATGAATCGATGATGATTATCTAGTGACGATGATCCAGAGAAGATGACTTGTGCTAGAAGAACTATGCTGAGAAATACCTTCCTAGTTAAGAGGGAGTGTTGATGTATATGTAACTTCGGAATGTATTTCACATATATGTATATTGTATTCCTATAGAGATGGTATTATTCCTCTATAAGGAAGTGTGATCATTTATATTGTAAGTGTCGTAACTTATACTTGATGGGTTATTAGACCACCTTATTTGGGGTCGGCTCTGTATAAGTCATGTGGGTCAAAGGGTTATTAGACCACCCTATTGGGGGTCGGCCCACTCAGCATTATGTTATGTGGTAAAGTTCGAGCCTACATGAGTTAGGTAAAAAGGCAAGTCAAGTCAAGTATAAATAGAGTGCGAGAGGCACTCTATTTGCTCACTCACTTCTCACACATGCACTCAAGGAGGAGTGGCGCACTTATGGAGGAGGAGGATCTGCTGCTAGGTTATGGCTATCTCTCTTGGTTGGTTGTATCATTGCTCTATCTATCTCTGAGGAAGTTATTGGGGTTTTTCACCTTTATGGTTTTCCCCAAGTAAATCTTTGTGTCTCTTGTGTGCTTGCATTATTGTCTCCATGATTGATATGTTGTAGATATGCTGTACATGTTGTTCTCTCAGTTAAGATCCTAGATCATATTGAAGTAAATTCAGAAAATTTAACAAATACGACCCTTAGAGAGTTTTTAGGAAAAACGAATCAATGCTAGTTTTCTCCCTTTATCACTATCACGATAACAGTGATCAATGCATTCTTCGAAACTGAACTGCGGAAACATCTGGGTACATATTTAATCAACACTTTGAATGTTTCTTAACTTCCAGATGAGTTTTTCTTCAGAGATCTGTGTTCACCAGCGAATCGCCATTTTTTGTTGGTACAACAACCCCCCCTTTTATTTTTTGAAAAATATTGGGGCCCCTCCTCTTTTTTGAGTATGTTTTCCTTAAAAACGTTTTGCAACATCTTGGCATCCAGTGACTTAGTTTCTCTTGATCTTAATTTTCCTTAGAATTTTTTATTTTCGTCTTTTTTCCCAAGTAAAACTTGTTCTTTCGGGCCGCAACGGCGGAAGCTCTGAGCTAATTTTGCCGCAATAACGGAAGAGTTGTGCCAAGTCTTCCGAAACAATGAAAGAGAAGGCCATGTCAAGCCGCAATGGAAAAGTTATCTTAAAGTTTCCAAAAAAATGAAATGTTTATTCAAAAGCTCGCGGCGGAACAAACTCATTAAATCCTTTCGCTATGGCGGAAGCTTTCATCTAACTCTCCCGTAAGCGCCGGAAACACATCAACAAGTTTTTCGGAGAGACTCGTCTTTTTATTCCAGCCCGCAAACCTTATCATATTTTCGGAAGAACTTGGCCAACTTTCCCATGAAAGCGGAAAAGTTCGCTTAAGTCTGCCATGATACATGACTTATTTGCGGAATCTTTTTCACAACTTCCCCGCAACAGCGAACCATTTTCATTTTTTGTTACCGTGTGGGTCGGAAGCATTAGCATAACCCTCCCATGTTTGATGGTCGCATTTATTTGAAAAAAGTTTCAATTTGACTCAGCCGTACGGAAACTTAAAACCCGTTTAATGACATGCAACCACTGCATTAAGGTTTTGCACGTACCAATTCGAATATATGGGGGTGAAACCCCGTTGGCAAGTCATTGTATTTTCATCACATGGACTGTTTCTCCATCCCATTTGAGCTACAATGTGTCCATTATCGTTTGAAGACACGAAGTCACATTTCCTTCGACAATTGTCAGCACCATGCCATTCGTTTCCAGGTAAGTACATTTGCAGGCTCTGTAGTATGTATGTGCCTACTTAAAATGATGTTTCATCATTTCATTTTTGTCCTTTTCTAAGCCATGACGTTTTTCCAGAATAATTACACCCATTGTCGACCCTTTGTGCACCTGACGCAGAGTATCATGCTACCTAGTCTCGTCTTCATAATCACGGTCATGTCTAGGGCCATTTTTTCTACGCAAGGTCGTTCCATTACTATGGTAGCTCTTGTCATTAGTATGGAGCTTGTTCTTCATGGTCCCGGATGACATATTACCCCCCAACCTAAGAGATGTTTGTTAAGCAACCCTAAGCTTAGACGTAAAGGGCCCCAAGGCTCCCATAGTTTAAAATGATGCATCTATTCGTCACTTGCTTGACCTTTTCTTCCTTTTGGTTTTGCACCTAATCATGGGCATCTCTGCTATTATAATTTGGAATCTTCCGCACTTGCGCACCGATAAGTGTTGTGTTTCCAAGAACTTAAGCACCTGGACCAACTTTTATCAATTGGCAGTCATAACTCCTAATCACCACAGCGACCACTAGGATAGCCTAATTAATGCTTTCACAAGTTTTTTAAATGATATGTGAAAGGAACATGTTCAGTAGTTTTGGTTGAAATGAAGAAATTATCTAATGGACATTATTTTGGGTTGTCAACATTATGCCATGCATGCTTATTCATGTTAATTATTGAACAGGATTCCCATAGTGGCTAAAGGTGGCAAGAGGAGAACGAAGGAAGTCGATGAAAGCACTAGAATGGAGACAACATTTCAAGACACCAAATGCACTACAAACGTGCCTTTGGAAGGAAACTGGGGTGATGTCTACCACATGATAAGAGATCAAGACTTCCCTGAAGCTCTCCTTGAAGAAGAATGCTTATATCAAAATATCTGGAACTCCTATATATCCAAAGTAGCCACACATCCAGAACTCTTCCCATGCTCAGAGGTAATCAGATAGGTGTTGTAGCATGCCAACACCAAAACTAGAGTCATAGCAGATAGCACAGGGAATGCCTTCGCTTCATTTCACCCATCTTACATTTCAACATCGTATAAGCTACCCAAATCATAGCAACGGCTTGATGATGCATTGTTGCAAAAGATCCACATGGATAATCTAGACATGGCAAGAAGGTTGTTAATTGTAGGCAAGCAATTCAGGAGAAAAGACAGTCAAGAATACGAAGTCCAGAATCTGAGGCCTCCCTTTAGTCTGATCTCTCTCATGCTAAGCAGAATCTTCAGGAGGCTTGATGGGACGATGTTTATGCTGTAGTGGGTCCCTATCATACATTATGTTGCTTTCAAAGGGACAATCTTCAATTGGGATGATATTCTTTCAGACAGCCTGTCATCAGCAATAACAGTCCCTAAAGAAGGGCTAGTGGAAAGGAAGGCAAAATTTTATATGGCTTCATACCTCATAGATTGTATCGTGGAAAAATGCCCTTTCCCCAAGTTGGGATGCATATGGAACTCAACAAAAGGCTTTGTGTTCATAGCCTACAAGATCTTTTGGGCTCAAAATTACAAGAGGAATTACAATCTCATTTGCGAGGAGTTCATAATGCCCCTTTATCAGTTGATATTTAATGAAGAACCCAATTGTCTGTCTGAAAATGCCATGGAAGCCTTGGAAAAGTATGACGATTTCTATTTCTCTCTAGAAGGTACCTACATAAGAATGTACGGAGGTTCTAAATCCCCATATATTCTCCCAAGGTATGCTAGAGATTACATAGTCCACAAGGAGATGGTAAGGCAGGTGTTCATTGATGGAATGGGTACTACCCTGTATAAAGCCAAGAAAGCCACTTTTCCACCCTTACCCTTCTATGTTGGGGCCTACAAGTTTTCAAGAATTCCAACCGTAAAAGAGTTTGTTGCAGAATTGAGGAGATTCCACTTTGGAGAAAGGATTTTCCACAGGAACGATCGACATGGCAAAGTTGTGCAACATTGCAAAGAACTCTCCACTCCCTGTGAGTATGCCAACTTTTTTGATTCACAAGAGGAAGCATATAGAGGAATCAACAATATGAATGAGCTACAAATTTTCCAAATGGGAAAAGAAGAGGCTAGCTCGAGCTCTAATGTTGTGGAGGAAATAGGTTCACATAAAGAAAAGGATGTTGTAGAAGATCAAAGGCTTCTAGAACAAGAAAGGAAAATTGAAGAAGACAAACGTATAGAAGAGGATAATTTGAGAACCCAAGCAGCCGAAGCTAAAGAAAGGAGGCAAATAGAAGAAGAGAGAATTAGAGTGGAAAAGATTGCGAAGCAAGAACGACAGGATGCCTTAAGGAAAGTGCAGGAGGAAGAGGCACGAAAGAAAGAGGAGGAAGAAAAGAAGTCACAAGAGGATACTGATCCCAAAAGCCCAGACCTGTAAAATTTGGATATGGGTTCCCCCATAAGAGATCAACCCATTGTCCCTTTTAAGCCCTGTAAAGGCAGCACAGTTTCTAATTGGTAGAACTTTGCTTACAACAAGAAAAGAAAGACCATTGTCAAAGAGACAGGTTCCAAATTGAAAATACCTTTTCGACCAGACATCATCACCACACATGAGACCATGGTCATGCGGAACACAGAAGAGGCTGCTAGGCTCCTACCATCTATCTCCATAGCCATGGTTACGACAACCGCAGACAATGTGAACATATTGGGAGATAGGTTGGATGAAGAAAAGGAGAAGGCACATCAACTTCAGGAAGCTTTAGTTGAGCAGAACTACACAAATCTGATGATTGAGAAGAATAATGCTCTCACATCTCAAAAGGAAGAATTAAATAAAACACTCCAACAATACAAATAAGAATGTTAGAAGTAGAAAATGCAGAACTTAAAGGTAAGAATTTGATGCTCGAATCGGATAATTTTGACAACCTTCAAGAGGTCGATGACCTGAAGGAGCACATTGAAAAGTTACAAGAAGAAAATGAATCGTTGGAGCAACAATTGGAGTTGGAAAACAACAAAATGGGAAACATCAGCCCCTTCCACGAGCAGGCTTGTGGAATACTAAGAGAGACCTATGGAGTCCGAGAACTCATAGCAGCGGAAGTATACAGACTAAAAGAAGTCATGACCAAAGTCAAGAGAATCAATGTTGAATCCACCAGGATTAGGAGGAAACACTCACGCATCAGTGGGGAAATTAAAAATCACATCGAATGGAGAGAAGTGAAGGTAGGGTTCCCAGCAACCCTTCCCCTTAAGTCTGTTGTTGAATACAAGGTAGATATATGCACCCTAGAGTATTCTAAAGACTGCGGAGTAAAGTTGGCCACCGTAGCCTCAACCACTTATGAGCAGTGGAAGACTGTGTACTCTCAAATCCGGACCACACAGGAAAGCTGCCGAATAGCCATGCCCCAAAGGATAGAAGAGTTCCCAGATAAAGCACAGTATTTAGCTAATCTAAGTATAGAGCTCCAGGCAGAAAGTGAATATGTGTAGAAGTTAGACACCTTGACAACAGAAGATCTACGCCAATTTATCATCCAAGCTGTTTTTCATCAAAACAACTTAGAAGAAAACCTCCGAGTCACTACAACTGAAATAACCGTCTTAGCAGAAGAACTGGCCAAGCAATAAATATCTCTCAGATTCATGAGTCCCCTGGTTGGAAAAAATATTGTAAGGGACACAAATCACTGGGGAATTCATATAGAAGAGGTGGAGAAGGAATTGGTAGCCATCCAAGCTACCACATCAGAGAGTGGCCCATCCATTACAGCAGTGAAAGAAGAAACCCCAGCGATCCCACAACTGCCTCGGTCACCAAAAAAGTCAGCTCAGGGATAGCTTGCATCCGCTAGCGTGCCCCATGAACATTTATTTTTGTATATACCTTTGGAATATTAAATGACTTGTAATATTTAACTCCCGTTGTTGCAAAATATTTGAAATATTTATCTTATGTAATATTCGGCACTATAAGACAAATTAGAGGAATATAAACAGTTGGGGTATAGGCGGCAACTCTTGGCCCATTTTTGTAAAGCTATATAAAGCTGATTAGAGCAAGGTAGAGGGTACTTTTGGCAGGTGAAATTCTTTTCTATCTTGTAAAGGAACTATTTCTGCTACATCAATGGAAAATCGTTTTGTCCTATAGAAGCTGGCACAACATTTTGCATGGAGTCTTGTTGATTAACTACTGAACTATTTCTGCACTTTTCATACATTTCCTGTGAGATATTTCCTAGCTGTTATGAATTAATTCTGTGCTATGAATGACTTCATATTCTTTTGCAAAATTTTTGTGTTAAATGGGTAATCGAATACTTATATTTGTCTGAGCTATCTTGGATAATCTTTATTTCTACTGTAAATGCTCCTTAAATTTTAAACAGCTATCTATGGAATTATTAGGTGTATTTTCCTGTTTATTGCCCATTCTTTAAATCTTCTCCTTATAGGGATAGGTAATTTAGATTAAATTAGATTAGCATAAATTTGTTTTCCCGCATGCATTTAATATAGGGCACTTGCATATCATTTTAAATACAAAATACATAACTGGTGGATCGGGCTGCAACCGGTAGAACAAACAAATCTTTAAAACCCATGGTAGCCGGAACCGTTAACCAGACAGATTCCCCCCTCCAAACGGTGAGTGATCTAGTTGGGATTGCTTATTGGGGAGAATCCCTTGCTGATTGATGCAGTGATATTCGAGGCATCAACAGTTTTTGGTGCTAGAAGGAGGGCCACCAGTGCATGGCTAGCGGAAAAGATTCTTTTGTTAGCAAAATTTTCACTGAAAACCCATCCGCAACAGTCTTTCTAGAAATTCCAAATCTGGAATCAAGAAATCAAGAAGATCCTAACCCTGAAACAAAACAGTCAGAAGTAGTGTATGCTGTCCCTTTTGAAGAAGTAAATCAATTTAGGAGACATACTCACTCATACGTGAGAAGTCTTGGAGGACTAACCACAGTTCCTTTGTTACCCAGAACCAGAGCTCCTCGAAAAAATCCTCAATGCACAAGAGATTCCGTTCTTGTTCAAAGTCTAGAAGAATTGTTAGATTTATCTCTAGAAGAGATCACTAAAACTTTCGACGAAGTTAGAGGAAGTGTACGTGAGGAAGGCATTAAATCCCCCACTTGAAGAGGGATACTATGGCAATGATATGTATTTGGCATGTGCATGTAGCACTACAGCAGAAGAGGTTGTCAATGGATCCCTTTCGCAGGCTGTAATAATGATAAAGAAAGCCAAAATGTCTGTAAATGATGTGTACTGGAGATTGGGCATAGCCGTCCTTGAGATGAAACGCTCTTCTCCAGAGAAAACAGATGTGCGTTTGTGTGTTGAAGACATGTATCTTACTGACTGGAGATCGCTAGGATTTAACAAAGTGGACTTTGGGTGGGGTGAGCCCGTGATTGCTTGCCCGGGTAACTGGATAAAATATTTTACATGTCCAATTGCATTTATGGTTCCCCACAACATTAAGAACGGAGCAATGATGGTCTTCTACGTGCCACGCACAGCATTGACATCCCTTCAAACGGAAATGCATAATCTGTTCATGTGAAATAGTAGATACAAAAGTATCCTAGGAAATGGACATGTTTTTGGTTTAACATTATTTATCTTCTTGTAAGTCATTTAATGCAGTTGCAGCAGGTTTGTTGATCGTTGGATCTCATGCAGCTTGAGATCCGCTATGAAAAATATAAGTGCATCAGCATTGTGTTCCAAGTATGTAAGGATACTTTTATTAGTGAAACATAGAAACCAAGTTACAGTGCAGTATTTAATGTTGTTGTTCCTATAAAGTTTATAGGTAGTGGCAGTGCAGTATTTAATGTTGTTGTTCCTAAAAATATCTATAAATATCTTAATTGTTATGTTTGATTTAACTATTTACACCCAACAACATTAAATACTGAACTGAGTGATTAATATTAACATTTGATTTAACTATTTACATCCAACAACATTAAATATTGAACTGAATGATTAATATTAAAGATTCAATATTTATTTATTGTTTAAAGATAAAAAAAATAAAATAGTTTCAGATAAAAGATCTCTCTGGTTCAAAATTTAAGATTTAGATTTTGGGATGAGTACTTTATTCTTAAATTTAATATAATTGTATAATATTTTGTGATGCTTTAAGCAATATATATGTTTATTTAAATTAAATAATAAATAATTATAAATATAATTTTTATTAATTTAAAATTAAATTAAAACCATATTAAAAATTATAAAAAAATAAATTTATATTAATTAACAGACATATTAATTAATATGTTCCATTAAAAAAAAAATAACATATATATTTTTTCTTAAACCAATACATTTTAATTAGATAATTTAAATCTATTTTTAATTTAAAACTAAAAATAACATATACATTTTTGCTTACTTTATTTCTGTAAAAGTTTATAATTTATAATATGAGGTTGTAAAATTCATGTTATAAAAAGTTTATTTTAGATTTGATATAAATTTTTTATAAAAATAATTTTAAATTTTAATATAATCATAATTATCATTATCATATATGTAAATAAAAAATTATAATATCTAAATTACATTTAAATTAATAAATTTAAAATATTTAAAAATATTCAATCAAAATTTTGAAACATTTTATATCCAATTATTATAATTCAAAATTTATAATATATCATTACTAAATTAAACAAATTCATAATATTTAAAAATATTTTATTAAATTATAAAACATTTATATCCCAGTTATTATAATTCAAAATTTATAATATATCATTACTAAATTTAAATAAATTTATACCAATATGAAATATATCAAATACAAAATTCAATTAATTTATACAATACATAATATTCAAATTTATTTAATTAAATATATTTAATTTTTAAAAATATTTAAATTAATAAACATAAAATATTTAAAAATATTTTATTAAATTACATAACATTTTATATCCAATTATTATAATTAAAAGATTATAATATATTATTACTCAATTAAAACAAATTCATTAAAATATGAAATATATAATATACACAATTCAATCAATTTATACAATATTTTTTTTTTTAAATTTATAATGATTAATTTATAGTGATGAAGATGATGATTAACATCCACAATATATTATTATTAAATTAAACAAATTGAAATATATAACATACAAAATTCATTTAATTTAACTTATACAATCATTTTTTAAATTTATAATATATCATTACTAAATTAAATAAATTTATACAAATTATATGAAATATATAACATACAAAATTCAATTAATTTATATAATTTTTTTTTTTAATTTATGATCATATTTCATGTATCTATATATATCTTAAAAAAAATCAAATAATTATTCTTTTATTTGATTTAAACCAAAATTTGATTTGAGTGGATGTTAAAGACCATCATCATTATAGACCAAAAGATCTCAATAGACCACCACCACCACCAAATTAAATTGCATTTAAATCAATCAAAAACATATTTTAAAATATAATATTAAAACTAATCAATTTAAATTATATATATGTTTCTTGCCTGGCTTTAAAGTTATGTAATTCAATTTAAATTTGTAAATCAATTGAATTACATAACTTTACATAAGGATCCCAATACATAAGATTGCAAATTAAGCAAGGCTTGTATGTCCATCTCTATGCATGCAACATCTCCCAAAATTCATGTGTCGTGAGGAACTTCAGCATGACTCGTTGATGGATTGTTGGTTGGAGATTGTGTTGATGGTGGAATTTGAGTTGGGTCCATTGGACGCGACTGCTTTACCTATGGTTCTAAACAGGAGGTTGTCATGTCAACAACTATGTTAGGATCAATGGCAAGATCTACGGCAATGATAGGACCATGTCTCAATCTTTCCATTCTAAACTTGGCCTTTTCTCTTAATTCATTGACCTTTTGAATGGGCAGATTCCTTTTATATTTTGTTGTTCCGTTGCGTGAGTTTTTCATATCCAAAAGTCTATTTAACAAAACTATCAGGCCTACCCCTGCAAAAGGAACAACAAATAAGATATTAGTTCCATTATTGTAATATCTCGATTTTGACCCCATTGTATTAAAATGTAAATAATGTAATATTGTTATAAAATCATGGTGACGAGTTCAAGGCCAAGGCCCCGCCATCGATTTATTGATGCATATGGTTTATGTGCTAGCCAGGCACATTGGAATTGTAAATATGCATTTTTAATAAAATACCCATGTTGACTTTTGTACCCAATCATTCATTTCTCCCAAGAGTTGGTTGAGGTAGCTAATTCCTTGGGAATGGAGAGGTATGGCTTTCCAAATTCAAGTATGGGAAAGCCACCCTTCATGGAAAAACGTGTTTTGCTTCTTGGGCAAGAAAACAACTATGAATTTCTCCCCAAGCCATTGCCCATCAACCAGTTTGCTCTCCCATGAGTTTGGAGCTTCCTGGGCGTTTTCCAGCCATGTTTTCTGGTTTTTTCTTGTTTCTCAGCTGGGAGAAGGGTGTTTTTGCTTTGGTTACCAGTGGGGAAGAGAATGGATCGATTTGGGGGTTTCATGGAGGTCGTTTTGGCCATTGGAATGCCCACAATTTGTGGGCTAAATCATTTTTCTCCATGTGGTAAAATTGCCCTTTTTCACAGTTTGTTTTTGGTGTGCCCACATTTTGGGAAAATCCATGGCCATCGTGTTTGTAAATCCCGTTGCTGAAAATGTGTATCCATGCCCAGTTTGAGTTGATGTGTGTGAAAGAATGATGGGTTTGAGATGGGTTCCTATTGCTTTGGCTATGCGTGAGCTTGAATGTCCCCTTTTCCTTGTAAGAATCATGCCCAACTCGGGGGTGGCAGTTGTGTTGAGAGATTTATGAACACAACTAGCCTATGGGTAGAACGTTGCAGCAACATAACTAGTTGTTTGGGACCATTTCACCACAAAGATAAGTGTTTTATGTCTATGCATTTACTTCTGTAATGTTTAAATTGATGACTGTTTTTTATATGTTGTATGCATATGAAATATGTGTGTTGATGAGTTTTAATTCCGCTGTGCTTAATTGCTTGATTTGCATCTGCACACTCTTTATTTTATTGTTGTGAATCTAACGAATTGGGCTGAGATTATGTGAAAATCCAGAATTTGTCATCATGTTCCCTTCCTGGAATAAACTAGATGGGAGGGTTTGTGACAGTTATACAATGAACTTGACACATTCCAACATAACTTACCACTTTACAAATTAACGCATACAACTACAGACTATGTTGGTTTATTTTTGTTGCAATAAACATCATTATCCCTTACAATTCCAATCAACATAGATGATGGTTGGTCAAGTGTAGAGTGGAGAAACTAGTGTCTTACCTAGCCATGAATTCATAAAAATTATGGCAGTAACACCCTACAACAGAGATGGCTAGAAATGCCTTGGGAATAGTTTGATAGTTTTTCTACAGCAAATAAGGTAAAGAGAATAAGTTTACTAATTACACAATGAGGAGGTTTAGAATTCCCCTAAGGAAGGAGAAGTCAATGAGGTAGAGGCAAGTAGTCAGTCTCAAAGGCATGTTATTAAAGAAACATTACGATAAACATAGCATGAAGATGAGAGCATGGACAAAATTTCATGAACTAATCAATATAGACCTTCTCCCATGATTGATTCTTAGGATTTTATTCAAATTGAAGAGGCTCAAGAGAAAACCTCATCATAGATGGGAATGTGTGGGGGAGCAATATTTTGATAGTTTATGCTATAGGTTTTGCTATGGTGTACAATGTGTAAAAGATGGAGGAATATTAAACCATTTATTTGTATTTTTTCAAATGAAAAAGAGTTTAAGCTAGATATGCCTTGGGAATATTTTGATAGTTTTTCTACATCAAATAAGGTAAAGAGAATAAGTTTACTAATTACACAATGAGGAGGTTGCAAATTCCCCCAAGGAAGGAGAATTTGTTGAATATTGTAACTTCTAAGAATATTATATTTGTATATTATTTATTCCGGAGATGTTCCATACCTCCGATGTGATTATACTATGAATCCGTAGATGTTTATTCCTCCGAATTGGTTGTGGTAACTAGGGTTATTAGACCCACCATGTGGGGGTCGGCGCAGTCAGTTATAATAGGGTATTTAACCTAATGGTTAAATACGAGCCTACATGTACTTGTGTAAAATACATGTCAGTGTAGTGTATAAATAGAGGAGGTATGTTCCTCATTTGATACACTCACTCACTTAAGAGAGGCGCACTTGTGGAGGAGAGGTCTGCTATGGTGGAGGAGGAGATCATGTCTTTGGTTTGCATCTTTGTATATTTCTGGTCATCTATATTGAGGAAGCTTTACTGGGTTTTCTACCCCATGAGCGTTTCCGAGGATAAATCTGTGTCTCTTATGTTTATGCTATGCTTGTTGTTTCTTCAGTGATCCTGTATATGATATTATTGTGAAATTGAATGTAATGCTACTATTTTCTATCTTAGCATATTAAATTTTAACATGGTATTAGAGCCAACCTAAAGGAAGGCAATGTATGGCACTTACGACACTTGCTTCTCTTGCGACAATTTGAAGGTTAGGGTTTTATATAGAAAAAACCAGTCATCATGGAACTTTCGCTATAAATCCATTTATGCAATGTTTCAGGATCTGAAAAGTTTATAGGTCGTATATAACATCCCCAGGTACCTTGTGTCCAAAGGGAACTCTCAGATTCGTTGTACGTTATGAGTTATGATCAGTACAAGTTAGGGTTTCTGCCTCTTCCAGATCTCAGTCAAAATCAGGTAACCTTAGCAAAAAGGTCATAACTTGGGCTAGGAAACTCCAAATGAAATTTCGTAAAAAGTGACAGGTAGTACATAGACTGTACTATCTCAAAAAACGTTTTCAAAGGCCGAAGTTCAACCAGTGACATGTGGCACGCCGTACAATTTTGCTCTCCTGTTTTATCCAATAAACATGTCACGTTGCGACACTTGGCATAACTATCTATTAGAGATTCCAATTGAGGTCAGACCTATCAGGATGGAAAGATAACAGGGCGATCTATCTCAGGAAAAGTTTTTAGAGGCCGAAGTTTAAACAGTGACACGTGGCATGCCATACAAGTTCGCTCTCCTGTTTTATCCCATAAACAGGTCACATTGCGACACTTGGCATAACTCTCTCTCAGAAAATCCAATTGAGGTCAAACCTGTGAGGATGGAAAGATGACAGGTCAGGCTACTACAGAAAAAGTTTTCAGACCCTGTGGAGCAGAAATTTCAGAGTTATAGCAGAAACAATCAGGTTCATATTTCTGTCAAAACAGAATTATTTTTGGAGCACCTTTATTCATGGCTTCCAGAAATTAGGGTTTTGGAGAAAGGTAGAATTTTTGGAATCGGAGTCCACGGCTGGAAGCTCATCAAAAAAATAATATTTTAGAGCCTTGCATCGAACCTTTTGATTGGACAGAAGGGTGGTCTTCATCAAACCCTAGTTCGGGTTCCTGTCCAGAAGATCCAGAAGTTTCGAAGGCAATTTTGAGGGGTCAAATTTTGGAGATTTCAAAATTGAAGAATGCTAGGTTGATCAGCTTAGCAAGAGACATTCTTCCATCCATTCAGAAGTGTGAAAGTCAAAGATTGAATTTTTAGGGTTTCTCTAGCAAACCCTAATCAAGCTCCAGATCAAGTTTCAGGGGGAATTGAGGCTAAGTCTTTACATAAGAAGACTACAAAAAGTCTCGACGGGTATGACTTAAGGAGGTTTAGGTATGCCTTGAAATCTGATTCTTGATTAAAGTTCATAATGTGTTTGTCTTCATGTTATTTATTAGTACAATCTTGATTAATGTTATTAATTGTCTTATCACCCTAGTAACAATATGAATGCATGTGAATGATCGAAGACATTCATTGATTAGGGCTATATGATTGTACTTATGCATTATGGTGTTGTGTGAGGTTGATGTTGTCTGCTAACAAGACATAGTTACATCACAAAAGACAAATCAAGTTCCATGACCATGACAACATGAAGACAAAGACTCACGAGGTATGTATGACTTTGTTATATCATGTTTAACCTACGAGACATGCAGGTTCTAGCTCAGGATCTCTAAATCATTGAAGAGATTGTTTAGGTATGTTGTACATAACTAGCAGGTATACTAATCTAGGTATGTTTTCCTATGTCATGTTAGAATCTTACGTTGTGTAAGTATACTTGGTATGATTGGTTAGTAATCAAGGGTTTATGCATATTATGTCTCTTATCTTGGTTGATGATTTAACTAACTAGATCAAACAAGAATATGCATGAGTAAAAGAAGACTTCCTTGAAACCCTGAATACTAATGATCATGACTGTACATATTCAAGATTATTTAGAATTAGAATGTTTTGATAATATTGAGAATATACTAATGAATGTATGTTTGTGTATGAGATCATGAGGATGACACTAGTGAACACTTGAGCATGCACAGTGGTACAGAATGAATAGAAGTTCAGAAGACATACAGAAGATCAAGCGGGAGGCAACCACACAAACATAAAAGATAAGTATTTGGGTTGTTATTAGAAATAGTAAATGATATTGCTTGTATGCATATTTGTATTCCTAGAATATATCATGCTGAGTGTAAACATTCATAAAGCATTGAACAATATACTACTAATATGCATATGATTGGTAAATTGGACAAACATTCCATTGTTGCTTGTCTAGAATGAAACCTCTTTGTTGACATGCTGAGAGTTGTGCACACTCCCGATAGTATGTTCTGGTAGAGATGGAAGGCATCTAGATAGCCACTGTATGCATACAGGATATGGGAAAGTGTTGTGCCAAAGTATTGGTCAAAATAGTTGCATAACTATGTAAATGATATCTGTATGCATAATAGGTTATCATGTCAATATGATTTGATGATTATGAAGTATTACTAATCATGTACTTAATTTTGATTTGTAGGAAAGATCATGATGAATGATGAACTCTGAACAAGCGATGGATGTTCAACAAAAGATTTACAAGTCAAACACACTATAGAAAGCTTGTGGTTAAGAGATTCTCTTAGAAAGAGGAAGAGAATCATGATGAGATGTTTTGCTCCAAGGGACTAGATAAGACCATTCTCTTAATAATGTAATCAGGTTATGTATGGGTTCCCAGGATCGATAGTCAATTGATGAGCTTAATGATCATAATGGGTGATGTGGATCTCAACCTTTGCTACAAGGTTGAATATGGGTTCTATACACATATGAGATGGATGCAAGAAGGAACTCACCACAGATTTTGAATGATTTTGAGGCTCATATTAGTAGACCCATCTGACGAGAGATGGCACAGATAAATATGTAGAAGATCACTCAATGCTGAGTGTGAATAATGGACAATTGACAGCTTCATGACAAAGCTTGGGCTTTACCAGAAGTAAAGTTGTTCCTAACCTTTACCTTAAGGTTGTGGATGATGAACCTATCATACCATTATTGTATGACGATGATCTCTTTCTGACAAGGAATGAGAAACAGGTCATGAAAATGGTTGTAGAAAAGAAAATGAAAGATCTCAGATTAATGCACTACTTCTTAGGTCTAGAAGTATGGCAAGATCCAAAATGAATCTTTTAAATCAAGGTAAGTATGCTGTGAAGTTTCTAAAAAGATTTGATATGTTGGAGTATAAATCCATGGCCACTCCCATGGACTCCAACTTGAAGTTGTTAGTTAATGACTCATCGTATTTAGTGGACCTAACCCTATATAGAAAAATCATTGGGTCATTGATGTATTTAACAAATACTAGGCCAGATATATGCTTTGCTGTAAATACCCTAAGTCAGTATCTAGTAGAACCTAGAAAGGTGCACTTAATAGCTACAAAGCATGTAGTGAGGTACCTAAAAGGTACATTAGATTTTTGGTCTATATTATCTTGGAGGTCATGAACTCCATTTACATGGTTACTCAGATTCTGATTGGGCAGGAAGTGCCTCAGACAGAAAGAGTACATCAGGTGGATGTTATAGTCTTGAATCTGCCATGATCTCATGGTTCAGCAAGGAACAATCTAGTGTGGCTCTCAGTACTGCTGAAGCAGAATATATATATAGCTGTCTGCTCTGCCAGCTGTGAAGCAGTGTGGCTTCAGAAGCTTTTATATGGAGTGTTTGACTTAGAAATGAATTCCACTATGATTATGTGTGACATTCAAAACTGCATCAAGATAGAAAATCTTGTATTCCACGATAAGTCAAAAACACATAGAGATCCGTACTTCTATTTACGAGATATGGTGCAGAGAGGAGCCATCAAGCTCGAGTATATAAGCACTGAGGATCAGATTGTTGATATCTTGACTAAACCTCTGTCTCGAGTAAAGTTTGAATACTTCCGAGACAAGCTTGGTATAGTCCAGAAGGACCCTCCTCGAAAGGGGGAGTAGTATAGTATATGATAACAAGTATGTCTCATCAATGATGAGGTTACCTTGTTACTGCACCTAGTTACTTAGAATTATTTAGATTTAGGAATCTTATATTTTTTCTTTTGATGATAGATGTATACATGTTTTTGATGATAGATGTATACATGATTTTGATGTCAGATATACATGCTTTTGATGATAGATGTATACATGCTTTTGATGATAGATGTTATGCATGTTTTGATGATGAGGATACATGTTTTGTTATACATGTTTTGATGATGAGGATACATGTTTTGTTATACATGTTTTGATGATGAGGATACATGATTGACACATGTTTTGATGAAGTTCTTGGTGAACATGTGAGGGGATTGGATCATCCCTGGACTTCAGTCTAAAAGAAGAGCCGTAGACGTATGTCTTCGAGAATGAAGTCCTTGGTGGACTTGAGGGGATTGGATCATCCCTGGAATTCAGTCCGAAAGAAGAGCCGTAGATGTATGTCTTCGAGAATGAAGGTCTTGGTGAACATGTGAGGGGATTGGATCATCCCTGGACTTTAGTCATAAAGCGAGCCATAGACGTATGTCTTCGAGAATGAAGTCCTTGGTGGACTTGAGGGGATTGGATCATCCCTAGACTTCAGTCCTAAAGAGAGCCGTAGACGTATGTCTTCGAGAATGAAGTCCTTGGTGGACTTGAGGGGATTGGATCATCCCTGGACTTCAGTCCTGAAGAGAGCCGTAGACGTATGTCTTCGAGAATGAAGTCCTTGGTGGACTTGAGGGGATTGGATCATCCCTGTACTTCAGTCCTAAAGAGAGCCGTAGACGTATGTCTTCGAGAATGAAGTCCTTGGTGGACTTGAGGGGATTGGATCATCCCTGTACTTTAGTCCTAAAGAGAGCCGTAGACGTATGTCTCCGAGAACAAAATCCTGAATGAACAGGTAAGGGGATTGGATCATCCTCGGACTTTAGTCCTTTGAATTGAGCCGTAGACATGATGTCTCCGAGAACAAAATCCTGAATGAACAGGTAAGGGGATTGGATCATCCTCGGACTTTAGTCCTTTGAATTGAGCCGTAGACATGATGTCTCCGAGAACTAAATCCTGAATGAATAGGTAAGGGGATTGGATCGTCCTTGGATTATGGTCCTTTGAATTGAGCCGTAGACATGAGGTCTCCAAGAATTGAATGATAGGACTGGATCATCCCTGGACTTTGGTTCAAAAGGTACATGATAGGACTGGATCGTCCCTGGACTTCGGTTCAAAAGGTACATGATAGGACTGGATCATCCCTGGACCTCGGTTCAAAATGTACATGACAAATCCTAGAATTGTTCTAGGTTACATCCAGCATGAAACAGGGTTGGCTTTGTAGATGTGATACATCCAGCATGAAACAGGGCTGGCTCTGTAGATGTGATACATCCAGCATGAAACAAGGTTCGCTCTATAGATGTGATACATCCAGCATGAAACAGGGCTAGCTCTGTAGACGTGACACATCTAGTATGAAAGGGGACTGGCTCTGTGGCGGTAAATCCTAGATCTGATCTAGGTCACATCCAGTATGAAAAAGTACTAGCACTGTGGTTGGGATTAGATCGTCCCTAGACATGAGACTTGTCTTAAACAGATAAGGATTGATCATCCTGGAACTTGATCTGGATTGTATCATCCATGGACCTATGTCCTAAAGAGAGCAGGATTGATCATCCTGTAATATGATCGTGTGATGACGATGCTGATGATCGTGTGATGACGATGATGATCGTGTGATGTCGATGCTAATGATCATGTGATGACGATGTTGATCGTGTGATGACGATGTTGATCGTGTGATGACGATGTTGATCGTGTGATGGCGATGCTGATGATCATGTGATGACGATGCTGATGATCGTATGATGACGATGTTGATGATCGTATGATGACGATGCTGATGATCAATGCTGATGATCGTGTGATGACGATGCTGATCGTGTGATGTCGATGCTGATGATCATGTGATGACGATGCTAATGATCGTGTGATGACGATGCTGATGATCATATGATGGCGATGCTGATGATCGTGTGATGACGATGCTGATAATTGAGTGATGTCGATGTTCCAGTAACTAGTTGAGTTACTGATGATGATGAACTGAAGAAAGCTTCCGATGATATATAGATGTATCATGTATGATGTATGACTCGTTGCTCCTGCGGATGTTGTCATAATATCCTTCTCGTTAAGGGGGAGTGTTGAATATTGTAACTTCTCAGAATATTATATTTGTATATTATTTATTCCGTAGATGTTCCATACCTCTGATGTGATTATACTATGAATCCAGAGATGTTTATTCCTCCGAATTGGTTGTGGTAACTAGGGTTATTAGACCCACCATGTGGGGGTCGGCCCAGTCAGTTATAATAGGGTATTTAACCTAATGGTTAAATACGAGCCTACATGTACTTGTGTAAAATACATGTCAGTGTAGTGTAAAAATAGAGGAGGTATGTTCTTCATTTGATACACTCACTCACTTAAGAGAGGCGCACTTGTGGAGGAGAGGTCTGCTATGGTGGAGGAGGAGATCATGTCTTTGGTTTGCATGTTTGTATATTTCTGGTCATCTATATTGAGGAAGATTTACTAGGTTTTCTACCCCATGAGGGTTTCCCAGGATAAATCTGTGTCTCTTATGTTTATGCTATGCTTGTTGTTTCTTCAGTGATCCTGTATATGTTATTATTGTGAAATCGAATGTAATGCTGCTATTTTCTGTCTTAGCATATTAAATTTTAACAGAATTCAATGAGGTAGAGGCAAGTAGTCAAGCTCAAAGGAATGATATTAAAGAAACATTACAATAAACATAGCATGAAGATGAGAGCATGGACAAAATTTCATGAACTAATCAGTTTGGACCCTCTCCCATGATTGCTTCTTAGGATTTTATTCAAACTGAAGAGGCTCAAGAGAGAACCTCATCATAGATGGGAATGTGTGGGCGAGCAATAGTTTGATAGTTTATGCTATAGGTTTTTCTATGGTGTACAATGTGTAAAAGATGGAGGTTTATTAAACCATTTATTTGTATTTTTTTCAAATGAAAAAGAGTTTATGGGTGTGTGCAAGAAGATGAGGGTCACTTTAGATGCAATCCTAGTTTTTCAAAACTCGTTTCTGATACATAAAAACATAACGCGTTTCTGATACTTAGCACTTGGTATGGTAAAACCCGAGCGTGACATGTCACTAGACATGTAGGATAGGTAACCACAACGCGTACGCATTATAGAACTACAAAACGCGTACGCGTTATGTAAATCTAAAATCAATTTAAAAACACAGTCCTGACCACCCCCAACCACCCGCAACGCTCTTCACGCATCAGAAACAAGAATTGGAGGTTGGACGAGGACAGTTTGTGTGCCCTGGAGTATCAAAGGAGCTCGATTTAGTTGGAGGGGAGGCAAATTCACTGGTGGATTGTCATCTAATCAGGTAATTCATTCATCCATGCCATGTTTTTGTCATTTCTTAACCTAAATTACCATTTTTTTTATAGTTTAAAACAACCTAATTTTGTAATATTTATAAAATTGGGAATAAACCAATCTCTAATTAAATTCACATCTCCCTCAACCAAGATGAGTGAATAATTAAAATGAATCCCTTTTCAAAAACTCAAAAATTCCTAATCCAACCAAAAATTGATAAAAATAGAACTCCGCCCTTTCTACAATGTATCCATCCACATGAAACCCAAATTTTCAACCCTCAAAGGTCATTTCCTATGATACTAATTAAATAATTTTCCTTGGAAATGGCCATAACAAGATGAAATGCATGCACAAGCGTGAATAGAAAAAATGCATAAAAAATTAGTAACTTGGTTTCTCAAAATTTCATCACAATCATTTGTCCATGAACATAATCAAAATTTCATCACAAGTGTATGTAGCTATACATTGCCTCTTAGTTAAGAACCCTTGACTAAATGCAAAACACATTAACAAAGTTCCTCTCAGGCCTGCCCTATCCACACCCTCGATCAATCTACTCAACTCTCAGGGACCGTCAATTCAACTCAAAGACTTCATATAGAAAATCACTATGTTTTTTATTTAATTTTTTGAACTTGCCATACAATGTAGAGATCGATTTTGCAGAGAGAAATTGTCTCTGTTTTGAGAAGTTGACATTGTTGTTATTGTCATTCTAGTCACAATCTCTAGTTGATTATTCAACATCTTAATCATTGATAGTCATCTCAAGTACATATGTAATCATATTGGCAAGACAAACTCATACATATCCATTTCATTCCATGCCAATTTGTCCTCCCCTCCAACCACAAGGCGTAATATGTTGAAATTAATAAATTTCATGTTAGCTTATGAAGTTGATGGAAATATTGTTTTCTGCAAGGGATGTAAAGGCCAAAACATGTCAAAATAACAGTCCTAAATTCTAAGAAATTTAAACCCAAGTTTGCATGGAAAAGTCACCAATGAGGGTTAAGAAGTTCCTTAACTTCTAGAAAGAAGTTGAACGAAACTTACTTTTTAATTGTTAAATGTTTAATTTTAAGTTTTAAATGTATGTAAGTGAATGCCATTAAATTGCTTACTTGAGTTTGATTTAATACATTTTCAATTTTGAAGAGACGCCATTATTTACCATGTATATATTTCTAATGATTTTCATATTAATGTTTTTATTGCAGTTGCAACTATGGACACAAATGTCGAGATACTGATTGAGCTTGCCCGCTTGAGGGGCATTAGTGCAGCTTTTTGTGGTGGTGACAGGATTTGCTGCTCGCTTGCATCAACCTTGGATGCAATTGTTGACACCATTTAAGATTCTAGCAATGTACTATATGATATTACATCATATAGAGAAAGAAAAAGACAAGAATATGCTGATGGGCTAGACTACAATGCAATAAAAAAGTTGAAAATATCCAAAGAGATAATATTTGCATTGTTTAGGGAACCTCGGATGGGGGAAATCCCAAATGAAAACATGGCTCATATCTCCATTGAGTGGTGCACATTTCAACCATTTGTTGATAACTGGATGGACAGATGGTACATGGTTTTTGATATGCCACCACATAACAACAGGGAAATTCCCTTGTATTTCCTTCGAAAGATGTACGCAAAGTTCGTGTTACATAAACACGTAAACTATTTTGACATCTTGCAGTTTCAGGGGATCGGTGGGGTGATGCCCCAAAACCGACCCAATGCGAGGCTTTGGGACCAGGATCACCCTATCCCTGCACCTTGCAGGCAGTTTCTTGGGCCAGATGTGCCACCTACACATCGTGTTATTCCATAGACATGTGATGCATTTTTGAGTTTGGCACAGGCGGTTGTTCGCCATGGCACTATGGTTTAGCATATGGGTGAGGAAGGGACATATGTCCCTGGTGTGGTACATACACCAGGTCATCGCCATGCAACACCATCGTCTAGTGCAGGACTATCCACTAGTGTAGGACCATCCACTAGTGCAAGACCATCGGGACATCCCCATCCTAGTATTGAGCCTCACGAGTGCACATCGTGTGGTCATCCCTGCTATGGTCTTACCTCAGATGTTTCCTTCAGTGGGTTTCTGACTGAAGTATGTAGATGGTTAATTGTAATAAATTCTTCATTTATTTTCGTCTTTGTACACATATATATAGTTTGAGCTAATATATTAATTTTGTGAACTTGTAGTTGATGATTTATTCCGGCAACGACGCCCCAGAGTTAGATGTTCCAGACTCTATAGGGGGGCATGATGCTACCCATTTGGCAGGCCCATCTTATATAGCACCCATTTCTGTATCTCACACCGAGGTAAACATTTTAAAATTTTAGTTTTTTAATACTTGTTAATTTGTTAATTTCCACATACTTTACATTTTAGTTCACCAATGCTATCTACGGTCTAATATTTACAATTATTAAACTTGCAGATGGAAGATCCTTCACTGGGGCAAGCTAATGTGGAGGTAGCACCCATGGTCATACCATCCAAGGAAACATCTGAGCTCCAGGTAAACAATTAAAAATGTCATTTTTTAAATACATGTTTGTTTGTTGAATCATGCATGTCTAACTACATGAACACTTGCTGATTGTAGGCACCATCCGAGACATCTGGACCATTGCCTATATTTGTATCTCCCGCTAGGTTATTTGTGAATAAGGGTCGTGTGTATGTGAGGTGGCCTACTCCTATCAAGACTCCAACTGCCCACGACCATGACCTTACTCATACCATGGTAATGTATATCCTTCAATGATATTTGTTGTTTAACTTGAAATCCAGTGCATAAATCGGTTTTGTTAATGTTTGAACTACATGTTTACTGCAGCAGGAACCCGAGTTATCTACTCAAAACCTCGCATCGATGGTTGATGCAATAGTCAATCCTGCATCTGCAATGGAAATTGATCACACACAGGTATGTAACTATTGCAACATGATCTTTACATAGTTTATTATTGTTGTCTATTGTTTATTCATGGATGTCTAACTATTTCAACATTTTGTGATTGTAGCTACCACCAGCAGGACCAGTTCCTAGCCCCCCTGGTTTGACCATCCTGGATGTTCAACCAACGGAGTTGAGGTGAGATGTCCTTCAGTGACCAAGTGTTTCATGCACTTTCCATGCACAAGTTGATAATTGTTGAGCTAATGTATTAGTACATAGTTAGTTGAATTTAACAATTGATATTTAATTTGCAAAATCCAGAGATGCACACTAATCATAGAGATGTGCTTAGAGGATCAACGTCAGGAAAGAATAAGAGGAAGCTTGATTTTTGATGTGTCTTATGGGATATATGTACATTTGGATACATGTACATGTGGCTTGGATAGTTTTGGACACATGTGCTTTTGGATACTTTTGGATATATATGTGCTTTTCGATACATTCACTTTTGGAGACATGTACATTTACTTCATTGGATACATGTACTTTTGGAAATATATGTACTCTTGGATACATGTACTTTTTGAGACATGTACTTTTGGAGACATGTACATTGACATTTCACTTATAAATGAATGATACATTTCACTTTGTATTTGTTCTTCGGTTTCCACGTGTTCTTGTGTCAATCTAATGTGTTGATTTGTGTGGATTATCTATTACTCATGAATGCACTATGTCAAAAGAACAAACTATTATATTTAGAGGTTTCAATGAACTCACTACATGCGTGCACTAATTGGTATCTAATTAAAATTTGTGATTTTGGATGATCATTACAAGTTAAGTCAAAGTTCTTGCTCGTGTAATTTAATCAAACTAAGTTCAATACAATGTTTTTCAAGGTTTCAACAAACTCACTCATGCACACTAATTGGATAGGTCTAATTAAAATTTGTGAGTTTTGATGATTAAATTACAATTTAAGTTAATGTTCAAGTGTAGTTTAATAAAAATAAGTGCAATACATGCTACACATTTCATCAACGCCCAATATTTGATTGTACAATTAGATTCAACACTACATATGAGTAACTACATACAAGTGCTCAAAGCAACATTGGTGAAAGGAACAAACGCTACCTCAGGATTCGAGAAATAAAGTGCCTTCTATTGTTGGTTGGGAAGGATATGCTTGGATATCGTTATGGCTTGGAGGTCATCTTCATGTAGATAAGTACTCTTGTTGTCATGTGTCATTAACGTTTTTTCATGTGGTAAAACCCTTCAGGGTTAGGGTTTGTTCATGGTTTCATTGTACTTGATTTCTAAACATATAATTATTCTAAGAAATGTTGCTAGGTTTTCTTCCCCATGAGGGTTTCCCGGGATAAAATGTTTGTCTCTTGTGCATTGTTATTCTTAACTAGATCCTACATGTTAAATTCTTTATGTAAATGTTTTATGGTTAGATTCATGCATTGAACTAATGGTTATAATTGGTATAAAGCGTTTATCTAGATCATGTATGAAAAATTTACCATGGTATAAGAGGTGAGATGTTAAGAAGGAAATTATACAAGCCTTAAAAAACATAAACCCTAGGAGGACTAAAAGTCACCAAGTGTCCCTCAACGACATTTTCATGCGACTTGCAGCTCGACATAGCTCGCAAATCGGACGCCGGACCGATGAACCGTCGACTCCGTTGGTCTCCTGGCATGCAATTACCTCTAGGGGGCCCTCTCCCTCATCTTCTCATGTCCCAGTGACTTCATTGTGCATTCATTTCATAAATTAGGGTTTTGCTCAGTTTCATTGCATGCAATCTTGCATTGGTGGGTCAACTCTGCAAAACCCTCCCCCGAGCCAGTGTTGGAAGTGTTCCCACATTGGCATTTCCCATACACACTTGCAAGAGCCAACGGCACGCAATCTTGCTGCTTTGTTTGCTTTTTGGCTCCCGGAACGAAAGTCACCAAGTGTCCCTGAATGGCATTTTTTATGCGACTTGAAACTCGACATAACTCGGAAACCGGAGGTTGGATCGACAAACCGTCAACTCCATTGGTCTCTTGGTGTGCGATTACCTCTAGGGGGGCCTCTCCCTCGTCTTCTCATGGCCCAATGGTTCATTGTGCATTCATTTTGTAAACTAGGGTTTTCCTCAATTTCATTGCATGCAATCTCACATTGGTGGGTCAACTCTGCAAAACCCTCCCCTAAGCCAGTGTTTGAAGTGTTCCCACGTCGTCATTTCCCATACACACTTGTAGGAGCCAACGGCACGCAATCTTGCTGCTCCATTTGCTTTTTGGCTCCCGGACCGAAAGTAACCAAGTGTCCCTGAACGACATTTTCATGCGACTTGCAACTCGACATAACTCAGAAACCGAAGGTCGGATCGACGAACCATCGACTCTATTGGTCTCCTGGAATGCAATTATCTCTAGGGGGCCCTCTCCCTCATCTTCTCATGTCCCAGTGGCTTCATTGTGCATTCATTTCGTAAACTAGGGTTTTGCTCGACTTCATTGCATGCAATCTCGCATTAGTGGGTCCACTCTGCAAAACCCTCCCCCGAGCTAGTGTTGGAAGTGTTCCCACGTCGGCATTTCCCATACACACTTGCAAGAGCCATCGACACGCAATCTTGATGCTCTGTTTTCTTTTTGGATCCTAGACCAAAAGTCACCAAGTGTCCCTGAATGACATTTTCATGCGAATTGCAAATCGACATAACTCGAAAACTGGAGGTTGGATCGATGAACCATCGACTCCATTGGTATCCTGGCGTTCTCTCTCATCTTCTCATGGCCCAGTGGCTTCATTGTGCATTCATTTCGTAAACTATGGTTTTGCTCGGTTTCATTGCATGCAATCTCACATTGGTGGGTCAACTCTACAAAAACCTCCCCCGAGACAGTGTTGGAAGTGTTCCCACATCGACATTTACCATACACACTTGTAGGAGTCAACGGCATGCAATCTTGCTACTCCGTTTGCTTTTTGGCTCCGGGATCAAAAGTCACCAAGTGTCCTTGAACGACATTTTCATGCGACTTGCATCTCGACATAAATTGGAAATAGGAGGTCGGATTGATGAACCATCGACTCCATTGGTCTCCTGGCGTGCGATTACCTCCACGGGGCCCTCTCCCTCGTCTTCTCATGGCCCAGTGGCTTCATTGTGCATTCATTTCACAAACTAGGGTTTGCTCAGTTTCATTGCATTCAATCTCGCATTGGTGGGTCAACTCTGCAAAAACCTCCCCCGAGCCAGTGTTAACAGTGTTCCCACATTGGAATTTCCCACACACACTTGCAGGAGCCAATGGCACACAAACTTGCTGCTCCGATTTCTTTTTGGCTCCTGGACCGAAAGTCACCAAGTGTCCTTGAACGACATTTTCATGCGACTTGCAACTCGACATAACTCAGAACTAGAGGTCGGACCGATGAACCGTCAACTCCGTTGGTCTCCTGGCATGTGATTACCTCTAGGGGGGCCTCTCCCTTGTCTTCTCATGGCCCAGTGGCTTCATTATGTATTCATTTCATGAAATAGGGTTTTTTCTTTTTTTTTCAAATATTGGATCCACTGCAGCAGAAGAAATGCATTCTCCTTTTTCAAAGCATGGGAAATAGCAGAAAGATTGGCATTCAGAGGAAATAGCTCTAGAATATCTACTGCATCAAGGTGCCCTCAAAGAAATGAAACTAACTCATTAACTAAATACATCAAAGCTCCTGCACAAGATGGTAGTGTAAGGTAACCTTTAGAAAGGGTTGAAAAGCCAAGCCATAGTAGTCCAAGGATTCCTCGTGGATGCAGGCTGGAGAAACTTCAGAGAGCCTCGTACCCTAATGATTTTCCCACCTTCATCTACTAGGAGAATATTCTTGCAAAGACTGGTAAGCTCTTTAGGTTATGGCAGCATTTAATACACTAGCCAAATCTATGTTGTTGGAAGAACTTACATATTTCAACAAAGGAGCATTTTGCAGGTGACTTGAAAATCCCTTCCAATTTTCAGCAATACAACAAAGAAGTTCAATGTACATATTTTCAGGCAAGCTTGTCAACCAATCAGACAACTGAATACAGGGAGATAACCACGCGCAAAAAACTCAAGCTATCATAAAACTCTTGTTTATCAAGATAAGGATGGACTATGTGTACATTACAAGAATATAGATGAATGAAGTCACTTTGATGAACTTGTCCTCTCGCTTTGAGGCTACCAATATGATCTCAATTTACGAGAAGCTTCCACGTAGAAATAACTTATACTCTGAATAAACTGAATATTATTACTTGTTTTAAAATTTGTTTCCCTCCCTCATCCCCGTTTTGTAGATATGTGTTGGCCATTGTTTGGCCATTTTCCATTAGATTGTGTGAAAAAATATAGCATTTATTGTCCTCAACCTAGCTCATTTTACCTCTTCCTAGTTCAAAGGTGCTCATGCTCCTCTGTTTAATCATTCATGTCACGTCCAATTGAATTTTAATGGAGTCTGGGTTCCCATGCTACTGTCAAATTAGTCCCATCATTGAATGAAATGAAGCTAGCTAAGGTTTTGAATTTAAATCATTCATGTCATGTCCAATTGAATTTAAATGGAGTCAGTGAAGCTATCTAATGAAATAGTTGTCGCTTAATCTACGAAACTAGGGTTTTGCTCAGTGAGGGAGTGTGCAATTTTTGTACATGGGGGTCAACTTTGCAAAATCCTCCACTGGGCACTTACGGCTAGCGTTCCCAGCCGGAACCTCCCTAGACACACTTGCAGGACTCCCCGGAACAAGGTTTTGATGCACGGTTGGAATTCTATGCCCCCGATAGGTATCCAGTAGGTGTCCTTGAAGGCCTTTTGGATGCAAGATGGAACGAACCATAGAATGAAGACCGTGGCTCTAATCGATGAACCGTAAACTCCGTTGGATTTAGGACGTCCGGATAGTGCTAGGGGTGCTCCTCTCCTCCGGTCCCGTGGCCCAAATGTCACCTTGCAAGTCCATCTTGGAAACTAGGGTTTTGCTTAGTGAGGGAGTGTGCAATTTTTGTACACGGGGGTCAACTTTGCAAAATCCTCCGCCGGGAACTTACGGCTAGCATTCCTAGCCGAAACCTCCCTAGCCACACTTGTAGGACTCCTCGAAACTAGGTTTTGCTGCACGGTTGGAATTCTATGCCCCCAGAAGGTATCCATCAGGTGTCCCTGAAGGCCTTTTGGATGCGAGACAGAATGAGCCATCGAATGATGACCGTGGCTCTGATCGACGAACCATCTACTCTGTTGGATTCAAGACATCCAGATAGTGCTAGTGGTGCCCGTCTCCTTCGGTCCCGTGGCCCAGGTGTCACCTTGCAGTTCCATCTTGGAAACTAGGGTTTTGCTTAGTGAGGGAGTGTGCAATTTTTGCACACGAGGGCCAACTTTGCAAAATCCTCCACTGGGATCTTACGGCTAGAGTTCCCAATTGGAACCTACCTAGGCACACTTGCAAGACTCCTTGGAACCAGGTTTTGCTGCACGGTTGGAATTCTATACCCCCGACAGGTATCCAGCAGGTGTCCCTGAAGACCTTTTGGATGCGAGACAGAACGAGCCATACAATGATGACCGTGGATTCGATCAACAAACCGTTGACTCCATTGGATTCAGGATGTCCGGATAGTGCTAGGAGTGCTGCTCTCCTCTGGTCCCGTGGCCCAAGTGTCACCTTGCACTTTCATCTTGGAAACTAGGGTTTTGCTGAGTGAGGGAGTGTGCAATTTTTGCACATAGGGGTCAACTTTGCAAAATCCTCCATTGGGCACTTATGGCTAGCGTTCCCAGCCGGAACATCCCTAGACACACTTGCAAGACTCCTCAGCACCATTTTTTGCTGCACAGTTGGAATTCTATGCCCCTAGTAGGTGTCCCTGAAGGCCTTTTGGATGCGAGATGGAACGAGCCATAGAATGATGACCGTGGCTCTGATCAACGAACCGTCGACTCTGTTGGATTCAAGATGTCTGGATAGTGCTAGGGGTGCCCCTCTCCACCAGTCCCATGGCCCAGGTGTCGCCTTGCAGGTCGATCTTGGAAACTAAGGTTTTGCTCAGTCAGGGAGTGTGAAATTTTTGCACACGGAGGTGAACTTTGCAAAATCCTCCACCGGGCACTTACGGCTAGCGTTGATGAGGACATGTTGATGAGGAACCTAGAGGTGACAATGATGATGAAGATTTTGATGATGGTGATGATGAAGATGTTGATGATGATGGTGATGGTGATGAAGATGATGATGAAGATGATGAGGATGAAGAATATGATGATAATGGAGATGTTTATGAGGAAGGGGGAGATGACAATGATGATGAACATGTTGATGATGATGATGATTATGGATATGATGAAGATGTTGATGATGATGATGATGGTGGTGAAGATGATGATGATGATGATGATGATGATGATAATGAAGATGATGATGATGGAGATGTTGATGATGAACCTAGAGATGACAATGATATTGGAGGAAGTATCTAAATGGTACATAGGATTTAGTGGTAGGGTTTGGTTGAGGGTTAGGGTTAGAGTTACAGAAGGAAATTGAATTAGGTCATTTGTCTAATGTACATTTTATATTAATGGTATGGCTTGGTCTAAGGTGGTGCTCTCAAATAGCTAATTCATTATGAAATATTTAACAAGACATGAATTAAATTTAATTTAAGTATATTGTTAAATATAGTGAGCATTGAGCATGGGAAACCAAATCTATGAATATGTGTATTATTAAATGTAAATTTTGTTGGGTGAAGCCAATAACCAACATAACCAACATAATATAATCTTAGGGTTTATTGATCACATGTAAAAAATGGCATATTCATAAACTTGACATACAAGAGAACTTTTGGCATATTTATAAACAACATAAACGTAAATTTGGCATATCAAGAACACAAAATTGACATATTCATAAACAACATACATGAGAAAATTGAGCATATATCAATATTCAATTAGAAATAGTATAAATAGTATAGTCTTAAAAGTATGTAACATACCTCATCATGCTAGATCCCGCCTATTATCATACAACCAAGCCCTCTGGATCATCTCTTATACTGATGGTCTCCATTAGTCTCTCATGCTCTGTATCCAGTAAGAAGTAGCATACCTTCGATGTATTTCGGTTGGGCATTGTTCATACCTAGAGGTTTGTACCAATGATTAAGTTGGTAAAGTGAAACACACTTGCACCTGGTTTGTAATCCCTATAAACATATCCACCCATCTTTCTTGCATTGTTGTCTTTTGTCAAGTATTCACCTTTAATAACCATAGACCCGGTTGGGTAGTGGTTGTTTTCATCATCAGTCATGGAAATAATGAGGGTTTGCTTTCCATCTATACAGCGTGCCAACCAGTAATCACCACCCCATTCAATATCTTTTGAGGAAACCACTGCGTATATGTGCCCTGCATAATATGATTGTAGGTATATGATCAAAATATTTTTCGTTCGATACAAGGCCATTAGTGTGCATTTGAAGACTACATAAATAAACAAAAAAATGTTAAGGAAATGCATCATACCAAGTTGTACAAGGTCTAAGACATGATCAAAATCTGCAAAAATAGATGATTGGTATTCTTCCAACGGAGTTAACTCAACAATTGCACACTGATCAAGTGGAAGTGATATATCCCATCCATCAACCCAATCCGATGATTCATAGCCATCCTAGTCACCATCACAACAAGGTAGGCAAAAACAAGTGAGTTTTCTGGTCCAAATTTCAAATACTGGGTTATCAGAGCTTCGAACCGAATGAAAGCCACAAGTCCCAGGCACAGTCTTGCATTCCCATGCATGTGAATGATCTATGTCTACCACCTCCCAAAAAAATCTCTCCACATGTCTCTTTCTTGTGGATTCTACTCGCCTATTTGATTCCTCTCCCATTATTGACGTGCACCACCTGACTATAGATTGACCATTTTGAATAGTAGATCCTGTAGATACTTTCAATTCCTCTCTTCGTAGTGTTGTTTTGACACATGCTCCGGCTCCATCATGCTCTCCTTTACCATGCCCAGTCTCAAAATAGTTCCACACATGTGGCACTTTGTAGTTTTTATGCAATGAAGACAACCATTGAAATATGCGTGCATTTTTGAACTGACCAGCACATCCATCAGACCAAATCCAATGTTGATCCATCTGTATGTTCCTTCCCTTCAAGTGATCATAGAACATGATGAAGCAATGACGTACATAGTGGAAGTCATGGCACCTATCATCACTTATGTAGAAGTGATATTCCTTTAGAATTTCTCTTTACTCTTCAGTGTTTTTTGGGCCATGCCTATATGTGATATGGACCATCAAGGAAACCTGCTTAGAGTGATAATACTAACTTGGGATCTCATTTTGAGGTTGTAGAGTGTAGTTCTCGGCAAAATCAACAATTGAAAGTATACTACCACGAGGAAATGTATCTCTGCATATTCTAAACTATTCATCCTGCCATCGTGCCAAGTGGACATGATGAACATAATCATGTGTCTTTTCAATAAATTCCTTGAGGAAGTCAGTAACTAGTACCTGCTGACACAAAATGATCTCAATGTGAGTTTTTTTGTAAGCAAGGATTGAAATGTAACTGTTCAAACATAATTTTATAGATATAAATGCATACCTGAGATGTCACCAATTGTATTTTTTTGCTTTCTTTCCCTGGGACTATTTCATAGCTGATATATTTGAAACTTTTCATGTCTACAACCATTTTCCCAAATTCACTATCTCCACTCTCGTGCATACATTGGCTCAATAATGCCATTCCAGCACAGTTGGGGCATGTTCCATCTAAACAAGATTTTGCATAGTATGTTTGCCCCTCAGGCCTATTGCACATGATGCTATGAATGAATTCTCTTGATGAAGTCAGTGGTATTGTCAGGGAACAATCCTGCACATGGCTAGTATGCAACACACAACAAATCTAGAAAAATAATTCATAGTAATATTCATATTCTACATGGTATCTACAACAACAAGTGTTACGAAGAGTATTTATTCTAACATACCATGGCTTACATTTCTCAAAAGATCTTTGCCCCAAGTTCAATTGTTTATGTTTATTCCTAAATTTATTGTATAGTTCTGTCTGTGTTATATCAAGAAGATGCTTAGTATGTGGTTCATGATCCTTTGAACCCCTTCTTAGTTTTAGTACATCCTTTCGGTTTGAAGAAGGCCTTATGTGATCATGCCAAAAAAATTTCACTAGTCCCTTTACTTCATCAACTAGCTTCATGTCATGACGTGGCAACCGACCAATAAAGGCCCAAAAATCTATCTGATCGGTTGTGTCAAGATGTTCTCTTCTAATAGAATACCTATGGAGGGTTTTGACATTCAAATTAACCAGTTTAGATGTAGGCCTGAGAATACGAAGGACCCTAGTGTTCTTATTTGCAATTGCTTGTGACAACACACGACGAGCCGCATTGCGGTCCTTTGAATGTGTGTTCTTACCAATTTTACCAAATGCATCTACTAAGCTTTTAACTATATGAGAACTTGGTTCAGAATTCTTTATCATCTTTATCCCTAAATTTTTCCTAACAACATTCATGCTCCTAGATTTTAAAAATGATAAAAATAATCTACATTTATCTCCATGACATTTAGAAACAAAATATTTATCAAGTATATGTTGAGTTTGATAACCAATACTACGTTTAGATAGCGTACCTTCAATGGAATTGATGAGACTTTCATCAACTTGTATATGCTTCGGAGCTCTTCAACATGTGCTTGCCAATTGAGGTAAGGGGGTTCGAATTCTACCATGTAGCGCATCACCAAAACGCTCTGGAGTTTCAGTAGTATCTTGGTGTCCTTCATTCTCATCCTGGTAGTTGGATGGTGGAAGTCCCAACATCCTCGTCGATGGTCTGGATAACATTTTCTTCTTCAACAGTAGGAAACATGTCCAATGCCTCTCTGACTTCATCACTTGTATAACCACATCCGGATAACAAATTTTGTGTTCGTTCATGAGCTTCATCTTGAGATGGTAACTTATCACTTTGACTTGAAGTTTGAATTGAAACATCCCCTAATGATCACCTATGTTTTGCTTCTTGATTACTTCCATGGGGTGCTTGTTCAACAACTATTGTGGAAATTGAAGGTCCCTCTCGTCGTGAATTAATAGTATGAACTGTGGTATCCTCTACAATTGGATTTGCATTATTTTCCAAAGAAATACTCCGATTCATCATGTGTATTCTTTTCTTTTCTTTCTCTTCTTCAATGACTTCTTGAGGTCTCTTCTTCCTTGCTGATTTTCTTCCTCGGTTACGTGGATTCCCCATCACCACAATGATCAATTCAATATAGTTTGTTTTTGTTGCTCCTCAATTGAAAGCTTTCAAACCTTTAGTGCTTTCTAGAACTATAGATCATTCAAGTTGCTTCAATCTTTCTTCTAAAATGTTCATCTTTCCCATGAAAACACTTATGAATGAGAACATTTACCTTTGGTGCTCTTCAATAATAAGAAAATGAAAGTTAAATCATAAATTGTTTGGGCTCTTTGATTCTCTTGTACAATTGTGTATATCCACCATCACCATGAAATAGTATTGAAGCTTGATATCTTATCTTGTGTGCTCCTCAAATATAGGAGAAATGAATATTTCAAAGAACTTATCTTTGGTGTTATTCAATTGGAGATTCTTCAAGCTTGCTGATTATCTTCTTCAAATATGGCCATATAACCCAACACCACACTAAGCAACCATGAAATATGTCCTCAATGTTGCACCTGCATAACAAAAATAATGATGGAGATGGTGTAGAGTGTGAGTATTTCCAATGGCGGGCTTGTGCTGTTCGAAAAAATTGCGGGATTTGCTGTTTTGGTTTAGACAGAATAAAGTTGCTCTCGAAGATGATGATGATGAAGATGATGATGATGGTGATGAGGATGAAGATGTTGATGATGGAGATGACAATGATGATGGAGATGTTGATGATGATGGTTATGGTGATGACGATGAAGATGTTGAATATGATGGTGATGGTGATGAAGATTATGATGATGATGGTGATGATGAAGAAGATGATGATGATGGAGATGTTGATCTGATGATGATGAAGATGATGGTGATGATGGTGATGATGATGAAGATGTTGATGATGATGATGATGGTGATGAAGACGATGATGATGATGATGATGATGATGATGATGATGATGATGATGATGATGATGATGATGATGGTGATGATGATGATGATGATGATGATGATGATGGTGATGGAGATGTTGATGATGATGATGAAGATGATGATGATGATGAAGAATATGATGATGATGGAGATGTTGATGAGGAACCTAGAGTTGACAATGATGATGAATATGTTGATGGTGATGGTGATGGTGATGATGATGATGATGGTGATGATGATGATCGTGATCGTGATGATTATGATGATGGTAATGATGATGGTGATGGTTATGATGATGGTGATGGTGATGGTGATGTTCAAATGATGATGATGATGAGGAGGAAGATGATGATGATGATGATGGAGATGTTGATCTGATGAGGAAGATGATGATGATGATGATGGTGATGGTGATGATGATGAAGATGTTGACGATGATGATGATGGTGATAATGATGCCAAAGATGATGATGATGTTGATGATGATGAAGATGATGATGATGATGAATATGGAGATGTTGATATGATGATGATGATGGTGATGGTGATGAAGATGGTGATGGTGATGGTGATGGTGATGACAATGAAGATTTTGATGATGATAGTGATGGTGATGGTGATGAAGATGTTGATGATGATGGTGATGGTGATGTTCATATAATGATGATGATGATGATGATGATGGAGATGTTGATTTAATGAGGAAGATGATGATGATGATGATGATGGTGATGATGATGAAGATGTTGATGATGATGATGATAGTGATGAAGATGATGATGATGAAGAAGATGATAATGTTGATGGAGAACCTAGAGATGAAAATGATGATGAAGATGTTGATGATGATGATGATGGTGATGATGATGAAGACGTTGATGATGATGGTGATGGTGATGATGATGATGATGATGATGATGAAGATGAAGATGATGATGTTGATGATGATGATGATGAAGATGATGATGATGGATATGTTGATGAGGAAGGGGGAGATGACAATGATGATGAAGATGTTTATGGTGATGATGATGGTGATGATGAAGATGTTGATGATGATGGTAATGGTGATGAAGATTATGAGGATGAAGAAGATGATGATGGTGGAGATGTTGATGAGGAACCTAGAGATGACAATGATGATGAATATGTTGATGATGATGATGATGATGGTGATGATGAAGAAGACGTTGATGATGATGGTGATGGTGATGAAGATGATGACAAGGAGGGTATCCAACTTATGTATATATTCACAATTATCCAAGTCCCTATAGAACTCTCTCTCTTTGTTCTCCCTTAATCACTAACCCTATGTGCCTTTATCCCTCCCCCCTACCCTCTTTATCTCACCTTGTATCCCTCCCTCCCTATCTCATTCTCTAGATTTGTCCCTGGATATGTATATCACTCCATTTATCTCCCTCCCTCTATGTCACTTTCTCTCCCTTACACCATCTTCATCCCTTCCACCCCACTGATTCCTCCTTCCCTATCACACACACACACACACACAACCTCCCACTTTCTTTGTCACTCACACCTCTCTCTCTCTCTCTCTCTCTCTCTCTCTCTCTCTCTCTCTCTCTCAAACAAACACACACACACACACATTATGTCCCTTTCCATTCTCAAAACCATTCCCCCTCCATCCATATCTATCTCCACCTTTCTCCCTCCATCCCTCACTCTACCTTCTCTCCCTCCCTCTCTCATCTCCTCTCTCTCTCTCACCTTCTATCCCTCCCTCATGTTATGTTTCCCTCAACCTATCCCAATCTCCCCATCACTTCCTATCACTCTCACACTTTATGTCCCTTTCCCCTCCTCTCTCTCTCTCTCTCTCTCTCTCTCTCTCTCTCTCTCTCGCCACCACTCCCTACATGTCTCCCACCAATACCTTCTGTCCCTCCCTTCCTATCTCTTTATTTCATTCTATCCCCATCTATCTCTCACTCCCTCTAAATCCATTCCTCCCCATTGTCCCTCTCCCTCCCTCGCTCTATGTCTCTCCCCCCCCCCCTTGTATTCTTTATTTCTCTCTCACATCCCCCTTACCTCCATCTAGTCCCCCTTGTCACTCAAGTATCACTTTCAACTTCTAACCCTATACCTCTTCAGAACCTCTTCTATGTTTAATAGTGCTCTCAAGATCCACTTCCCTTCACCCCCTGTAGCCCATCATGTTCTCATCCCTTCATCTCTCCCCACTCAAGCTTCCAACATCCTTCTAAGCCATTCTAAGCCCATGACCCTTTCCCACCCCTATTAAATATTAACCATAGATTCCCTTGACCCTTCCCCACCCCTTCTCAAATATTAACCAAACATTCCCTTGAGTCTTCCACACCCCGTCTCTCTCAAGTATTAAACATATATTTTATGATTTACATAATGCGAGCGCGTTTTGGCACTACATAATGCATACGCATTATGCAGTTATATAACGCGTACGCGTTATGCAGCTATATAACGCATGTGCATTCTTGAATTCTAAAAGCGTGGCAATATTTTTGAATGCAAATAGAACACGCTCTTGTTCTGTAGAGCCTAAACCAAGCCGACTCACTTGCTCGCATGTCAACAATAATCCTATGTGTATGCTTTGGAGTTTGCTTCGGTAATTCCAAACATGTGCTATGTTAATGATAAACCAAAGCTAATTGGGTATTTCTTCTAGTTTCTGGAGAAGCATGTGCTTAGCCACTCATTACAGTATCCTACACATAGTCATTTTTGACAAAATCTTATACACAAATAGCATTTTTCCTGCAGATTCCAAATATGTAACTTTTATTTCGAAATATTAATTTTTCCTATTTTCTTTCAATTTCTTTTGTGTCCTACCTCCTTAACTCGTGAAACACATTGTTAGTTTTTCTTCCATAACTGTTCAAATTCTCAATCATTTCAAAAAAAAATTGTATGGTGCACAAGAGGACACTAACCTCTGCGTTCTATGAAAAACCCATTTCAAGATTTTTGCATTAAGACCTTCAAAGGTTGCACCGACAAAAGAGGTGCTATTTTCGAGGTTTGATCACTTAGACAATTATAAAAAAATTATAAAATTACTAATTTAATTTTCGAAAAATAATGGCGCACAAGTGCTATGTGTTCTCTACATGCATGCCCATTTTTGTAGCTTGATTCCATCATTTAGGCCCTCAAAGGCTGCACCCACAAAAACATATACCTTATCATTTGCTTGAAAAATAAAAAAGTGTCTATTAGGAAAATGAAACTTGACAAAGCTATGCAAATTTTAAATACATAAAAGTTATTTATTCGGAAATGTGATTCAATTTCCTACATTTCATCTTTTTTACTCAATGCAAGATATTTTGCGTAAGTATCTCAAAAAATCCAAGTAAGTTGAGGGATGCCTGATTTTTCAGTTTTCTATTACATCTAACACGCCAAAAGTGACCCTAATTAGCTTGCACTGACCCTTATGCTAGAGATGCCTTGGGAATATTTTGATAGTTTTTTTACATCAAATAAACATAGCATGAAGATGAGAGCATGGACAAAATTTCATGAACTAATCAATATGGACCCTCTCTCATGATTGCTTCTTAGGATTTTATTCAAATTGAAGAGGATCAAGAGAGAACCTCATCCATACCATCCTTGTGTGAAATCAAAATATATTCATGGTAATATTTATTGGTTTACAGTGCATACTTCATCTTGTCTAGTGTTCATATGAGTTTTTTTAGATGTGAACTTGGGAATTCTTCTTGTCAAATTCATTGTTTTCTATGCCTGGATATTGATGTAGGCATATGATAAAAACAAAAAGGCATAAGAGAATCTCAAATCTTATGAATGAAAAGAATTATTTACAATTCACCATATCTATAGAAATGATCTCCACTTGCAATGGAAACTGGTAGCTTGAATGTATCCACTAGATTCCAAGACCACTGAAGATGTTTGTTAGATTCCAAGGGTGATTTTGTGTCCAATAGATCAATGAGTGTCAAAAATATCAATGAGTGTGAGCCAATAAGAAACTTGTAAGAGCTTGAAACCCGCGAAAGTAATGAAACCCATGTTTTTTGGTAGAATTCTTGGGAACATGGAACTCTATTTTTATTAACTAGCAACAGGCATGCGCACGCGTGCTTAAACACGTGCGTGCTTGTTTGTAGTGTGTACACATTACTAGTGCGCACGTGCTAAAACAAGTGCATGTGCCCCTGCATAATGGTTACACCATTTATTACCCAACGTTTACACCATTTAATGCTAAACCTTCCCCCACTTCGAAAATATTTGCATAAATTGGACTCGATGATGAAATTTGAAGGGTGGGTCTTAAATTTTATTGGAAGGGCATTTGTTCTTGGAGTCCTTCAAAGATGAAGGGCAATTTAAGTAATTGTACTTCTATTGACAAGTATAAATTAACTAAACCCTTCCCCCAAAAAAATGCAAAAAACAAACATTGCCCATCCAAACTTTTACAATCTTAAATAATTGAGCACTCCTTAATATCTACATCATAAAATGGTATCTTTTCAATAAAACCGAATTTGAACACATTAATTTGACATATATGTAACATTAATTTTATAGTTCATAAAATTAACAATTGTTTTGTTGTATTTTTTTGGGTTAGACCACACTTCATTGTACAAAAAACTACTTAGACTACGCAATAACCATATTGCGTCATCTGCATGATCTTATGCATAGTGCAAGACGTTGTAACCAGATATAGTCTTAAAATAAAATTAGAACCATGAGAAAATTACTTATTGTTAACTATGTACAAAAACAAGCCACTAATAAAAATGAGGCTATAATAAACCTACAACCAAAATATACATATAAAACCAACCAAAACCTTAATTCAAACCAGAGAGAGGGAAATCATACAAGCTTGAGAGATGTAAGAAAGATGGGCATTAAGTGCATAAGAAAAAATAATACATAGCTCAAAAAACCATTAAAAAAAACCTCCATACCAAGCAAGTTAGCAACGCTAGCATCATAGAGGCATCGTCATCAAATTTTGTTGTTCAAGACTTGTCACGACCACATACAGGTATGGGATGGAGGGGAAATGGAATCAAGCCTAAGTCAACTGGAGCCTTGTGACTTGGTACATGTTTGAGTCTTGACAATCTACCTTTTAAATTGAACCAAAATAACAAAAGAAGTTTGTTAATGGCTCGATTTGCAAAAATTCTAGATAGATGAGTAATTAAGAGCTCGAGGCTCTAAAATTCGATGTCTTTTTTACCAATCCACGATTCGGTGAATTCATAGTCATTGGCATGAAATTTAAGTTATTTAATGAAAGAATCAATGTATCTACCTCTATGTCGAAACTATTTTCCATGCTGATGCGGGCCACTACCCTCCTTGTTGTCTTACCAAAAGGCATGAGAATGAGGAATAAGACTTAAAATTATGGACTTCACCATCAAAGAAGTCTTACAATCACATTGGTAAGGAGTGATAAGAATATCACAACAATCCAACATGTCAAATCTCCGATGATAGTGTCAATTAAGGGTTTATATGGTAAATTTAATATAAGACTTACTTATAGTTGTCTCGGGAGCTTACTCTTTCCGTCTTGACACATTTGATAATTTATGGTTGTCTATGTGCCTTGACCCAATTGATATTGTAAGGTGAGTATGTGCATGCATAATAATCCTTATTTATGACTATGCGATGAGGATTTAAATGGAAGAGGATGCAAAGACATGTTATTTTTATACGTATTTTGGTGGCAAGTGTCGAAGAGAAACGTGGTGATAAAACATATATGTTTGGAAGGACGGAGGGAGGTTACATGATGATGGTCATGCCACCCATCAAATTGAAGTCAATTCCTAAGCCAAAAATTAGTTTTTTTAAATTTTATTAATAACCATTGTGGTACTTTGGTCCAAATGTTTTTTCTAACTCATTGTTTCTCCATATTGTGTGCCTACTGCCACCTCTCTATATCAATGCATAAATAAACCTCTACTTGGTTTGTGGTTATAGTTGCATGTCATTGAGTGTTGTTTAGAGTTTTCGTGAGTTTGTGACATTCATGCAATAAATTAAGTCTTGTAGAGGAGGAATCATCAAAGAGTCAATTTGAATTTCATTTTGACAAATAACATATTTTGTAAAGATCAAATGCCATGAATGCATCCTCAGACTACCATGTAAGACCATGGATATGTTGCAAAGCATTGAACATCATCGAATAATGAAAATAGGTTCCTTGATATCTTATTGAAGCATATTGAGCTCAATTGAATTCCACTTGAGCCTTAATTGAAAATTCTAGACCTCAAGCGTTATCAATAGCACATAGCATCCATGACACTATCCCTCTACAAGGAGTCTTTTGCATATCAATTCAATATTGCTGCAATTATAATGTCTTAGGAATCAAGGATTTATCTTGGCTCCTTAACCATGGCTAGTGGAGGGAAACAAGAGCCTCCAACACTAACTCTTTCTTCTTAGGCACAAACACCATGAATGAGTCCCTGGACGACCACATATGAAATCTATAGGGTATTAGTCAACTTCAAGTGTGTTATGTGTGCCATGAATAGGTTAGTTGCGAACCAAAAATGGGTCTCGAGGTCTGACCAAGGTATATGGACAACAAGAAGCTTCTCATGCCTTAAATGAAGCCTCTTAGGCTCAAGCACCATGAAAAACACCTACAACTCAAGAAGCTTCTTAGGATATGATGTTGAATGCATCTTCAAACCACCACACATAACCCTTGTGGGGTATCTCTAGCAAATGTAGAGTGACACATATACCATGATTAGGCTACATTGCATGCCTTAAACAAGTTGATGATGATGATGATAACTAATATCGCCATCATCATCCTCATCCTCCTCCTCCTCCTCCTCCTCCTTATCATCATCGTCATCATCATCATCGTAATCGTCGTCACCATCATTACTATCATCATCATCATCATCATCATCTTCATCATCAACATCATATTCATTGTCATCATCATCATCATCATCCTCATCATCATCCTCTTCATCATCATCATCATCATCATCAACAACCTCTTCGTCATCATATTCATCATATTCATCATCATCATCATCATCATCATCATCATCATCATCATCATCGTCATCGTCGTCATCATCTTCATCATCATTGATGATGATGATGATGACGAATAAGATGATGATGATCATATTCTTCATCATCATCATCATCATCATCAATGATGATAATGAATTATGATGATGAAGATGATGATGATGATGATGATGATGATGAATATGGTGGATGATGATGAAAATGAGTACAAACATGAAGATGATGATGATGATGATGACGAATATGATCATCATCATCATCCTCATCCTCATCATCATCCTCATCCTCATCCTCATCCTCATCATAATCATCTTCATCATCATCATCATCCTCATCCTCATCATCATCATCGTCGTCGTCATCACCCTCTTCCTCCTCCTCCTCCTCCTCCTCCTCATCATCATCATCATCATCATCTTGGTCATCATCTTCATCATCAACATCATCATCATCATCTTCATCATCATCATCATATTCATCATCATCAGCATTATTCATCATCATTGTCATCATCATCATGATCATCATCATCCTCATCATCATCCTCCTCCTCATCATCATCATCCTCATCATCCTCATCATCGTCATCAACCTCTTCCTCATCATTGTCATCAACCTCTTCATCATCATCATCATCATCATCATCATCCTCATCATCATCCTCATCATCAACATCAACGTCATCCTCATCATTGTCATCACCATCATCATCATCAACATCACCATCATATTCATCATCAGCATCATATTTGTCATCATCATCATAAACATCATCATCATCCTCATCATCATCCTCATCATCATTATCATCTTCTTCATGATCGTCATCATCAACATCTTCTCCATCATCTTCATCATCAACATCATCATCATCATCTTCATTATCATCATCATCTTCTTCTTCATCATCATCATCATTGATAATGATGATGATGACGAAGATGACGATGATGATGATGATGATGGATGATGATGAAGATGAGTACGAAGATGAAGATGATTATGTTGATGTTGATGATGATGAATATGATCACCATCATCATCCTCATCCTCCTCCTCCTCCTCCTCATCATCATCATCATAATCATCTTCGTCATCATCAACATCATCATCATCATCCTCATCATCCTCATTATCGTCATCATCCTCGTCATCATCATCATCTTCATCATCATCATCATCATCGTTATCACCCACTTCATCATCATCATTCTCATCCTCATGATCATAATCAGCATCATCATCATGGTCATCATGGTCATCATCAACATCATCATCATCGTCATCATCATCATCATCAAGAAGGGGGAATCAAGGTTTGACCTAGAGTGACCCTTTTAATCATTCGTAGAGTTATGTTGTTGATGAACCAAAATTAAGCACTCCAACTAACTATGGGCCAAATCACAAGGTTGGATCCCAAGACAAAACCTAGTAAGTAGTAGGGTTCTCCAAAGGGTCTAGTAGAGTCAAACTAATGATTAAAGTTATAATATTGAAGAGCAAGCAATATCAAACCCTACTTAAGCACTAGACATCACAAGGAATTCATGCATATAGGGTAAGGTAAAGTGACTCAATAGATATTTATCTAGCACATAACAATCTTTGTATGAAGAGAGAAAAATATCAATGTTAATCATGGGTAGGTGATGCATATCAAGGAAATGGAAGTAGGAAACACCCTAGTACCTCTAAGTAGGTAGGTGTATGTGAATACTAATAAATGCATACACTACAATCACTCTTATTCCTATGTTTTCATTCATTCAATAGGATTTTTGTATGGATGCATATGTTCTTGAGCTATGGTTTGGTCTGATTTTACTAAATAGCGCGTATGCACTAAATAGTGCGTACACTCTATTAGTGCGTACGCGCATTTAAAATAACATGCACACACCATTTAAATTTTTAAGTTTTGGTGGGTAATTCCTTTCCCACCAACGTGGTGGATGACTTGGCCGCTATGGTTTTAGGTTCGGGTTGCCAAACCAAGTGGCTTGGACTGTGTTATAACAAAATACATCTTATTCTATAACTTCTTCTGTTTCGATCATGATGCTCCATATGCTACACTAGTCCACTGCCAATGAAATTGCACACACTTGTAGAACTATGTGTGCAGATTCTGAATATGTAATTTTTTAGTAAATCTATTATTTGTTTCTATTTTTTAATTAATTTTAATTGCACTAACGTCAATCTTACACAAAAAGTAGGTTATTTCTTTCATCTATAACTTTTGATTGGCTCACCTATTTTGAAAATGGAAAAGAACCCACACAAGTACAGACAAAGACCTACATCCTAAAAAAAAAACAAAGTTCATTGATTATGTTAAGACCATGATCATGTTGAGGACTAATGCTCAACCTAGTAATTCTAGGGCTTGACTGAATTCATTAATTAAAAATAAAATAAAATTAACATAAATAAATATGGAAAAATAGTGCTGCACTAGAACGGCCTGCTATCTACGACTGTATATAATTTTTTTCACAAAATTCCACCATTGACGTACCAAACTAGGGAACCAACGCAAACATATTCCTTATGTTTTCTTGAAAAAATAACATACCAACCATAGGAGAACCCCATTTTTTGGGAGTTATACTTAATTTCCCTAAATAATATTTATATATTCCAAAAGGTGATCTGATTGTCTACGTTTCATCTTCTTGCGCCATATTCCAAAATTTTGTGTAGGTATCTCTAATATTGTTTTTTGACGTTCAAGTTTTTGTTTTTCCAGGAGTCCATTGCAACTAACGCGTCATGAGTGGCCATCATTAGCTTGCACCGGGCCATCTCTTAGCCAAAATCCATACATGTCCATGTCCCCCTTACCCTAAAAAATTTAAAAACCTATAAAAACTGCATCCCAACGCAAAATTTTCAAAACCAAAACAAAAGAAATGACCCAAAATCCCATTAATCTCTAGACTTAATATATAACAACTAGAGGTACCACAAGATTTCTGAAAAAATTAGTAACACTACAAATTTATATTGAGCACCAATTAACCAAATATAGAATAGATTCAATAAAAAAGCCAAAACTATACCAAATTGACACCTTATTCTCAATGCAAACTTTTCAAAATTCCAAACCCAAGAATTCTGAATCAAAATCCTCATAAATCTGAAGGCATAAACACACACATAACACTAAACAACTAGAGTCATCTCACTTTTCCAACTCCAACTCTACCAACTCCAATTTCCCGATGGTTTTGTTTTGAACACTCTAAAAGGTGGTTTTCTGAGTTAGAAGAGTTGATAGTATGGAAACATTTGTGTCTCTAGACAAGTTGTTGGCATACATATGTGTGAAGCTAATGGGTATATGGGGTTGGCACAGTGCACAAAACTGAGACTTCTAAGTGTTAGTGAATTCTCTGAGTTCGAAGAGCCGCCAACTATGGAAACATTGGCATCTTTGGAATGGTTGTGGTTAAACAGATGTGTGAAGTCGAAGAACATCCCTGGGCCATCATTCTCAAGGCCTTGAGACACCTACATATCAGGGAAATTTTTAGGGGTGAAATTTTGCCAATTAGCTTTTTTGGGGTTTTTTTTTCAAAATCTAAATTCCTATTTGGTCATTTTTAGACTCTAATATCGCCTATATTTACATAAAAAAATTTTTATCATAATATTCACCAAAATTTACAAGTTTCAGTAGTAAATTGTATGTTTCATATTTAATATTCTCCTACCAATCTATATTTATGTTTTTTTTCAATCCAAAATAATCACCTAGAATACTATACTTAATTATACTTTTATAATCCTTAAAAAATACCCTGCAACATATTTCTCAAAACAACTTAATGTCACTGACATCCTCAATTATAGGATAATGATACACTCAAGAGGCCATTTTTGGTTGGTGGATACTGCCTCTTTTGCCTCAAATGGATATAATATTCCTTTAGGTCTTGAGGATTAGGTGTCCTCTGCTGAAAACATCCAAGGCCCTAAGGCCAAAAACCTAAATGCATAGTGCCATGGATACCTCTACAAAGTCATACATGATGTCTTAATGCATTGTTTAGGTCTCTAAATTCCCTAGTAATTAATTTAGGGACAAACACATAGTCTTCTTCCCTATAATAAACTTTCCAAGGCCTGGACACATGTAGATATTACTCAAAACCATCTAATTGCACTAAAATCATCAATCATAAGAAGATGCTACCTTCATGAGGTCGTATGTGGTTGGTTGAGGTATCCTTCTTATCTCTGGATGGATAGAAGATTCCTTTAAGGATTAAGGATGAGTTCTACTCCCTTGACCATGTCCAATGCCCCAGGTGTTAATGACTTGGATGCATAACACCATGGATAGTCTACGAATCCATGTGTGATTCTGAATGGATTTGGATGCCTAAATGGTTTATTTTGGGTTAAAGAAATGGTCCTATTCTATATAATGCCATTCCTAAATCCTAAGATATGTGTGTATTTCTCAAAACCACCTAATGGCATTAGCATACCCAAACATAGACCATTGATACCCTTAAGAGGCAACGTGTGGTTAGTGGAGGCAACCTTCTTAGCCATGGATGGCTAGAAGCTTCCTTTAGAGCCCCATTTTCAAGTGTCTTCCACTAGCCATGTTAAGTCCTTAATGCCACAAGACCGAGATACATAGTGCCATGGATAACCAGGTGCAAACTGTAAAGTCATGTATGGTTGCTTGAGACACTTTTCATGGATCTAGATGCCTCAATGATTTCTTTAGGACCAAAAGCATGGTATTCCTACCTAGAACTTCATTCCCAACACCCTAAGACATGTACATAATTCTCAAAACCACCTAATGACATTGACATCCTCAATAATAGGACAATGATACCTCAAAAGGCCATGTGTTGTTGATGGAGACAACCTTCTTATCCCTATATGGCTAGAAGTTTCCTTCACGGGGGGTTCACTCAATGAACTTGTTGCATAGCACGATCGTTTGCGTGATATTAAAGAATGCCCCTAATTTCACTAAATATTGGAAAATGCATCCTAAAATTGTATTGTTGAACCCCCCTCCCAATATGCCTTTCCAATTAAGAAAACCCCTAGTTTCACTAAATATTGTAGGTATCCATTTTTATCAACCCATTTTTAACACCCCCTTTATATCATATTATCAAGTTGTAACAAACAGGAGCCCTGCCACATCTTAGTATAAGCAAACACGATGCTAAATAAAATAATAGTATAATTCTAACGTGAAAGTGAAGACTGAGAAACCCTCCAGCATTACTTACAACGAGAATTTAGGGTTTATCATTCAACGACCCAGATCTATTGTGATCGACGAGCGAGAAGGTGACAACCTGATGCTTTGAGAATCAAGCAACCATAACATAAATACATCATTTATTGTAACAGCTACGACAATGCCAATGCTGCATGCCAAGGAGTCAATCCCATGTACAGTTCGGAGGAGAGCTGCTTGTTCACTACGCATAGTTCGATTTCGTGAGTCACATTTTAACCAGGGTTCACGTGGTTTGACAACGTGGATAGACAACATTACACTCCACTAAAGAGTTGGTTCAGAACCACTAATGTTTGGACGAGACACCATCAATCTATCAGATCGATGCAGCAGCGACATTAATAACCGTCACTTCCTTACCAGTGTCGTATTTAATGCTTAGTGTAATGTCGTTCATTATCAATACATAGAGTAATGTCAGGATTGCATTGTATATCGCTTCATCGCTATGGTATTAACCATCGAATGCATGATTACATAAATCAAAAGTTTGTATTGGTAATAATCACATCCATATAAGATTTAGATAGTTAGAACTTAGGTTAGAAAATAGTATCGGTACATTGTAATATTATTACAATAAACCATATAAAGTTGTTTATTATAATAATGCACCAATATCACATTAGAATGGTTCGCCCTATAGTTAAAAAGGGTCCACACTTATACATGTAAAGAATAAAACCCCAAATTTCATGTATGCAAAATGCACATAGCATTTTGATTCACTATGTTTTTCCGGTTTGTATTGATGATTGGTCCTGTAAGTCAATTGGTTAGATCGTTGGTCTTATGTAAAGATTTAGGAGCACGCTGAAGGTCGTGGGTTTGGTTTTATTAAGTTACTTAAAAAATCGCGGGTTTGGTTTTATTGAGTTACTTAAAAACTCAAAATTTCTTATATCTACCATATCCCAAATGAAAATTTGTATTTTATTGTGATTGTGATTCTACTTATAGTAGATGAAAAATCCTCACAAAATCTTCCCGTGACAAGCAATCATAATGCCTAAAATAAGAAAACCTTCCATGAATACTTGCTTCTCTTTTACATCTCATGACACTGAGACAAATAACATCTGGCTTAGGGTTTGATCTATACATCAATGGATAGAAGAGTGCTCTGCATATTACATGGTGATGCAAGAAAATTTCACTTTTCCTGCTAAATTCCCTTCATTAGAAATTTACGCTATGTTTACCAAAGTGAACTTCTTACTCTAACTGCAAACCTTATGTTCTCATGTCAATTCGATATTCTTGTTATGGACTATTCCTTTGACTGTCTTCAAATCTGCAACATGTCTTTAAGCTGGTTATATTCATCATATGCTTTCAATAAATTGAAGTTCAGATCTCATAAAAGAACAAAATAATTGCTTACAACCAATGCTCTGTCCTTGAAAAGTCGTTTTCCATTAATATGATAATTAATTTAAAATGGAGTTAGCACACACTACTCATCTTAGATTCACCATATGGTTGGGTGCATTACCCCATTCCATTACACAAATCCTTTTTAGTAATAAAGTAATATGGACCTCCCACTCATTCTCTCTCGTGTATTTAAGCACTCCCTAGTTCTCATTCTTCTTACACATTCAGCCATACATTTATTCATCATATATATTGGTGTATACTTTTAAGGCATACAATAAAGGTATTCATGATGTTTGGAACATGGATGTAATTTCCTTGCATGCTGGTAACAACTAAGAATAATTCCAGCGCAGATTTCCATTCATCAATTCCTAGTGAGGACGTCATACCAATTCAGAACTCACATCACATAATAGAATTTGCGTATCTAAAATGGATTCTAGCCATCCAACTAAAATTGCGTTAATTATATTCATATATATCATGTTACGTTCCAGCAAACATCGATCAAGTATTTAATAAATTTGATTTCTAACCATTTCAATTTCCCACACACGATCATTCCAATTCACATTCCATTCACAATTCACGAGAATAAAATTTCATAATTGAATATGCGGCTCTAGAAATACTCAATCGCAGACTATTTCCCTCTTAAAGTCGATTAGCTATTGAAGTTAAAGCAATTACAAAGCAATGAATAAGACACAATAAAATAGAATTAAAGAAAACCAGTATAATAATCCCGAATATATTTGTGCCTTATTTTGAAAGGATGGTGACGATAATGCTCAGAGGGTAAGTATGGGAAATGAGTGAAGATCTATTTTTAAATGCAGGAATAAGAAGAAAACATTGAGATATTTTTATCAATCCAACTATAGCTGGAATCCCAAGTCATAAGGGATTTAAATATGTTTGGAGGAGTCAAATTTGCTAAGGCATTACAATTGATGGATGATGGGATAAATGAAAAGATTATTACTCAGCAAGAAGGTTTGATGGGATAAATGAAAAGATTATTACTCAGCAAGAAGGTTAAACAAGAAACATAAGAGCGTTAAGTGTCACTATAAATATAGTTTTTTTCTAAGCTCAACAATGAAAGGTAATATAAGAGATGTGGTGGATTTTGGTGATAAATTGGTCTCAACAGGATCAGGTTAAAACAAACATTCAATGATCACTGAGGTATTAGACAGGGGATTAAAGCAACATTCTGTTCTGCCAGGAAAGAGCTAAATAATAATTCTTAATTTACTATTTATACGAGATGGATTGTATGCTCAAAACAGCGATTTGAGGGTCTATAATATGCAAATATAAAAAAAAATACTTGATGATAGAGCACTCATTTTTAAAGCTTAATTGTACATATCTATGGAATCAGAGGACCCTATCAGGCAGACAATTGTTGATCATTATTATGTTTTAATTATTGTGAATCTAATTAATTTTTTCTGTTATAGAAAATTTACCTGTAACGTTTATATATCCCTTCCATTTCTTTTATCAGAGCATGCCCTAAAGTTGAGGGGTTACAACGTGGTTCTAGCTATGGTATAGGAAGTCGAGGATTTTAGCAATATAGGATAATGGATGAAAGTGATGGCCAAGTGCAAGAATGACAAATTTTAATGCCCAGTAAGAAAACTAATTGAAGCCATTAAATAAATTGTGATGCTAGTGGGAACTTCCCTTTTGGTCAATAGATTAATCATTCACCCCTGATCTGTTCTGTTGTTTGAGTAATTGGAAAAATATATATGAAAGAAATCACTCAGCTGCATTATATTATCATATTGAAATCCCTATTTTATTGAGGTAAAGACATCCAAGCCGCATGTCATTACTCATTCAGAAGTTAAATCCCGAATAACAGAAGCTACTACATGGATAAACACCAATTCATGGCTCAAATGCATCCATAGCATATTCATCTATTGTTTAGCTAGTAAAGTAAACATCTATTCCGGACCCCATCTTATCTTCCTCTAAAGGGGGCCATGTACTAGTTTAGCAGCAGTCAAAACAGAAGGAGTAGGCAGGGGAAGCGTGAAAGTAATACAACTGTACGCCCTCAATATAGAACGGATTGAGCGAGTGGAGCCTGAAAGGATGTGTACTACGATTAACTCCCTTTCAACCGCAAAAATGAGTTAAGTGAAGGTAGCACGAGGAGCACCAAAAGGAGACAGGCTCGCAGGTCGTATCGCGACCTACCTTATAGAAGTTTTAATCCCAAGCTAAAAACCAAAAAAAAAAAATTATCACCTTCCTTCTTTACGAATTTTGAAGGCAAGAGACTTGCTTTATCTGTTACATGCTACCATATGGAAAGCTGGAGACTTAGCGTTTTCCCTCACTTCTGGCAAAAACCTAGGGTGAAAATAATAGCCCCGCGTGAAGAAAAAAAAGGTGCCACCAACTGGCAACCCGGCTCACATGCACCAAAAAAGAGGAGCGCTCTAACAAGGAAAGTATCCAAGGCTCATTTCTAGCTAGGTAAATAAGGCATTAAACAGGGCTACGAAGGAGAAGCTTACATTGACTAGTTGAAACAACAAGCTAACATGGCCATCTGGTCCTTTCTTCTTGTCCATTTCCATATACTAAGCTTGCATACATGCTTCATCAATGATCTATACATTATAATCAATAATTACCTTCTAAAGAGAAGCCCACAAACCTCTAAAATTTCTGGCACCTTCCTTAATGCGGCCACTTTCAGCTTCCTTCATATCTCCATCAAAGCCATCTTCAAGGGTTTTAGCAGCTCCAATGATCTTCATATTCTTCTTAATATAGATATATTTACAGGAAAAAACACTAAACCCATGACCTAAAATTGAAAAATCAAAAGGAGAATAAGGTTACGCATTGCCAGAATAGAAAATCAAGCCCTTGCAGGGAGTCTGACTGCATGCTGATCACAAAATGCAAGTTATGGAAATATTCAACTAGTTTCAAATAGCTGAGAATAAAGTGCTCATTCTTCCATGGCATGACTTCCATCAATTAATTGGAAAGGAACAATTAATATGGCGTATACCAAAACAAAAGCCTGGGATAGAGAATGGTAGAAATTTTGAAATTGCCTTCTAAATACTAAAACAATAAGACCATAAATTCTACAATCAACATTTTTTATGAAGATCATTTTCATTACATGACATCAATATATCAGTAGTTTTCATTGTGCATTGCTGACACTTTATGCTTGTTGCTGAAATATTGGATTGCAATATGCATCTTGAATAAGAAGAATGTAAGGATTACATAATCATTTTCGATTTTGATTTTTAAAAAGAGCTAGAATAGACTAGATAGATCTCAAGGTACATTAAAGATAAAACATAAACAAAAAGAATAGCAATTTCAAGCCAAAATCAGTACAAGAAAACAGTATGCATTCAAATTTCAAATCTAATTCCAGAAAAAAACATAAATACAAATCATAACAGACCTGATAGAATATCAATGTTTAAACTCTACGGCAACGGGATACATACCTAGACATATGTGACCATTGTTGTAAATATGAGGATGCATAGGCGCTTGTGGGAGAAAAATAACCTGTAAAAAATAGAAAACAAAAAATTAATGACCCATTAAGAGTCGACCAAGAATTTTCAGAATTAGGTTACATGGGCATTTGAGAAAAAATACAAGGAGCCAACCTGTGGAGCTTCCATGGGGTAATGATTAGGGAAATCCACTTGGAGCTGATAAGATTCATTGGCATACATTGTGCCAGGCGCCCCTGTGAGCTCAATTATCCACCTAAACAGAAGAAATCCCTGTCAGAATTATTGACTCTGCCCTTAAATACATTTGCTACCCAATCACTTCAAAATACAGAAAGCAATATAAATGATTCTGCATTTAAGGGTACATGTAGATACATACCTCTACAAATTGTCAGTGGGTTTGTGCTTGAAACTAGCAGGTGGGTTCACTTGTCATTCCACAAGTTCCTTCTGGAGCCTATTGGAAGCTATTTTGCTGAGGCCCTGGCCCTGCATCCATGCTGTTTCAATTGAACAGAAAAATGATGCAGTAAACTTATATTAAGTTATAACATAAAATAAAACTTCACCCACCTTGTGAGCGGTGGAAGAGCTCATGGTGATTGCAAAAATAAACCTAGTAATCGACTTGAAAGCACCAAGAATGATTTAGTCAGACGATAATATAGTCTTTGAGATAATTAAGACAACCCAGAAATAAAAACATGCTTACCCAGTAAAATGGTAAAACAGGGGCACCGCAGAGTGTAATACAAGTTGAAAAGGGGCTGGAAGATTGTAAATCCTGAGGTAGAAGATGTAATAAGTAAAAACCCTAACCCAAATATACAATATGACAAACACACTCCCTCTTCGACCATGTATGTGGATGAAGCGCTGCCTAATGGCTGCAACAAATAGCTCCAGAAACAGCGAGTGAATGAAAGCTTGGCTGGAATTAGGGGAAACCACCCCTCCTCTGGAAGAAAAAACCCTAGAAGCTCCTTGTGCATCCGAAACCTGGCATATCAATACGGGTTGGTTATCTGGTAGAAGCTATTTGTTCGGGAAGAGTTTCCGGAAGAGATCTTGTTTGGCGTGGAGGGAAGAGATGTTTGGCTGAGCGGAGGGAAGATATGTTTGGCGCCCACCGGAAGCTGAAATATGGATGCGGGAGAGCCCATTTTTACCTTTTTAATTTAAGATAATTAAAAAATTAAAAACTAGTTGAGACAATAAAAAGGTATTCCAAATATTAGAGACGAAATGGGAATTTCGTCTTAAATAATTGTCTTAAAGCCCCCCCTTATGTAGTAGTGATTGTATTATGTTCTTAAATAAAATATGATTTTGACTTTATATAAATATCAAGACTATATCCATATATATATAAATTATAAATGGAGAAAGTAGAAGCTACCATAGTTATCTTAAATAAAATATCAAGCATTGAAATAGTAAGTGAAACTTGATGTTACAATAAAGGAATAAAGTTCAAATTGAATTTGTCCATCAATCGTTTCACCTGGTAGTAAAAGGTTTCATGAATTGGAAAATATTGGCAGAATCATATTAGCAATTCATTCTTCAAATCTAGTAATTAATCTTAATATTTTTAAGCATAGATATTTCTACCAAGATAATGTACTTTTGAACCCTGTTTAAATATTATTAACTTCTGCAACTTGTATTTTTTTTCGAAATAATACATTTAGAACTTGGATAGAATTCCATACCTGAAACAATGAGGTACTTATAATTTATTTAACCAAATAAGACGACTAATTGGAAAATATAAATACTCTTAAACATTGTTTTGTCATTGTTATCCTTACCTGCGAATATTCACAAGAATGATAGGTACAAATGCTTTAGCTAATTAGCTAAGTAAGTCTCGGGGCACCTCGCAGGAACCCTTTCATCACCATCCCAAAATTAAAACTGTCAGTACCTTGTCAAGGAGAACTCCGTCTTATATTGTTTTGAAATTTCAATTATTACAACTACAAACAAATTAGTGTCGTAATCATTTTTATGGAGGTAAGACACATCACTGTCTTAAAGCATCATTAGTTAAAAGGACATAGTAGTTAAATTGTTATATACATTAATGACTTTATTATTTAATACTGCCTTAACAAGCATTTATTACTTCCGCAATCACAATTTTAACATTTAATGCTAGTATAATTTTTTTTTAAATTTTTATGAAATTATTGGGATGTTACATTGCTCAAGGACAATAATCCAAAGAGACTTCCATCGATATTATCATTGGTACACTATTATCAAATTTATTCAAAACTTAGGATCATAAGCAATATCAAATAAAAATGGAAGGTCCTTAAGTCTTAGGTGGGTATGAATTGAGCCCGTGATTTGGACGTATGAATCCATCCCACGATCTGGAGGTTATTCCTCAACACTCCCAAATAAAATAACCCCCAATATTTATATTACTATGTCAAATAAAAAAACTCCCTTGACCCCTTAATACGGGGCAATATATTTTTGAGGTTTTTAAGAGTATTCAACCCCCCAATATGAATGGACGTGATATGATATTGCCTCACTAGTGAACCCCCCATGGTTTCCTTCAAGGATGACCATGTCTTATCCCCCAAGTCCCCAAGACTTGGATACATAGTGTCATGGATACCCTTGCAAAGTAACACATGGTTCTTTAAGGAATTTTTCATGGTTTTCGATGCCTTAATGGTTTCCTTAGGGATAAATGCATTCTCTTTCCACTAGAATGACATTCCAAAGGCATCAATACACATACATATTTCTCAAACCCACCTAATTGAATCGCCATCCTTAATCATAGGCCAATGATAACCTCAATAGGCCATGTGTGGTTAGTGGAGGCAACCTTCTTAGCCTTGGGTGGATAAAATATTTATTTAGGGCCCAAGGTTCACATCTCTTGCACTAACCATGTCCCAGTCCTTAGGGCCCCAAGACGTAGATAAAAATCTCAATGGATACCCTTGCGGTGTCATGCATGGTGCTTTGAGGTATTGTTCATGGCTTTAGATTCCTCAATGGTTTATTTAGGGTCAAAGGCATGGCCTTCTTCTATAGAGCATCACTCCCAAGGCCCTAATACACTTACATACTTGTCAAAACCACCTAATGGTGTTAATTTCCTCAATCATAGGCCAATGATACCCTTAAGAGGTTATGTGTGGTTTGTTGAGGCGATCTTCTTATCCTTGCATGGATAGAACATTCATTTAGGGATAGAGGTTCTTGTGCCATCCCTTCACCATGTCCAAGACACCAAGCCCCCCATGACATGGATACATAGTGTCATGGATATACATGCAAGCTCATGCATGGTGTTCTAGGAAATTTCCGTCACTCTCGATGCCTCAATCATTTCTTCAGGGCCAAATGCATGGCATTTTACTTGAAACATCATTCCTAAGGCCATGAGACATGTACATACTACTCAAAACCACCTAATGGAAATGACATAATCAATAATAGGCCAATGATACCCTCAAAAGTCCATGTGTTGTTAGTAGAGGCAATCTTCGTATCCTTATATGGATAGAAGAATATTTTAGAGCTTGATATTCAGGTTGCCTCCACTAACCATGTCAAAGACCCCAAGGCCACAAGACCTAGATATATAGTGCCATAGATACCCCTATAAAGTAATAAATGGTGCATTTAGGTAGTTTTCATGGCTTTAGATGCCTCAATGATTTTTTTATGGTGAATGGTATGGTATTCTTCCTTGGAACATCATTCCCAAGGCCTTGAGACATGTGCATACTACTTAAAACCACCTAATAGTAACAACATCCTCAATCATAGGCCAATTATACAATTAGTAGGTTCTGTGTAGTTGGTGGAGGAAAACGTCTTACGCCTAGATGAATACAAGCTTCCTCTAGGGGTGATGATTCAAGTATCCTCCACTAACCAAGTTGAAGGTGCCAAGGCCACAACACTTAGATACATAGTACAATGGATACCCTTGCGAAGTCATGCATTATTCTTTGAGGCATTATAGTTCATGGATTTGGATGACTTAACGATTTATTTAGGGATAAAGGCATGGTCTTCTTCCCTATAACATCACTCCCAAGGCCTTGCGACATGTACATACTGCTGAAAACCACCTAATGACACCAACATACTCAATCATAGGCTAATGATACTCTTAAGAAGCCATGCATTGTTGGTCGAGGACACCTTCTTAGCCTTGAAGATTTGGATGCCATAATGGTTTCTTTAGGGATACAATCATGGTCGTATTCCCTATAATGTCACTACCAAGGCCTTTGGACACCTACATAAGGCTCTTGCTTTCCTCTTATGACTCCAGTCAAGGCCTTGATATCCATACCACTATGCAAAAACCCTTAACTATGCCCACATATGACTATTATGTTAAATATTGACTTTACAAGGTGTATGTTATGATTAATGGCCTTGATTATTTCCCATTACCTTAATAATATTCTATTAGGGTATGCTTCTTTCAATTTCTTCCCCAACCATTTTATAAGATGCATCTCTACTGCACAAAACCACAAATTTCCACAAATATTCCACTTTAAGAATAATTATATCATATACATAGCATAATCTCCTATGTGATATTTTGAGTCATCGCTGTTAGCCCGATATGACTAAAACCTTCCTTTACTGCCTAGTTCCAGTGATTCTTCCCACAACTATGTCATAGCTTCTCATATCTAGTGTAACTTATATGAAAAATCATATGTCAAGGATAGTGTTGGGAGTTCATGGGTTTGTTTTAAAGCTTACCTTAGGGTTTAAGGCCCAAGTTTCCTCCTATGAGATTATGGAAAAAAATAAGACCCATGTATGCTAGCAAAAACCTCATGATGGTGTTGATTTCCTCACTCAAAGGTAAATAATACGCGTGATATGTCATTTGTAGTGGTTTGAGCTATTGTATTTAGCCTTTGATGCACAAAATATTTTATGAGGGACTGAGGCTCGGGTTTCCTCCCTCAAACATGTTAAGGGCCCAAATGCCCATATATAGTGCTTAAGCATCTTGACTACATTAATACCCCAAATATTAGGCCAAAAGTATCCTTAGGAGGTCTTACGTGGTGGTTCAAGGTATAGTTGTTAATCTTATACTTCTAGATGTTTCCTTTAAGGTTCAAGTCCTGGGTTTCCTCTCTTACTCATATTTATGGCCTAAATACTTATACCTAGTTTTATTTCCTCTAATTCCCCACATTATCCCTATTATAATGCCATAGATCTTCTCAAAAGGTCATTTGTGTTACATCAACAAGTAATTATTATCCGTATATGCCTAGAAGTTTCATTTAGGCTAAGGCCTAAGTTTATTCTCTTAACTAGGTTGAGGGCCAGTAGACTATCACTAGTGATCAAAACCTCATATTAGAATCAATTTCCAAAAATAGACATTAAGAATACTCTTAGGAAGACATGTGTGTTAACCATATATCTTGGTCCTCGATTCCTAAAAGCTTCTTTTTGGGCCCAAAGAAGATTTTTTCTCCCTCAAACATGTCCAAGGAATTGAGACCCATGCCTTGTGCTCAAAGCCTAACAATGATAATAATTTGGACATCAAATAATTTAATAAGATCAATAAAAATATAACCTATCGAATAATCAAATTTCAATTCAAATCATTTTTATTAATATTTTTTAATAGTAATAAATTAAAAATGGTCGTCTTTAATTATTTCTCAATATTAAGAATCATAGTTGTTTATTTGCTTGAATAATATTAAAAATGAATAATTGAATTGAACTATTTACAAAATAATTCTTTGTGAACTTGTAGTCTTTATGGTGGAAAACCTCATAAACGAATCATGTGAGTTTATTTGTTTAGATAATATAAAAACAAAAAAATGAATTTCTTGTGATTGTGGTGCAAAACCTCATAAATTAATCATAAGCATTTATTTGAATGGAAAAAATTGTGTTAAATTACTTACAAAGTTGTTGTGTTGTGCAAATCATCATAATTAAATCCTATGTGTACATGTCCATGTGATAAATACGAGCTTAAACACTATATGGTACTTTCCAACATGAAATTTCTCTCGGATTATGATTGCTTTAAATTAAGGCCTATGACTCTTCTCTCAATCATCTTGAGGGCCACTCGACCTATCCCTAGTGATTAAAACCTTATAATAGTGTGAATGCCTATACGTAGAGGCTAAGAATATTATTATGAAGATGTGTGGTGACCTTTGTGGTGTCTTCTTGGATCTAGGTTCCTAAAAGCTTCTTTTAGGGCCTTAGGTAGAGGTTTTCTCGATTGACCATTTGCATGAATTTAGACCCATGCCTTGTGGTAAAAACCTAATAATGATATAAATTTCATTAAGAAATTTAATAATATAAATATGTTCTCAATTAAATAATTAAATTTCAATTCAAATTGTTTTTATTTAACTAACTAAAAATGGTTGTGTTTACTTATTTATCAATTGTTTTTTTTTAATAATATTAATAATGGATAATTGAATTGAACTATTTACAAAATAATTAGTTGTGAATTTGGTGTTCTTGTGGTGCAAAGCCTCATAAATGAATAATGTGAATTTATTTCCTTAAATATTCTAAAAATAATGAATTGCTTGCTTGTTTTGATTGTGATGCAAAAACTTATAAATTAATCTTTGGTCGTTTATTTAAATTGATAAAACAAGAAATAAATATTGAAATAAGTTATATACATAATAATCATTTTTGAATTTGTTGTTTATGGTGCAAATCCTCATAACTAAATTCTACTTGTACATGTCCATGTGACAAATAATAGGGTAGCACCACTTTATGGTACTTGCCAACATGGCATTTCTCTAAACATAAATGAGCAAAAACTCAATTTCCAATATAATATTAACAAATATAACACCATATTAACACCACAAAATATAAGTGGTGCTAATACCACCACTTTAACATCACAAAATTTAAGTGGTGTGAAGTGGTGCTAATAACACCACCTTAACACCACAAAGATGTAAGTGGTGCCAATACCACCACATTAACACCACAAAATATAAGTGGTGGTAACTTGTGGTGCTAAAAGATGGATTTTCTTGTTGTGAAGTGAGCTTTAAGCTCCAAACAAAATATTTTTCTACCATAGGAGTCCATCCTTACTTATAGATCACAATAGAATCCTAACTATAACAACCTCTTAACTACCTAATGGACCTTATTTAATGAGGCCACATTACATTATTCAATTGTAACTACCATAATGTCTAATTTAATAAAAAAAAACATAGTAAACCTAGTCACCTTAAAATAAATATGTATATCCACAAGCTTCAATTTTAGATTAGATTATTATACTTTTATTGTTATGATACTTTGATTAACATAAAACATTCAAAAATATATTTTGTAAAAACTCAAAATAAAATATATATTTTTAATTTGTAAAGATCCATTTTAAACATGATTTTATTAAATTTTATTTTCCTTGTGTAAACAATTTAAGAAAAAAATATTATACTTTATAATTTTTTGTTTTCTCCATGGTTGATAGAAGAAGTTTAAAATAAAAATGAAAATCACATTAATATCTTATAATTTTTAGTTTAAAATATTATTACTATTTCAAAAACTACAATTACATTTGGATTTAACTAAAACATTGCTATATTCAATAAATATTTAGCTTTTACCCAAAAATTAACATAAAATTTTATAAAGAAACAAATTACCCAACCTTTTATATAAATAAGTATTTTTGGTTAAAAATATTATTGTTATTTTAAAAAACTTAGATAAAGAACATTGCTAAATCTTCGAGTAAATGTTTTCCTTTCACCACCTTCTAAAATATGCCTGATTATTTCATTTCCTCCATACAAAATGTTTTTCTTTCACCACCTTCTCAAATATGAGTGATTATTTCATTTCTTCCATACAAAAATTAAACTACTCTATTTAGAAATATATGATAAAAAGTACAAAAACAGACTCTTTTAAAAAGCGTGGATAAAGATTATTAATAAACCTTCCCATAAATGTTTTGCTTTCACCACTTTCTCAAATATGTGTGATTATTTCATTTCCTCCATACAAAAATTAACATAGCTTTTTTTTTCACACAGTAAAATGACTATACTTTATTTAAAAATGTATGATAAAAAGTAAAAAACAAACTCTAAACCAAGATAAATGCTTCAAACTCATAGCCTAGCAAAGGCTCAAAACCACCAGCCAAGCACATTGATCATAAATACCCCCAGAACAATAGTATAATGGCTGCCCCCAGCCAGAAAGTTAAAGTTATGTAAATAACACAAAAACAAAAAGTTATGTAAATAACACAATAACAAAAACAGACATAGAGTCCAAAAACCATGAACATGACAACATATGAGCGACAAAAACCTGAGTATAGACGTCACGGACCAAACCGGTCAAACCAGCCAAGGTCCCTAAGAATATCCTCGATCCAAAACTCAAAATACAATTTACCTTCCTCCGAAAACAAGGCCCTCTTCCTAAAAATTAGCATAGCTTTATAAAAACAATATTGCCCAGCCTTTCGAAGAAACATTTCGTTCTCAATATCTTCTCAAATGTTCATAGCTTAAAAGTATTTCGTTTTCAACTTCTCAAACAACTCTGTGTGGTTCTTATTTTCAATAGTGTTCATTTTATGATTAAGACATGACAAAAAAAGATTTTTAAACCTTCATTGACGCGTTCTTATAAGTTATAACAATCAATTCTGATCTAAAAATGAAATCTAATATATTTAGTAGCCTACAGTGTACGTTGTGACTAACGGCTACCTAATTCAGTGATTCCATTTCCAAACCGACCACCTCCTAAACCCAACTACTTCCGAGTGACTTGTCTTGTCTTCTGCGGTTGTTATTACGTGCCAAAGCTTTCATCTATTTAACTGAATGACTTCCATCTTTTGTGGAGAAGAGTAGGGCTTTTTGAGAAGAATCTGAAGCTGAGGTGCAAGGTGCGAGTTTAGGATTTATCAATGGAGAACGCTCACATATATTGCTCCCCAGTTCAGTTGCGTGTAAAGGTAATAAGGTCTGTCATGGTGCCACCTTCCCGACCTTCTCCCAAAACCATCCTCTATCTTTCCAATCTGGACGACCATCTCCTTGTAAGTACCAGATTCGATACAATGCTTGTCTACAATAATGCCTCTCATCAGATTCATGCCGCCACAGATCCGGTGAAGGTTATTCGGGATGCACTGTCACAAGTATTGTCTTCCTATTACCCACTTGCAGGCCGGGTAAGGAGAACCCACGACGGCTGTAAACTTCACGTAGACTGCACTGGAGAGGGCGCTCTCTTTGTTGAAGCTATCACTCATAACAATTTTTCAACAACTCTGGGAGAATTCGAGGAGCTGAAATCCACGTTCGAGCAACTGCTCTTTCAGTTTCCGCTCACTGCAAAAGTTGAGGAAGTGCCCCCTCTCATTTTTCAGGTAAGATCCCGGCCCTTTGCAATTGTTGCAGCTAACATCTTAAATATGTATTGGCTAATCACAACCCGTGTTTTATTTTGAAAAAAAAAGGTCACGCGCTTCCATTGCGGGAGCTTTGTAGTGGGTGTGAGTTTCAACCATAGTCTGTGTGACGGACGAGGGGCGACCCAGTTTCTCAAGGGACTTGCAGAGATTGCGAGAGGAGAGGCGAAGCTTTCGATTGAACCAGTATGGCAGAGAGAAGATCTCAAACCCTACCAGCCCTATGAGGTCCATTTTCAACATGAGGAGCTCCTCGAAAGTGGATACTTCGTTAATCCTATTTATCCCCCCATGCCGCTGTGCATTCTAAAAGCCGAGGACCTGGTACTCGATTCAGTTTTCCTCAACTGGGATGCTATACAAAGGCTAAAACGTACCATCGCAGAAGAAGTGAAGGAGCTTTGTACCACGTTCGAAGTCTTAGCAGCTTTGGCCTGGCGAGTGAGAACAAGGGCTCTGGGAATTCCTCTTGATCAAGCTGTGAGGCTTCTCTTCGCTGTGGACGTGAGGAAGGCGTTAGATCCCCCGCTTCCAGAGGGATACTACGGCAATGGTATGTATTTGGCATGTGCACGCAGCACTACAGCAGAAGAGGTTGTCAATGGATCCCTTTCGCAGGCTGTAATGATGATAAAGAAGGCCAAAATGTCTGTAAATGACGTGTACTTGAGATCGGGCATAGCCTTCCTTGAGATGAAACGCTCTTCTCCAGAGAAATCAGATGTGCGTTTGTGTGTTGAAGACGCGTATCTTACTGACTGGAGGTCGCTCGGATTTAACAAAGTGGACTTTGGGTGGGGTGAGCCCGTGATTGCTTGCCCGGGTAACTGGATAAAATATTTTACATGTCCAATTGCATTTATGGTTCCCCACAACATTAAGAACGGAGCAATGATGGTCTTCTGCGTGCCACGCGCAGCATTGACATCCCTTCAAACGGAAATGCATCGGATCGGAGGTATGTAGCCTACCTGTTTATGATGGGTTAAGCAATTTAGATTCTTTTGTACAATAATTTGAGTTACAGGTACCAGAGCAGCAGAAAATTCTTGCTTTGGATGTGGCCCTAAAGGTTACCCCTGCCAGATGGTGGGCTATCCATAAAGAAAGCATTGCATAACGGCAGTTGTGCAAATAGCTACTGCAATTTGGTGATGTGAAATAGTAGATACTAAACTGTCAACATGTCTGCTGCAGCTGTATTAATTAAATGACCTGCAGCAGGTTGAATAGTGTTTACCCAAAAACATGTTTCTATTATGAAAATTATAAGTGCATCAGCATTGTGTTCTGCTATGAAAAATATAAGTGCATCAGCATTATTGTATAAATGCATTAGCACTGTGTTCTAAACATGTAAGGATATTTTTATTAATAAAACATAGAAACCAAGTTGCAGTGCAATATTTAATGTTGTTGTTCCTATAAAGTTTATAGGTTTTGGCAGTGCAGTATTTAATGTTGTTCTTATAAAGTTTATAGGTAATAATAGTGCAGTATTTAATGTTGTTGTTCTTATAAATATCTGACTTAACTGAATGGTTAATATTAACCCTTCAACATTTATTTATCTTTTTAAAGATAAAAAGATAAAATAGTTTCAAATAAAAAATCTCTCCAGTTCAAAATTTATAATGGAGATTTTGACATAGTACTTTATTCTTAAAATTGATATAACTGTATAATATTTTGTGATTGTTTAAGCAATATATATGGTTATTTACAATAAATAATAAATAATCATAAATATAAATTTATTAATTTAAAATTAAATTAAAACCATATTAAAAATTATCAAAATAAATTTATATTAATTAAAATATATATTAATTAATGTGTTCCATTTAAAAAAATTAACATATATATTTTTTCTTGAACCAATACATATCATTTAAATCTATTTTTAATTTAAAACTAAAAATAACATATACATTTTTGCTTACTTTTATTTTTGTAAAAGTTTATAATTTATCACGTGAAATTGAAAAAAAATTATTTTAAATTTGATATAAAATTTTCATAAAACATAATTTTAAATTTTACATATAATCATAATTATCATTATTAAATATGTAAATAAAAAAATTATAATATCTAAATTCCATTTAAATTAATGAAATTAAAATATTTAAATATATTTAATTAAATTTTGAAACATTTTATATCCAATTATTATAATTCAAAATTTATAATATATCATTACTAAATTTAAACAAATTCTAAATAAATTCTGAAACATTTTATATCCAATTATTATAATTCAATATTACATTACTAAATTTAAATGAATTTATACAAACATGAAATATATAAAATATAAAATACAAAATTCAATCATTTTAAACAATACATAATATAAAAATTTATTTAGTTAAATATATTTAATTTTAAACAAAAATTAAATTAATAAACCTAAAATATTTAAAAATATTTTATTAAATTATATAACATTTTATATCCAAAAGATTATAATATATCATTACTCAATTAAAATAAATTCATTAAAATATCAAATATATAACCTACACAATTCAATCAATTTATACAATCATTTTTTTTAATTTATAATATATTATTACTAAAATAAATAAATTTATACAAATATGAAATATATAAGATACAAAATTCAATTAATTTATGTAATTTTATTTTTTTTAATTTATGACCACTTTTTATATATATATCTTAAAAAACAAATCAAATAATTATTCTTTTTTTATTTATTTAAATTTAATTTAATTTGAGTGGGCGTTAAAAGCCATCATCGATCTCAATGAACCATCACCACCACTGCTACCAAATTAAACTATATATCAATAATTCAAAAACATATTTTAAAATATGATATTAAAAATAACCAATTTAACTTTTATATATATATATATATATATATATATATATATTTCAAAATCATAATACATTTTTTAAATTACAAATTACAAATTTCAAAATAATATAAATAAATTTCAAAAATTAAAATAATTTTAAATCAAATTTTTTTCTCTTAATTTGTATATCATTCCACCTCCAACTAAACTAACTCATCTCTAGTTTTCAATAAATCATATTGTTTCCCTCTGTAGTGTTCTTGGCTTTTATGTTATGCTATTTTATGCATGGGTTAGTAATAGTGTTTCATTTACAAAATATTCTCTTTAAGTTTAAGTTGTTTTTTTTAATATTTTGTTACATATAGTTTTAATATTTTGTTATAGTTTTATTGATATTTTGTCATATATAGTTGATATTTTGCTACATATAGTTGATATTTTGTTACATATAATTCTTTTGATATTTTGCCACATATAATTCTTATTATTTAATATTGTTATTATCAATTTTAAGACTAGTTCTACCATCATTCATCTTCAACTTTTATTAATTTTAAGACGAGTTCCACCATCAATCATCTTCAACACGTGACTATTTCAACTCCACACAATTTATTTAATAATATTTGTTCTTTTCAATTATAATAAAATTTTATGTAGTTTTATTAATAAGTTTAATGTTCCATCATTAATTCTTAATGTATAACATTATTGAATATAAATTAACTATTTTTCCATTTGTTTACTTAATCATTTCAAGCATATTCAACATTATTATCATATATAATCATAATTAGATCTTACTTAAATAAATTGTAATTTATTTATAAATAAAAATAGAATAAAATTTTTTATTCTTAAAAATTTTAATAATAATAATAATAAAATTAAAAACAATATCCTTTTCAAATTTATATATATGTACTCAGTAAAGTCTAAAATTTTTATGCTTTGTGGAAATTAATAAAGATCTTTTGATGTCTAATCATTCTCTTAATAAATGCATATCTGTATCTAGTTGGTAAAGTCATGTGCATTCAAGCATGATAGCCATATCTAGCCGGTATCGTCACGTCCATAATAAAGTTGGTAAGGTCACTGTATCTAGTTGGTAAAGTCAACTGCATTCAAGTATGCATACCTATATCTAGCCGGTAACGTCACGGGCATAATAAAGTTGTAAACTATTATATCTAGTTGGTAAAGTCATGTGTATTCAACCATGGATACCTATATCCGGGTGGGAATTTAATTTTACCTTTGTTATTCCAATTAATTTTTTATTTTTATTTTTGAATTTTTATATTGGCCGTCACATAAAGTTTTGGTGAAAAAACAATCTTTTTATGAGGAAGTTTTATTAAAAAAATATATCCTTTAACAATAATGTTTTTATTAAATAATTTAATTTTCAATTAAAACATATATTTTTATTAAGGAGTTTAATTTCCAATTAAAACATAATAATAGATTCATTTACCTTTTTTTAGTTGATTGATACCCATCATCATGCATATGAATTCAATTAAAACTTAAGAAACAAACAAAATGCGGAACCGAGAATCCTTTCTCAAGGTTGTTTTCGGTTGATCGTATACTCTGAAAACAAGGGTGGAACAAAAAAACCTACTAACAGTAACATAAACAACTTAAAAGTAACATGTGCTGGAACCTAGAATCCTTTCCAAAGGTTAATGTTAGGCCACATGTAATGCATAATATCAAAATTTTCAAGGTTAACATATTGTATCAATGGTGTAATTGAAATTGTGACATTTTATTCCAAATGACTTGAGTTAAAATGCCAAACAAATATAATATTCCCTTTGTAGAGGAAATTCATTAAAAAACACATTGCAATTGAGATTGTACTATGATGTTCTCTCCTTCCTTTGTCGAAAGAAGTTTAATAAGGTTGTTTTTCCAAGGTATGGTAAAAACTATTTTTTGGGCACAAGTTTCACTAATATAGAGTCATTGATGTGAGACATTTTTCCATTCAAATTGACAACCATGGGGTTCAATTTAATTCTCAATGTTTTTTTGTGGTGGAGGGTCAAAATTTGTACCGACCAGTTCATGGTCCCTGCTTTCTTCTTTGGGCCATTCACTTTCTCTTGGCTATAAATGGATAAGAAGAAACCACTTTCAACTCCAATCTTGTTTAGAAGCTTTTTTTCCCATGAGTAAAAGTAATTGTTTCCACCAACTACTAACACTAAGAGAATAATAAAACCTTACTTAGTTTTAACATATATCAAATAAATCATTGGGATTGGGATCCTCCCACAACAAAACCCTATTTCAATGCCTTTGTCCAGTCACAAGTGATAACCCAACTCAATATCAAAATAACAATAACAATTTCATGTTTAAGAAAAACACAAAATAGTTTCATTAAAATTTGTTTTTAGATTATTAACAAATTTATAAAAATATTGAAAATAACATCTTACAAAAATTGGTATCTCCATGTTTGTGGAAGCCAAATAGGTATCTAATGTGTGGTAAATTCGGTAGGTGATAAATTGTTGATGCTTCATGGGTGGTTGGGTTAATTCCTTCATTAAAATAGTTTAAAACAACTTCTTCTTCTAAAATAGTACCCACCTCTTTCTAGAAGTTTCACTTTTGGACTTGAAAACTGACTTATCCTTTGAAGGAAGGGCACAAAGGCTAGAGAAAGGAACTAAAAGGAAGGGCACGACCCCATATTGGGACAACGCTAATTCAATATAAAAAATAAAGAACAAATCGAATGAAAGCAAAGCCATCCCCTTTGAAGGAAAACTCACCCACCTACTCTTCAATCAAATGGGAAAGTTTCAATCAAGTGAGAAAGTTTCAGTCTCTAAATTATTACATATATAATACCATGCCACCTGTTGTAGGCCACTTATTTAGACATACACATATCTTAACAAGAGTGTTAATAAAAATTAATGATGGTTTGAGAAAATAATTAACACTAAATCAGAAGATTTTAATATTCTTACACCAATAATTTTGATTTTCAATTTATAAAAAAATACAACTTTATTCCCTAACGTTTATAAAATTATAATTAATTATATATTAACGTTTAAAGCATAACATTTTGTTCACCAAAGCTGATTGCAGCCACCTGCATCACCATGCCCGATATCATCACCAAAGTTTTAAAAGATTTACAGCAGTGAAATACAATTTATGCGCTCTCCTAAAACTTTTTTTTGAACAGAAATCTATCAATAAATCCAATTGCAGTTAATGCATTATTATGCGATAGAGTAACATGGTTATTGATTGTCCATATGGTTACCTTGTACCTACCTGTGCGACCAAGTCAGTCAATCAATCAATTCATACTGTATATATGGATGTACACAAATAATTCATACTGGATTATATGCCGACAAATTTCCACGTAAGGTTCACAAATTCTACATGTGGTTGTGGTTGCAGTTGCGTTGTGCATTTAATGTTACTATTGAGATATAGAACATCAAATCTAAATATATCCAATCAGCAATAACATTAATTACATTAATGTTTAATACATATTCAATATACATTGTTGACCTAGCATTAAATACATTACTGCTCAATACATATTGCTGATCTGTTATGACCTCAGAATATGGACGACGTCAATCAAATATATGGATCAATAATCAAATTGGCGTGAGATAAATTCCAACGTAAACGCTGGGATTAGGCTATTCCACCAAGTTTCTCGCTATATATTTCACTTATTTTTTTCGAGATTATTTATATTTTTTTTTTGTAATTTCAAAAACCAGAATTGCAACTTAAAGATTTATGAGATATTCCAAATCACAATTTAAATAATATAGATATTAAATTTAACTGCTTTGAAGAATATAGATATTAAATTTTATTGTCTTGTTGATCATTAGATTTAAGCAATGTCACAAATGCAAGTGGTGTGATACCCCAAAACATTATTATTTATTTTTGAATTGTTTTTTGTGATAATTATTTCTCTCACAACAAGAAAATCCATCTTTTAGCACTACTTATAGTTTATGGTGTTAAAGTGGTGTTATTAACACAACTTACATTTTGGTGTTGTTAAGGTGGTGGTATTAGCACCACTTACACTTTGTGGTGTTAAGGTGGTGGTATTAGCACCACATATTTTTTGTGGTGTTAAAATGGTGTTAATATTTATTGGAAATTATGTTTTCAATCATGTATATTAACAAAAATGCCATGTTGGCAATTTAATTTAATTATTTATAATTTTTTCATTTAAATAAATGATCACGACTAATTTATGAGTTTTTGCACCACAATCTCAACAAATTCAATTTCTTATTTTTACCCTATTTAAACAAATAAATTCAATTGAAATTTGATTATTTAGTTGATTTTTTTTTTATGTTGGGCTTATTAAATTTGTTAATAAAAATTAGTATAATTATTAAGTTTTAATCATTAGCTTAAGCCCATCTTTAGCACCACAAGTTAGCCCCACCTATTATATGGTGGGGATATTAGAACCACTTACATTATATGGTGTTGAAGTGGTGATAGTATTTGTTAATCTTGTTGGAAATGACATGCCACATCATATATGTTAATTAGATAAGTGGTGTATGATATTTTGACAAGTACAATAAGGTGGTAATAAGTCCTTTGACAGATTGACACTTACAAATAAGTTTTAATTATAAGGATTTGCACCAACCATAAAACAAATTCACAAGTAAATATTTTTGTAAATAACCCACTTCAATGATTTATTTTTTATTTTATTCAAGCAAATAAATGTTTTTAATATCAAGCTTTGCACCATATATATATATATATATATATATATATATATATATATATATATATAGATTCAATTATTTTACTTTTTTATATTATTATCACTTCAAATAAATAAATATATGCATTATATGCATTTTACAAAATTATTATTGAAAGATGATCAAAGACAATCAATTTTAATTTATTAATATTATAAAGATGGTGGTAAACGTGTTTTGAATTGAAATTTAATTGTTTGAATGATATTTTTTTATCAATAGTAATAATTAATTATCAAATTGTTTGATGGGTATTAGTTCCATTAGGAATATTTGAGCACTATGTAGGGTCTCGGGTACATGGATTTGTGAGGGTATTCTTAGCCTATGTGTATGGATATCAAAACTATTATGAAATTTTGATAAGTACAGATGGGACTAGGATTCATTTACATGGTTAAGGGAGGAAACCAAGCCTTAGACACTAAATGATGATTTTATGGATTCAAGGCTAATAGAGATGTAGACACCTCCAACCACAAGACATGACTTCTCAAGGGGGATCCTTGGCCTTATAATAGGGATATGGGTGTAATTTGCAAGATTTTAAGAACTAGGTATGGGTCTTGGGGCCCTAGACATGGACAACACAGGAAACTTGAACTTTAGATCCTAAAGAAACTATCTAGGAATCTATGGTCAAGAAAAACATTTCAAATGACCATGTACAAGACCATTTGAGGGTATCCTTGATGTATGAGTTGAGATACCAATTCCATTAGGAGGAGCTGAGCAATAGACATGGGTCTCAATTCCTTTGGAATGGTGAATGGAGGAATCTTAGGCCTTAGGCCCTAAAGGCGCATTCTATACACCCAAGGCCCATATCAATGGCTTGACTCACCACACATGAACTATCGAGAGAATCTTTCACCTCTTAGTGGGGATATTAATTACATTTGAAGGCTTTGAATAATAGATATGGGTCTCATGATTATGAACATGGTCTCCAAATAAAATATTGGCTTTACACCCTAAAAGAAACTTTTATGCATAGAGGGCCAAGATCGACACCTCAACCCACCGCAAATGACCTTTGAAAGATACCCTTCACCTAATAGTGGGATGTTGATGACATTGAGAAGTTGTTCAACATTATCTATGGGTCTTGGAGTTGAGAGTGAGGTTCGGGAAGAAACCTAAAACTTAGGCCATAAAGGAGGCTTCTAGTTATCTAAGGCTCAGAGCAACAACTCAAGATACAACATAGCACCTCTAAAGGGTATCGTTTTCTTTTGAGTGTGACTAAGGGATCCATTGGAATATTTTGGGTAGTAGGTATGGATTTCAAGGAATTTGACATGGTTTTGGGAGTAAATGTGGGGATATGACAACAAATAAATATTATAGGTACTTGTGGCCATCAACAATACCTCAAACCACCACCTAAGACCTCTCAAGGTTATCCTTTCCTTCAAGTGGGGATACGAGTGACATTATAACATTTTGGATAGTAGGTATGAGCCTTTATGCCTTGAACATGATTGAGGGAGGAAAGTTAGACCTTATTCTGTAAAGTAAATTTATATGCATTTAGGTTAAAGAATTGTGCCTTGATCAACCACACATCAACTTGTTGAACATATACTTGGCCCAAGTGTGTGTCTCAAAGCCTCGGACATGGTTGGTAGACAATGCCTGATCATAATCCACTAAATGCATATTAATGGAATATAGTCCCAAGAATGATTCCTTGAGCTAAAACACATGACCTCTCAAGGGGATATTTGACCTCAAAATCATGATGTGGACACCGTTATGAATTTTTTAGCATAAGCTATTGTTCGCAAGGCCTTGAACATGGTGGATGGAGGAAACCTAGGCCTTAGGCCCTAAAGGGATATTTTGTGCTTCTAATGCTAATAACAATGCCTTGAACAAACACAAATGGCCTCTCAATGGGATCCTTCACCTTCAATAAATCATATTGAAACAATTATGGTATTTTGAGAACTATGTGTAAGTATTGAGTCATAAATGAAGATAGGGTGATGAAACATTAGCCTTAGTGCTAAAATGTAGCCTTTGAAACTCAAGGTCCATGAATAAACCCTTAAACTGCCACACATGGCCTCTATGTAGGATATTTGGCCTCTAAGTTGTAATATGATACCATTAGAAGGCTTTTAGCACCAAGGATGGGTCACGGGACTATAGAAATGGATAAGGGAGGAACCTAAGCCTTAGTATCTAAAACAATATTTTAGGTAGCCTACTTCAAGAATAACACCTTGAACCATCATACTTGATCTCCTGAGAGTATCATTTTCTTCCAAGTTGGGATATGGCTAGGTAGGGCCAACAACATGATGTTGAAACATCACACATGATCTCTTGAGGGTTTTCCTGGCCACCAAGTGGAGATATGGGAACCATTAGGAGTTTTGAGCACTAGGTTTAGGTGTTGCGGTATTAACCATGGTTGGTGTAGGAAGCTCATTCATTGGGATGTATAGGAAAATGTTAGGCCTAAATGTCTAACAATGACGTCTCCAACCACCAAAGCTAACCTATCAAGGAGATATTTGTCCTTATAGTCGAAATTTGTGGGCACTGTTAAGGAGTTTTTGAGCATTAGGTATGGGTCTTGGGGCCCTAGACATGGTTAAGGAATGGAAATTGTACCTTAGGACCTAAAGGAAGCTTCTAGGTATCTATAGCCAAGAATGACATGTTGAACAACTACAATAAATGTTCTCATGGTATCTTTGGCCTCTAAGTGGGTTTTTTTGTTGTACAGAGAGAATTTTAAGACTAATTATAGGTGTCAACACCTTGGACATGCTTTGGGAGAAAAGAGTGGGACCTAGGTCCTAAAGGAAAATTTAGGCAACTTTTGCTAAGAACAATGCCTACAACCACCACACATGACCTCCCAAGAGCATATTATTCATCTAAGTGGGGATATTAATGCCATCAGAAGTTTTTGAGAACCTCGTAAGGGTCTTGGGTGCCCTAGACGTGCTTTAGGGAGAAAACTTGGGCCTTAATCCTTCAAAAAACCTTTTAAGAATCCACGACCAAGAAGAACAACTTGAACAAACACACATGGATTCTTGAGAGTATTTTTAGTGCTTGAGTAGCGATTTCTATGTAATTAGTTGGTTTTGAATAGTAGTTAGGTGTCTTGAGGCTCTATACATAATTAAGGAAGGAATTACATGCCTTATGCCTTAAAGGAAGCTTTGAGGTATCCAGAGCCATGAACAATATCTTAAATAAACACACATCATTGTTCTAGGATATCCTTGGCCTCAAAGAGAGGATGTAATCACCTTTAGGAGGTTTTTAGCATTAGATGTGAGTTTAGGGGCCTCGACATTGTCAAAGGAGGAAACCCAAGCCTTTTCATCTAAAGGAATCTTTACGCACGCAAGGCCAATAATAATGTCTCAAAGTATAATACCTTCGGATGGTATGTTTTCCCTCAAATTGAGTTATGTGTGCCATTAGGAGTTTTTTTAGCATTAGTTATGGGTACTAGGGCCTTGGACATGGACATGGTTATAATCCATGAATTATAATTCCTCAAAGAACCATGCATGACTTTGTAGGGGTATCCATTGTACTATGTATCTAAGTCTTAAGGACTTGGGGCCTTCAACATGGTTAGTGGAGGATACCTGAGCCTTTTCCCGTAAAGGAATATTGTAGCCATCTAAGGGTAAGAAGCTTGCCTCCACCAACCACACATAACCTCCTAATTTGTATAATTGGCCTATAATTTAGGATGTTGTTACTGTTGTGTGGTGTTAAGTAGCATGTACATGTCTTAATCCCTTGGGATTTATGTCCCATGGAAGAATACCATATTTTTGGCATTAAAGAAATCATTGAGGCATCTAGAGCCATGAACACTGCCTAAAAGCACCATTGATTACTTCAGAGGGTTATGTATGGAATTATGTATATAGGTCTTGTGGCCTTACACAAGGTTAGTGGAGGCGACCTTAATCTAAATCTCTAAATGATTCTTCTATCCATCTAAGGCTAAGAAGATTACCTCCACTAAAAACACATGGCCTCTTGAGGGTATCATTGGCCTATGATTGATTATGTCATTTCCAATATGTGGTTTTGAGTAGTATCTAAATGTCTCAGGGAGTTAGGAATGATGTTTCAGGGAAAAAAACCATGTCTTTGGCCCTAAATAAATAATTGGGTCATCTAGAGTGATGAAAAAATTCTAGATCACCATGCATGACCTTGCATGGATATCCATGCCACTATGTATCCATGTCTTGGGGCCTTGGAGCCTTGGACATGGTTAAGGGAGGAGACTTGAACCTATGGACCTAAAGGAATGTTATAGCCATCCAAGGCTAGAAATATCATCTCAACCAACCACACATGGCCTCTTGAGGGTGTCATTGTCATATGATTGAGGATATTAACACCATTATGTGGTTTTGAGAAGTATTTAGGTGTCTTAGGACCTCCAAAATGATGCTTTAGAGAAGAATACCATGCCTTTGGACCTAAATAAACCATTGAGTAATTTAGAGCCATGGACAATACCCCAAAGAACCATGCATGACTTTGCAAGGGTATCCATTGAGATTTGTATCTAGGTCTTGGGGCTTTGAGGTCTTGAACATGGTTAGCGGAAGAAACCTGAACTTTGGGCCTTAACAAATCTTTTATCCATCAAAGGCTAGGAAGGTTTCCTCCACCAACCAAACATGGTCTTATGAGACCAACCACACATGGCATCATTGGCCTATGATTAATGATGACAATTCCATTATGTGGGTTTGAAAAATAGGTATGTGTCTTGATTCCTTGGGAATGACATTCTAGGGGAAAGATCATGCCTTTGGCCCGAAAGAAATCATTGATGAATCCAAAACCATGAACAATGCCTTAAAGCATCATGTGTGACTTTGCAAGGGTATCCATGGTACTATGTATCCAAGTCTTGGGGACTTGGGGGATTGGACATGGTCATGGGAGGAGGCATGAATCTCAATCCATAAAGGAATATTTAAGCCATTAAGGGATAAAAAGGTTGTATCTACCAATGACACATGGAATTTTGAGGTTCATTGGCCTATGATTGAGGATGTCAGCGAAATTAAGGCGTTTTGAGGAGTATGTACATGTCTCAAGGTGTTGGGAATGAGTTTCTAGGGAGGAAGAGCATGCCTTTGGCCCTAAAGAAATCATTGAGGATTCCAGAGCCATGAAAATTTCCTCGAACAACCACACATGAATTTGCAGGGGTATCCATGGCACTATGTATGTAGGTCTTGTGGCCTTAGGGCCTTCAACTTGGTTAGTAAAAGAGACCTAAACATAGGTCCCTAAAGGAAGCTTCTAGCATTGGATTATTATTGAGGATGTTAGTACAATTATATGATTTTGAATAATATCTACTTGTGTCAAGGCCTTGGAAATGATATTCTAGGCAATAAGGGTATGTGTTTGACCCTAAATTAATTCTCGGGGCATTTAGAGCCATGAACAACGTGTCAAGGAATGATGTAAAAATTCATAGGGGTATCCATGGAACTATGTATCTAGGTTTTTTTCCTTGGGACCTTGGAAATGGTCATCACAGGACCCTTGATACTGAATCCCTAAGGAATCTTCTTTCCATCTAACGCTAAGGAGGTGGGATCCACCAACCACACATGGTTGCTTGAGTGTATTATTGGCCTATGATTTAGGATGTTGGTGACAAGTTGTTTTGAGTAGTATGTAGTTGTCTCAGGGCCTTGTGAATGATGTTCTAGGAAAGAAGAACATGCATTTGGCCTTAAATAAATTGTCATGGCATTCAAAGCCATGAACATTGCCTCAAAGCACCATGCAATATTTTGGAGTGGTATCTATAGTGCTATGTCTTTGGATCTTGTGGCCTTAGGCGTTGGACATGGTTAGTGGAGGAGACCTAAACCTTAGGCTCTAAAAGAATATTCTAGACATCTAGAACTAAGTAGGTTTCCTCCACCAACCACACATGGATTACTGAGGGTAACATAGGCCTATGATTCAAGATGTTGGTGCCATTAAGTGGTATGAGAATTATGAAGGTGTCCTAGAGCCTTCAGAATGGAATTCTAGGGATGAAGACCATCACTTTGGATGTAAAGAAACGATTGAGGCATCTAGAGCCATCCACAATGCCTTAAAGAGCCATGCATGACTTTGTATGGGTATCCATGGTGCTATGTATGTAGGTCTTGTGGTCTTAGGGCCCTATACATGGTAATGGAGGAGACGTGTAACTCAAGCCCTAAAGGAATCTTCTAACCATCTAGGGATAAGAATGTTTCATCCACCAACAATAGGTGGCCTCTTGAGTTCAAATTTTTTATAGACAAAAAGTACAAGTTCAAATTTTATCATGCTTTTATAAGTTATTTAAAATTTAACTTAATATTACAAAAATTAAAAAATCATATCAATTTTACAAATGATACAATAGTTTTATTTTTTTCATTAAAAAACAAATAAATATTCTAGATTTTTTTTAAAGACAAAAAGACAAGTCATGGTTCAAATTATACCTTGACTTTTCTAATTTTATAAAAATTAATTAAAATTTAACTTGATATTATAAGATTAAAAAAATCATATCAATTTTAGAAATGATATAATAACTTTAATTTTTTCATTATTTAGAAAAAAAATATTGATTATTAAAATAAAAATAGAAATAAAATTAAAAATTACATCTCAATGTTGAAAAAGTTAAAAGCTTCACTTACAATAAACATAGTCAATAAAGTAATCATCATAAAAAAATGGGTTCAGATCCCAACCTTTATGGTAAAAAATAGCCCATAAGTTTGTGGATTTTCTCTAGTTACACTTTCATATTCTCTTCAAATAACCGATATCTGAATCCTATTTTTTTATAAATATTTTCAATATTTCACTTCTACAATATGTTTTATGTTCTATCTTGATAGAATTATGTAATTTACATTCCATGAATACTTTACCATACATCTTAATGCCTTGAAATCTATATTTATGATATCAATATGTAATCATATTATAAGTATGGATACCTGCATTGGATGAACACGAATATATTCAACTTTGAAACCCATAAATTAAAAGTGTTGAACTTTCACGACGACAAGTGGTCTGGAAATTTCAACCACCGCTATAATTATCAACACTTCAACAAACAACATTTAAGATTTGCATTGGCGTTCACATGATGGGAGGTCACGTGTGTCTCAAAAAAATTTACCGCTAATCTAAATATTTCCCTCCAGAAACCGACTATGCATTTTTTTTCCAATGTACTTAATCTTGGATGCTTACTTGTTAGGCGTTGGTTACTCAATTTTTCCCAATTTACTTAATCTTGGGTTCTTGCTTGTTGGGCACTGGTTACTCCATTTTCCACCAATTTACTCAATCTTGGATGCTTGCTTGTTCAGCGCTGGTTACTCCATTATTTTGTGCATGCAACTTGCTCTAGTGGTATGTTCTATGCTTTCTCTAGTGGTCTATTATGTTATTTCTCAACTGGTATGCACGTGATTGTGAGCATGTTAATTTCTTACATGTAGTACTGTTATGTATTATACATATGTATTAATGTTATGGATTACACATTTGTTTCATGACTGTTTGTTTTTATTTATTTCTTTTATTTTGTTGGACTCTCCATCCCTCCCTTTCTCTAGGATAGCCTTCCGGCACTAAGTAATTTGTGGGGCACCTCAGTTACATTCTTAGAAGAGAATGTATGTATGTCTTTCTCAGGATGGATGACATAAAACGTTAGAAAATTCCGAGAATTAATCAAGCTTACTAACCAAGAAATAGAGAAAACCTGGAAAAGGCATGTCGAACAAGTGAATTCATGGTGAATAAGTGAATTCATGTACATGTATTTCTGGCTTAGAATGACCGCCTCATCCCTAAAAGACTTTGAGCAACTGCTTGCTGTAAAAATCCTCCAAATATACCAATGCTTCCGTACTTCGCAAAGATTCAAATCTTTTCCCATTGCAACAACCCCAATATTCTCTTGAACTTTACGCAAACTCCTCCAAATATACCCTTGTATCCATTAAGGTCTCAAATTTGTCGAATCGATTCAAATATTTTCCCATTGCACCAACCTTTGTATGCTCTTGAGCTTCACGCAAACTCCTCCAAGGATAGCCATGAATCCTTTAAGGTCTCAAAGATGAATCAACCAAATCTGTCAGTTTCCTGATTGCGAAAATGTCTTGGTCCATGTCCTCTCCATAGGGATTGAGAGCCTCCTATAGGCTTATAGGACCAGAACCAGAACTAAAAAACAAAGCAAACCAATTAATGTCTCATATCTCAATTTCTACTTCCAATGATCAAGGTTAAATTCGTGTTAAAGTTATCTTAGTCATAGTCAAATTCCATTTGAAGTGGAATCCTTTAGTAGCGTAAACATTTACTTTGGAGCTCAACAACACATCAAGCCGAGCCCTTCCATAGACAAAAGCTCCGCTACATAATGAAATGCTTGCATATACTCCTACCAAAATACCACTGTCAATATTTGGATTTAGGATTGTTGATGCAAGCCAATAGTTGGATGCTCCTTGGACAACAACAAAATCTCCTTGTGATAGTACAATGTAGAGGAGGAGTAATGCCCCTCCTACTACATGAATGTAATCACAATATGGTTGCAATCCGACATTTCCCTTTTCTCTCTCTTCTTCTGCAATCAATTTACTTATGTTAATAGAAATATCTGCTACACTTTCTTCTCTAACCAGTGCACTTTCTTCTTTTATAAACAAACATCTATTTTTTAATTACTCTTCATAATATTTTATTTTATGAATAAACATGGATTTTTTAAAATACTTTCCATAATTTAATTTTTTATTTTATGAGCAGACATGAATTTTTTTAATTGTTTTGTTAGTAACAAACGTTACATGACACACTCACACATGTTACAACATCTCCCCCATACTGGGCTATAGAGCACCTCATTTCACTCGGTGCAATAAGGTGGTAATAAGTTCTTTGTTACATTGACACTTACAAATAACTTTTAATTATAAGGGTTTGCACCAACCATAAAAAAATTCACAAGCAAATATTTATCTAAATAACCCACTTCAATGATTTATTTTTTTATTTTATTCAAGCAAATAAATGTTTTTAATATCAAGCATTGCACCATATATATATATATATATATATATTGATTCAATTATTTTACTTTTGATATTATTATCACTTCAAATAAATATATGCATTTTACAAAATTATTATTGAACGATGATCAAAGATAATCAATTTTAATTTATTAAGATTATAAAGATGGTGGTAAATGTCTTTTGAATTGAAATTTAATTGTTTGAGTGGTAATTTTTTTATCAATAGTAATAACTAATTATCAAATTGTTTGATGGGTATTAGTTCCATTAGGAATATTTAAGCACTATGTAGGGTCTCGAGTACATGGATTTGTGAGGCTATTCTTAGCCTATGTGTATGGATATCAAAATTGTTATGAGATTTTGATAACTACAGATGGGACTAGGAGTCATTTACATGGTTAAGGGAGGAAACCAAGCCTTAGGCACTAAATGATGATTTTATGGATTCAAGGCTAATAGAGATGTAGACACCTCCAATCACAAGACACGACTTCTCAAGGGAATCCTTGGCCTTATAATAGGGATATGGGTGGAATTTGCAAGATTTTAAGAACTAGGTATGGGTCTTGGGGCCCTAGACATGGACAACAGAGGAAACTTGAACTTTAGATCTTAAAGGAACTATCTAGGAATCTATGGTCAAGAAAGACATTTCACATGACCATACAAGACCATTTGAGGGTATCCTTGATGTATGAGTTGAGATACCAATTCCATGAGGAGGAACTGAGAAATATACATGGATCTCAATGCCTTTGACATGGTGAATGGAGGAAACTTAGGACTTAAGCCCTAAAGGCACATTCTATACACCCAAGGCCCATATCAATGGCTTGAATCACCACACATGACCTATCGAGTGAATATTTCACCTCTTAGTGGGGATATTAATTACTTTACAAGGCTTTAAATAGTAGATATGGGTCTAATGATTATGAACATGGTCTCCAAATAAAATATTTGCTTTACATGCTAAAAGAAACTTTTATGCATAGAGGGCCAAGAATATCAACACCTCAACCCACCACAAATGACCTTTGAAAGATACCCTTCACCTAATAGTGGGATGTTGATGACATTAAGAAGATGTTCAACATTATCTATGGGTCTTGGAGCTGAGAGCGAGGTTCGGGAAGAAACCTAAAACTTAGCCCATAAAGGAAGCTTCTAGTTATCTAAAGCTCAAAGCAAGAACTCAATCTACAACATAGCACCTCTAAAAAGTATCATTTTCCTTGAGTGTCGCTAAGGGAACCATTGGAATATTTTGAGTAGTAGGTTATGGATTTCAAGGAATTTGACATGGTTTGGGGAGTAAATGTGGGGATATGACTCCAAATAAATATTATAGGTACTTGTGGCCATCAACAATACCTTAAACCACCACCTAATACCTCTCAAGGTTATCCTTGCCTTCAAGTGGGGATACAAGTGACATTATAACATTTTGGATAGTAGGTATGAGCCTTTATGCCTTGAACATGATTGATGAAGGAAAGTTAGGCCTTATTACGTAAAGTAAATTTATATGCATTTAGGTTAAAGAATTGTGCCTTGATCAACCACACATCAACCTGTTGAACATAAACTTGGCCCAAGTGTGTGTCTCGAAGCCTTGGACATGGTTGGTAGACAATGCCTGATCATAATCCACTAAATGCATATTAATGGAATATAGTCCCAAGAATGATTCCTTGAGCTAAAACACATGACCTCTCAAGGGGATATTTGACCTCAAAATTGTGATGTGGGCACCGTTATGAAGTTTTGAGCATCAGCTATTGTTCACAAGGCATTGAACATGGTGGATGGAGGAAACCTAGGCCTTAGGCCCTAAAGGGATATTTTTTGCTTCTAATGCTAATAACAATGCCTTGAACAAACACAAATGGCCTCTCGAGGGGATCCTTCACCTTCAATAAATCATATTGGAACCCTTATGGTATTTTGAGAACTATGTGTAAGTATTGATTCCTAAACAAAGATAGGGTGATGAAACATTAGCCTTAGTGCTAACATGTAGCCTTTGAAACTCAAGGTCCATGAATAAAACCTTAACCTACCACACATGGCCTCTATGTAGGATATTTGGCCTCTAAGTTGTAATATGACACCATTAGAAGGTTTTTATCACCAAGGACGGGTCACGGGGCCATAGACATGGATAAGGGAGGAACCTAAACCTTAGTATCTAAAACCGTATTTTAGGTAGCTTATTTCAAGAATAACACCTTGAACCATCGCACTTGATCTCCTGAGAGTATCGTTTTCCTCCAAGTTGGGATATGGGTAGGTAGGTCCAACACAATCACGTTGAAACATCACACATGATCTCTTGAGGGTTTTCTTGGCCACCAAGTGGAGATATGGGCACCATTAGGATTTTGAGCACTAGGTTTAGGTGTTGCGGTATTAACCATGGTTGGTGTAGGAAGATCATGCATTGGGATGTGTAGGAAAATTTTAGGCCTGAATGTCTAACAATGATGTCTCCAACCAGCAAATCTAACATCTCAAGGAGATAGTTGTCCTTATAGTCGAAATTTATGGGAACTGTGTTAATTTTTTAGCATTAATTCAAAATACTGTAGGATCTTTACTGAGAGAATAACATGTACAGTATATCAATGCATATCAATCATAGCAAGCATATCAATCATCACAAGATGCAAACATAAGAGACAATAGACACACAGAGTTTTCGTGGGAAAACCCTAAGGTGAAAAACCCCACAAATTCCTCAGAGATAGATAGAGCAATGATACAACCAAAGTACAACCCAGGTAGATAGAGATAGTCTTCTCCTAGCAGCTGATCCTCCTCCTCACATGTGCACCACTTTCTGAGTGATGTAGAGTGAGATAATGAGATGATCAAATAGAGAGATCCTGCTCTCTATTTATACTTGTTCTGAGTAGCCTAATAAACCTATGGTGCCGACTTGTCTAACTCATCCTAATAACCCCAGGTTAACTTAATCAGGGCCAACCCCACACATGGTGGTCTAATAACCCATCAGCAAGTTACGACACTTGCGACACTTGTCAATACAAATGACGACACTTCCATATAGAGGAATAACACATCTCTATAGGAGTACAATATACATAGATGAAATACATTCCTAAGTTACATATACATCAACACTCCCTCTTAAATAGGAAGGAATTTATCAACATAGATATTCTAGCACATGTCTTCTTCTCTGGATCATCATCAGCGAATCATCATCCTCGAATCATCGTCATCGTCACGGTTGTTGCTATATCAATCAATCTCAGAATCTACTCATCACAGGAAGTTCTACAGAGCTGGTGCTTTTTCATACTAGATATAGACCCACCACCTGCAGGTCTTCATCATCACTGGCCATACTATGGAATCCTCAAGACTTATTACGTGCGCCACAAAACCTTGATAGAGCATCCCAGGCTATTACGAGCTCACAGCTCTACCTGACAGATATCCCAGGGTTGTATTATATGTGACCCCACCACAAAATCTTGAAAGAGCATCCCAGGCTGTTACGGGAACACAACTACGACCTATAGGATCTCCCAGGGTTAGTATTACATGTGGTCATGGAAAAACCTCGAAAGATCATCCCAGGACTAATTACGAGCACACAGCTCAACCTATCGGATCTCCCAGGGCTAAGATTACATGCCATAGGACAAAACCTCGAAAGAGCATCTGCCAGATATCCCAGGGCTAGGATTACATGCCATAGGAAAAAACTCAAAAGAGTATCTGCAAATCTCCCAGGGATAGGATTATATGTCCTCCCAAAGCAAAACCTCAAAATAGCATTTTCCAGATATCCCAGGGCCAGTATTACATGCCATAGGCAAAACCTTGAAAGACTATCTACAAACCTCCCAGGGATGGCTTATATGCTTATCTACGCAACCTATTCCATGGCCACAGAGTATCAACTTGATACTCACCATACATCATTGTGATGTACACATGATCATCCTGATCATCAATGCATCCAATTGATGCATACCAAGTATCTACCTGATACATATCATCATACAATGTATCTACCTGATACATACATAGATACATGATCCACCTGATCATACAATGTATCCACCTGATATATATCATACATGATCTTCCTGATCATACAACATATCCACCTGATACATATATAGATACATGGTCCAAGCATCCAACATGATGCATATACATATACATGATCCAATTGATCATATCCAACATCCAACATGATGCATACATACATACATATAAATGATCCAATTGATCATATCCAACATCCAACATGATGCATACATACATACATATAAATGATCCAACTGATCATATCCAACATCCAACATGATGCATACATACATACATATAAATGATCCAACTGATCATAACCAACATCCAACATGATGCATACATACAGAGCAGTAACTGGAGCATTGTCCTGATGCTCATCATCGAGCACTGACATCCATAGCCATGTGAAGGATCCTCCTTCCACCATGCTTGGAATGGCTTCAACAAATGTCTCCATCACTTCTTCCTTGAAGTGTCGTCAATTTGAAGAACACCAAGCCTCTCTCTGAAGTATTCGAACTTCACTTTGGCTAGTGGTTTCGTTAGCACATCTACAATATGCTTGTCCATTGCAACATATAGGAGCTTCACTGCTCCTCTCTGCACCATATCCATGATATAGTGATATTTGATCTCAATGTGTTTCGACCTATCTTGAAACATTGGGTTCTCAGACAGCTTTACACATCTCTGGTTGTCACAAAAGATACCAGTAGCCTCCAGTGGGAGATCAAATAACTTAGACAGTAGCTTCCGGAGCCATACTGCCTCGCAACTAGCCGAACAAGCTGCAACATACTCTGCTTCGGCTGTACTCATTGCTACGCGGGACTGCTTCCTGCTAAACCAAGAGATCACACCTGATCCCATACTGAAGCAACACCCAGATTTGCTCTTCCTATCTGCAGCACTACCTGCCCAGTTCGAATCAACATAACCTTGCAGGTTAAACTTTTGATTCGCATCATACTTGAGCCCATAATCAACCATACCCTTCAGGTACTTCAGAATATGCTTTACAGCAACCAGGTGAACACTTCTAGGATCCGTCAGGAACTGGCTCAATGTGTTCACCGCAAAGCAAATGTCTGGTATCGTGTTCATCAGGTACATCAAGGACCCAATCATCTGACGATACATAGTGACATCAATCGGATAAGATGAAGCATCACACAGAAGCTTTAGGTTCGATGCCATAGGTTTGGCCATGGCCTTGCAGTCCATCATCCCAAACCTCTTCAGGATCTCTACTGCATACTTCCATTGTCCAAGGAAGATCCCATCTGTACTCTGCCACACCTCCATACCTAGAAAATAGTGCATCATCCCCAAGTCCTTCATCTTGAACTCGGCTGTAAGCTTCCTCTTGGTATCAGAAATCAAACTATCATTACCTGTTACAAACACATCATCTACATACAACAGTAGTATCACAGGATTGCATTCGTCAACCTTGTAGTAAAGGTTGGAATCCGCTTTACTCTTGGTAAAGCCCAAACTGGATAGAAAACTGTCCATCCTACCATACCAAGTCCTAGGAGCTTGCTTCAAGCCATACAAGGCTTTCTTCAACCTACACACATATGACTTCCTGTCATGTGTCTCAAAACCAAGTGGCTGCTCCACATACACTTCCTCCTCGACTACACCATTCAATAAGGCTGTCTTGACATCCATCTAGTGTATCTTCCATTTCATCACTGCAGCCAGAGCAAGTACTGTTTTGATGGAAGTGTATCTGGCCACAGGAGCAAAGTTCTTTTCATAGTCAATCCCTTCTTTCTGGGAGAAGCCACAAGCTACAAATCTTGCTTTATATTTCTCTATGCTGCCATCTGTAGCATGCTTGATCTTGTAGATCCATTTGGAAGTCACAATAGACTTCCCTTCAGGTCTTGGGACTACATCCCAAACATCATTCTTCATTATTGATTGGTATTCCTCGAGCATGGCATCCTTCCATTCTTTCTTTTCCGCTGCTTCTTCATAACTAGAAGGTTCTTTGTTCATGATATCACATAGTAAAGCAACATAGCTGGTATGTGATCTAGTTCTCTTCTTTGCTCTGTGTTCTTCTTCTAGAATGCAATATCTTTCTACATCTTGAATGAGCTCTCTAGCCCATGCAGGTTTCCTCTTGTGAGAGTCCTTCTCACAAGGTGGATCTACAGGTTATTGCAGATCTTCAATTTCACGATCAACATATGGAATTGCTTTAGTCATGGTAATGTCTTGAAATCTGGTTTCCTTTGGTTCTTCATGATCTTCAACAGGTGCTTCCTTGATTTGATGAATGCTAAGTTTTCATCAAATGTTACATCCCTGCTGACATCAATCTTCTTGAACCATGGAAAGTATATTTTGTAAGCCTTTGAGCTTTCACTGTAACCCACAAAGATACCCTTCTTTCCTGAAGGATCTAGCTTGGTCCTCTTTTCCTTTGGGACATGAGTGTATACTGGACAACCAAATATTCTGAGATGGCTGACTTCAGGTTTCTTACCAGAGAAGACCTCTTCTAGTGTCTTGTTGTCCAATATCTTGTGGGGTGTTCTGTTATGCACATATACTATTCTCCTAGCTGCTTCTACCCATAGATGCATAGGTAGATCCTGGTCATGCAACATTGCTCGTGCTGCTTCCATAATTGTTCGATTCTTCCTTTCTGCAACTCCATTCTGTTTTGGATGGTAAGGAGAAGTCAACTCCCTCTTAATCCCTGAATCACTGCATAACTTCTTGAAATCTCCTGAAGTGAATTCTCCACCATTATCGATCTGAATGTTTTGATCTTCTTATCAGTTTGGTTCTCCATCAAGGTTTTGAATTCCTTGAACTTATCAAACACTTCATCTTTGTTCTTCAAGAAGTAAACCCAAGTCTTCCTGGAGAATTCATCAATGAAAGAGACATAGTAAACATACCCACTCAGAGAACTGGATGACATCGGACTGCATACATTAGAGTGGATGATTTCCAATATTCCTTCTGCCTTGTTTTCACTGCTTGGAAATGGCTTCTTTATGTTCTTTCCTTTTGCACATCCTTTGCAAACACCTTCATGTTTGGTCTTGATTTTAGGAAGACCCTCTACAGCTTTGCTTGCAATTGGTAGTGTGCTGTAGTGCACATGAGCAAGCCTTCTATGCCAAAGTTCACTTGGCTCCATCGATTCATGTACCATGGCATGTACTAGTTGTCCCTTCAATTTATAGAATCCTCCCTCTTGCTCTCCAATCACCATTGCATCATCTATAGTTTTACCTTTTGGCCACATTAGAACTTGGTCATCTACAAATGCAACCCTCATGCCTTTTGCATCCAATGCAGATATGGAGTATAGGTTCTTCTTGACCCCAGGTACATATAGAACCTCTTTCATCTTCAAATACTTCCCAGAGTCTAGGTTGTAGGAGGCTTCACCACTTCCTTTGATAGGATATTGATAGTCATCCCCAAGTTTCACCTTATGGGGTGACTCATGTTCAGATAGATTTACAAAAGATTCTTTAAACCCAGTCATGTGTTTGGAAGCTCCACTATCAATAAGCCAATCATTACAACCATGAGAGATAGTACCTATAAGAGCATAGATTAGAACATACTCTTCTTCACTTGATGAGTCATCATCATCACTTTCTGCTCTAGCCTTCTTCTTGGGAGGTTCATCATCCTCAACAACATAAGCATGATATCTCTTCTTGTTTCCTTTCTTCTTGTTGTTGAAGTTGTTGTCATTTTTGTTCTTGGGACAATCTACAGCAAAGTGTCATTTCTCATTACATGTGAAGCATCTCATATCTTTCCTATTCTTATGATGGGTGTGAGAGGATTTCTTGTAATGAGAGTGTTCCTTCTTAGGCTTGCTTCTTTTGGTGTGAGATGTGAGAGCTTGATCTTCATTTCCCATCTTTTCTTCTCGGGCCACAAGCCTAGCTTCTTCTTGAGAGCATTCCTCCCACAGTCTACTAAAAGAGATCAATTTCTTTCTTGCACAGATTCCTTGAATAAAGGAATCCCATGACCTAGGTAGGCCATTCAGAGTGGTCATAACAACTTCACCATTGTCCATTACTTCATGCACAGCTTCAAGTTGTTCCTTGATCTGAGAGACTTTGGAGAAATAAGATTGAATGGTCTCTCCATTCAGCAGCTTGAGCCCTTTCAATTGATTCCATAGGGTCATCTTCCGATTTATGTTCTTCCCTTCAAATAGCTTGGTCAAAGAGTCAAACATCTCCTTGGGTGTCTTCAGAGATGACACATGTGGTATGAGATGGTCCTTGATAGAATCAACAATGATTCTCTTTTCCTTGACCAAGTTCTTCTTATGCAATGCCTTAGCCTCTTCATCCTCTGGGATAGGGACCTTAGAGCTAATGTAGGTGTCCAATTCATTTTCTTCCAGGATTAACCCAATCCTTTACTTCCAGGCTCGGAAGTTATCAGCTCCTTCAAGATTATCCTCAAGCTTGGTGTAGTGAGACATCTTAAAGAGTACTTCAAATGGAAATAGAAATATTTAGGTCTTACCACTTGATTTGTAGAAATCTTGATCTGGAGCTGAGTTAGGGTTTGTTAGAGAAACCCTAAAAATTCCAAATGTGAATTTCAACTTTCTGAAAGGATAGAAAGATGCGTCTTGATGATCTGATCATCCTGGTATACTTAGAATTTGATTTCTGCAAAGTTTCACCCTTCAGAAGTGCCTTTTAGTCTTCTTGGATTCACTAAGGAGGACCCTGAATTAGGGTTTGTGATTCCCAGATATTCACCCAGCCAAAAATCTCGATCCAAAGCTCTAAACTTCGATTTGTCCAAGGCGCTTCTAGCTATGTTTACAGATTTCAGAAATTCCTATTTTTGTGGAAACCCTATTTTTTAGGGCCAAAACTGAAAGTGATCAGAACTGATTTTTGATTGGACAGAAAGATTCACCTTGCTAAGGAGAGTCAATCTATCATATTGCTTTTCCAAAATATGTGGAGAGAAACCCAATAAACAAGAACCCTGGATTCCGCCACTACACAATGTCTTCTTCTTAGGGAATCTCTGATACCATGTTAATTTTTGAGCATTAATTCAAAATACTCTAGGATCTTTACTGAGAGAATAACATGTACAGGATATCAATGCATATCAATCATCACAAGATGCAAACATAAGAGACAATAGACACACTCAGTTTCCGTGGGGAAAACCCTAAGGTGAAAAACCCCACAACTTCCTCAGAGATAGATAGAGCAATGATACAACCAAAGTACAACCCAAGTACACAGAGATAGTCTTCTCCTAGCAGCTGATCCTCCTCCTCACATGGGCGCCACTTTCCGAGTGATGTAAAGTGAGATAATGAGATGATCAAATAGAGAGATCCCGCTCTTTATTTATACTTGTTCTGAGTAGCCTAATAAACCTATGGGGCCAACTTGTCTAACTCAGCCTAATAAACCCAGGTCAACTTAATCAGGGCCGACCCCACACATGGTGGTCTAATAACCCATTGTAAAGTTATGACACTTGCGACACTTGTCAATACAAATGACGACACTTCCATATAGAGGAATAACACATCTTTATAGGAGTACAATATACATAGATGAAATACATTCCGAAGTTACATATACATAAACACATTGTTAAGGAGTCTTTGAGCATTGGGTATGGGTTTTGGGGCCCTAGATATAGTTAAGGAATGGAAACTGTTCCTTAGGACCTAAAGGAAGCTTCTAGGTATCTATAGCCAATAATGACATGTTGAACAACTACAATAGACCTTCCCATGGTATCTTTGGCCTCTAAGTGGGGTTTTTTGTTGCACAAAGAGAATTTTAAGACTAATTATAGGTGTCAACACCTTGGACATGGTTTGGGAGAAAAGAGTGGGACTTGGGTCCTAAAGGAAATTTTAAGTAGCTTTGTCGAAGAACAATGCCTACAACCACCACACATGACCTCTCAAGAGAATAGTATTCATCTAAGTGGGGATATTAATTCCATCAAATTTTTTTGAGAACCTGGTATGGGTCTTGGGTTCCCTAGACATGCTTGAGGAAGAAAACTTGGGCCTTAATCCCTCAAAAAACCTTTTAAGAATCCATGGCCGAGAAGAACAACTTGAACAAACACACATGGATTCTTGAGAGTATCTTTAGTGTTTGAGTAGGGATGTCTATGTAATTAGATGGTTTTGAATAGTAGTTAGGGGTCTTGATGCTCTATACATAATTAAGGAAGGAATTAAATGCCTTGTGCCTTAAAGGAATCTTTTAGGTATCCAGAGCCATGACCAATATTTTAAAGAAACAGACATCACTGGCCTAGGATATCCTTGGCCTCAAAGATAGGATGTAATCACCTTTAGGCAGTTTTGAGCATTAGATGTGAGTTTAGGGGCATCGACATTGTCAAAGGAGGAAACCCAAGCCTTTTCCCCTAAAGGAAGCTTTACGCACGCAAGGCCATTAATAATGTCTCAAAGTATAATACCTTCTGTTGGTATGTTTTACCTAAAATTGAGATATGTGTGCCATTAGGAATTTTTTTAGCACTAGTTATGGGTACTAGGGCCTTGGACATGGACATGGTTATAATCCATGAATCATAATTCCTTAAAGAACCATACATGAATTTGTAGGGGTATCCATTTTACTATGTATATAAGTCTTAAGGACTTGGGGCCTTCAAAATGGTTATTGAAGGATACTTGAGCTGTTTTCCCTAAAGGAATCTTGTAGCCATCTAGGGGTAAGAAGCTTTCCTCCACCAACCACACATAACCTCCTAATTTGTATAATTGGCCTATAATTGAGGATGATGTTAGTGTTGTGTAGTGTTAAGTAGCATGTACATGTCTTAATCCCTTGGGATTTATGTTCCATGGAAGAAGACCATATTTTTGGCCTTAAAGAAATCTTTGAGGCACCTAGAGCCATGAACACTACCTAAAAGCACCATTGATTACTTCAGAGGGTTATATATGAAATTATGTACATATAGGTCTTATGGCCTTGGGGCCTTACACATGGTTAATGGAACTGACCTTAATCTAAATATCTAAATGATTCTTCTATCCATCTAAGGCTAAGAAGATTACCTCCACTAAAAACACATGGCCTCTTGAGGGTATCATTGTCCTATGATTGATTATGTCATTTCCACTATGTGGTTTTGATTAGTATCTGCATGTCTCAGGGCATTAGGAATGATGTTTTAGGGAAAAAAACCATGTCTTTGGCCCTAAATAAATAATTTGGGCATCTAGAGTGATGAAAAACTTCTAGAGCACCATGCATGACCTTGCATGGATATCCATGCCACTATGTATCCATGTCTTGGGGCCTTGGAGCCTCAGGCATAGTTAAGGGAGGAGACTTGAACATCTGGCCCTACAGGAATCTTATAGCCATCCAAGGATAGAAAGATCACCTCAACCAACCACACATGGCCTCTTGAGGGTGTCATTGTCATATGATTGTGGATATTAACACCATTATGTGGTTTTGAGAAGTATTTAGGTGTCTTAGGACCTCCAAAATGATGCTTTAGAGAAGAATACGATGCCTTTGGCCCTAAATAAACCATTCAGTAATTTAGAGCCATAGAAAATATCCCAAAGAACCATGCATGCCTTTGCAAGGGTATCCATTGAGCTTTATATCTAGCTCTTCGGGATTTGAGGTCTTGGAGATGGTTAGTGGAAGAAACTTGAACTTTGGGCCTTAAGAAATCTTTTATCCATACAAGGCTAGGAAGGTTTCCTCCACCAACCACACATGGTCTTATGAGACCAACCACACATGGCGTCATTGGCCTATGATTAAAGATGACAATTCCATTATGTAGGTTTGAAAAATATGTATGTGTCTTGATGCCTTGGGAATGACATTCTAGGGGAAAGATAATGCCTTTGGCCCTAAAGAAACCATTGAGGAATCCAAAACAATGAACGATTCCTTAAAGAAGCATGTGTGACTTTGCAAGGGTATCCATGGAACTATGTATCCAAGTCTTGGGGATGTGGGGGATTGGACATGGTCATGGGAGGAGGCATGAATCTCAATCCCTAAAGGAATATTTTAGCCATCTAGGGATAAGAAGGTTGTATCCACCAACAACACATGGAATTTTGAGGGTCATTGGCCTATGATTGAGGATGTCAGCGAAATTAGGGCATTTTGAGGAGTATGTACATGTCTCAAGGTGTTGGGAATAAAGTTCTAGGGGGGAAGATCATGCCTTTGGCCCTAAAGAAATCGTTGAAGATTCCAAAGCCATGAAAAATTCCTCGAACAACCACACATGAATTTGCAGGGGTATCCATGGCACTATGTATGTACGCCTTGTGGCCTTAGGGCCTTCAACATGGTCAGTAAAAGAGACCTAAACATAGGTCCCTAAAGGAATCTTCTAGCATTGGATTATTATTGAGGATGTTAGTACAACTATATGATTTTGAGTAATATCTACTTGTGTCAAGGCCTTGGGAATGATATTCTAGGGAAGAAGACTATGTGTTTGACCCTAAATTAATTCTCGGGGCATTTAGAGCCATGAACAATGTGTCAAGGAATGATGCAAAACTTCATAGGGGTATCCATGGCACTATGTATCTAGATTTTTTTCCTGGGACCTTGGAAATGTTCATTAGAGGACCCTTGATCCCGAATCCCTAAAAGAATATTCTTTCCATCTAACGCTAAGGAGGTGGGATCCACCAACCATAGATGGCTTCTTGAGTGTATTATTGGCCTACGATTTAGGATGTTGGTGACAAGTTGTTTTGAGTAGTATGTATGTGTCTTAGGGCCTTGGGAATGATGTTCTAGGAAATAAGACCATGCCTTTGGCCCTAAATAAAGTGTCATGGAATTCAAAGCCATGAGCATTGCCTCAAAGAACCATGCAATATTTTGGAGTGGTATCTATAGTGCTATGTCTTTGGATCTTGTGGCCTTTGGCATTGTACATGGTTAGTGGAGGAGACCTAAACCTTAGGTTCTAAAAGAATAGTCTAGACATATAGAACTAAGTAGGTTTCCTCCACCAACCACAAATGGCTTACTAAGGGTAACAGAGGCCTATGATTCAAGATGTTGGTGCCATTAAGTGGTTTGAGAATTATGAAGGTGTCCTAGAACCTTCAAAATGGAATTCTAGGGATGAAGACCATAACTTTGGCTCTAAAGAAACGATTGAGGCATCTAGAGCCATCCACAATGGGCCTTAAAGAGCCACGCATGACTTTGTATGGGTATCCATGGTGCTATGTATGTAGGTCTTGTGGTCTTAGGGCCCTATACATGGTAATGGAGGAGACGTGTAACTCAAGCCCTAAAAGAATCTTCTAACCATCTAGGGATAAGAATGTTACATCCACCAACAATAGGTGGCCTCTTGAGTTCAATTTTTTATAGACAAAAAGTACAAGTTCAAATTTTATCATGCTTTTATGAGTTATTTAAAATTTAACTTAATATTACAAAAATTAAAAAATCATATCAATTTTACAAATGATACAATAGTTCTATTTTTTTTCATTAAAAAAAAATAAATATTCTAAATTTTTTTTAAAGACAAGGACAAGTCATGGCTCAAATTTTACCTTGACTTTTCTAATTTTATAAAATTTAATTAAAATTTAACTTGATATTAGAAGATTAAAAAAATCATATCAATTTTAGAAATGATATAATAACTTTATATTTTTCATTATTTAGAAAAAAAATATTGATTATTAAAATAAGAACATAAAAATAAAATAAAAAAATAAAAATTACACCTGAATGTTGAAAAAAGTTAAAGGCTTCACTTAAAATAAACATAGTCAATAAATTAATCATGATAAAAAAATGGGTTCAGATCCCAACCTTTACATGGTAAAAAATAGCCCATAAGTTTGTGGATTTTCTCTAGTTACACTTTCATATTCTCTTCAAATAACCGATATCTGAATCCCTTTTTTTAATATTTTAAATATTTCACTTCTACAATATGTTTTATGTTCTATATTGATAGAATTATGTAATTTACATTCCTTGAAAATTTTACCATACATCTTAATGCCTTGATATCTATATTTATGCTATCATTATGTAATCATATTATAAGTATGGATACCTACATTAGATGAACACAAATCTGTTCAACTTCGAAATCCCATAAATTAAAAGTGTTGAACTTTTACACTCACAAGTGGTCTGGAAATTTCAACCACCACTATAATTATCAACAACTTCAATAAACAAAATTTAAGAGTTGTTTTGGAGTTCACGTGATGGGCGGTCGCGTGTGACTCAAAAACATTTACCACGAATCTAAATATTTCCCTCCAGAAACCAGCTATGCATTTTCCCCTAATTTACTTAATCTTGGATGCTTACTTGTTAGGCATTGGTTACTCAATTTTTCCCAATTTACTTAATCTTGGGTTCTTCCTTGTTGGGAGTTGGTTACTCCATTTTCCCCCAATTTACTCAATCTTGGATGCTTTCTGGTTGGGCACTGGTTACTCCATTATTATGTGCATGCAGCTTGCTCTGGTGGTCTGTTCTGTGCTTTCTCAACTGGCCTGCATGTGATCACGGGCATGTTAATTTATTACATGTATTACTGTTATGGATTATACATGAAATTTTTAAACATATGTAGAGAATAAAATCATACAGATTCTTTTAAGCAAAATATAGATTACATCACAACATTCACACAAAGTACACAAAGATTTACCCTGGAAACCATTAACCGGGAAAACCAACAAACCTTGGAGCCACACCTCCTATTTTCTCATTCTTTCATTATGAATCACTGACAATACAATATAGGTATTCTGCAGCATCTAATACCCTAATCGATTGACCCAGATTAGTAAAATACTAGACCCCAATCCCTTAATCGGGATTAAATCACATATTTTTAGAAAAATCCCCAAAATAACAAAAAAACAACCCAAAAATTTTGGCTCGCTGCACTTGCAAACAAAAAAGACCTACCATCATTTTCGTATCAGAAACGGCCTATCGTCCATTTCCAAGCATATTGTCATGCGCAGCGTTGACAAGCGCACTCTCCCCTTCACATACATGCAGAGAATATAACGCATACCCAACATTCTCCCACTTGTTGTTTTCTCTGCATAACAATGAGTCATGTACTCATAAATTCACAGGTTTAGGGAATCGATGCCCATAGATTCTCTACACCAAGAGAACTTCTATGTACTGACAGAATTTTATAATAAGTCTGCAACATTCTTCAAGGTGTCAACCTTCTCCAGCAACACCTTCTGGTCTTCAACCATATCTCTCACAAAGTGATATTGCACATCAATATGCTTTTTCTTAGCATGATAAGCATGGTTCTTTACCAGGAAGATTGCACTTTGGTTGCCACAATCTAACCTTACATCTTTCTATACAAACCCAACATCTGAACATAAAATTTGTAGCCATACAACTTCCTTACTTTCATGATTGGTTTCCATACATGCAGCTTTAGTAGTTGAGAGAGAAACTATAGCCTGTCTCTTACTCATCCAACTGATATCTCCTCCAAATAGGTTAAACACATACCCACTTGTAGATCTTCTATGATCAAGATCTCCATCCTAGTCTGCATCAAAAAATCCATGTACATGTATTACTTTGTCTAGTCCAGGTCTTCCTTGGTAGCAAATTGCATAATCTGTAGTGCCACGCAAATATCTGAAGACTGTCTTACTGTTGTCCAGTTCTCCTTCCCTATTTTTGACATATATCTGCTCAAAACTCCCACTACATGAGCAATGTCCAATCTGGTACAAACAATTGCATACATCAAACTACCAACTGCAGTAGCATATGGAACACACTCCATATCTTCTTCATCTTCCTGTGTCTTGGGACACTGATCTGCATATAACTTTACGCCTACAGGTATGGGGACCTTGACTGGATTACTTTCCTACATTTTAAATATCTTTAGTGTTGTCTCAACATATTTACTTTGATTTAACCAAATCTTCTTGTTTGCACGATCTCTTTTAATCTCCATTTCTAGTATGAATTTTGCACCACCGAGATCCTTCATGTAAAATTTGGAGGATATCTGAGACTTCACCTCCTTTATGACATCTTTGTTGTTTCTAATAAACAACATATCATCAACATACAAAACTATGATAATGAAGTGATCACCAACTTGTTTGGAGTATACACAGTGATCAAACTTACTTCTTACAAACCCCAATCCAAGTATGTATGTGTACAAAATTTTGTACCACATCCTTGGATATTTCTTTAAACCATAAAGGGACTTCTTTAGTTTACATACCAGCTCTTATTTCCCTTTATTTTGAACCCTTTTGGTTGTTTCATGTAGATTTCTTCTTCTAGATTCCCATGTAAGAATGTTGTCTTCACATCCATCTTCTCTACTTCCAGATCAAAACCAACAACAATACAAAGAAGAAAGCTAATGGAATTTAATTTTGCAACTGGAGAAAATATTTCACCAAAATCAATTCCCTCTACCTGAGAATATCCCTTTTCTACTAGGCGGGCTTTGTACTTCTCCACTTTACCTTCTGCATTTAGCTTCTTTCCAAACAACCATTTGATTCCAATGGATTTTCTTCCAGCAGGAAATTGAACTAGATTCCACGCTTCACTTTTTTCCAAGGATTCCATTTCTTCAAGCATGGCCTTCTTCCATAGATCTCTATCCTCTGAATCAACAACTTCCTTCACATTTCTAGGATCATGATCAGTAATAGATAAAGCAAAACTAGAATGAAAATCAGGAGGGGAATACCTTTCTAGTTTCCTTCTTTCTTGAGATGATCTCCTCAAAACTGGGGTATGAGGCTTTTCTTCTTCTGTTGAGTCAGATTCTTCATCTTCTATCTCAAACTCTATCTTCTCTAATTCCTTTTTCATTGGAGTCACTTCCTGTCTGGGAATTTATTTAACCTCTCTAAACACAACATCTCGACTGTAGACAGTCTTCTTAGTTACAGGATTCCAAAGCTTATAACCTTTCATACCATCTTTATAACCAATAAAAATACATTTTTCAGCTTTATTCTCCAGCTTACTCCTTTTCTCCTTTGGAACATGTACATAAGCATCACAGCCAAAAACTTTCAGATGTTTAATAGAGGGTTTCTTACCAGTCCATACCTCTTGTGGAGTTTTTTCAACCAAAGTTGATGTGGATGATCGATTTACCAAGTAACATGCTGTCTCCACTGCCTCTCCCCATAATTCTTGCCCTATCCAAACACTACTTAGCATACTTCTTTCATTTTCCATTAGCGTTCTATTCATCTTTTCAGCAACTCTAATATGTTGAGGTGTGTATGGAGTAGTCTTCTTCCTTTCTATACTGCACTTCTTATAGAATTCCTTGAATTCATTCCCACAGAACTCTCCACCATTATTGTAACAACCCAAAAATTCATAAAAATTTAAAAATTTTCAGTGTAGCATTTAATGTATAAACTAACTATGTGGAAATATAATAAATGATTCTACATCGTCTTGCTGTACTAAATGTTTGAATGATCATAAATGTATTGTTTGCGACATGATAATTAATATCTACACTTCAATGCTATTGAATATTCTTCTAGTCTCAGCTATAATTTTTATATTACTTATGTCAATGTTCAAACGATATAATGTTATAAGTGCTAACTATTGTTCTTCTATTGATGATGAAAGGGGTCCTAAGGGTGCCCCGAGGCTTACTTAGCATTCATGCTAAATCATTTGAATCGTTCCTTTCGTAGATTACAGGTAAGAGAGACCCATCAGATCAAGTGCAATTTAAAAGTACTTTCAATTATCTTTCAAAGATTTTGTGTAAGTTTCTAAGGTGTTAGCAAAGTGACTTGTCAGCAGTTTACAGCTGTAAGCTCCACCACTCTCACATTCCTTGTTTAACATTATTTGATGAGATAGAGTGTTATCGTAAAGGCTTAGGATGCTCTGGGATGCAGTGATTTGTACAAGGATAATATGCATTTACAATACATAGGCTAATGCATGGTATTTCATACCCCTACAACTTGTGCACTACATGCAAATTACTATGTGATGTCTTATCCTATATGGTCCATTTTGGTATTCCATACTTTTCCTATAGCATCTAAAACTATATGCAACTCACACCTATTTCCTATAGTGTAAACTATATCCAAACCTTTTGTATAGCATTTGAATTAGGTGCAAATTCTATGTAATTCTTTTAACATCTAAACTATATGCAAGGGACTTATGCATTGACCTATATACAAAACATTATAGTAAAAATATGAACACCATCATGATAGGATGGGGTAATAAAGTTGTAATGAAAAACTGTGTTGGCAGGCAATCATTTCCAACCTTGGCATTTAATAACCGATCTACCAGCTCAATGGAATACCTTGGTGGCTTCCAACGGGGTGCTTAACACGTGAAGGTAATGTGATAAATGATTATTGTGGTTGAGCTGTAAGTGCTTTAGTATTACAAGTCATCCTAGCTGGTCTCCATGGTAGCAGTGGTAATTAACGAGGCCATAAATGTGGTGGTTTCTTGGAAGTACATGGTGCTATCAAAAGTGATCTCCACTGTTGATCTTTACTACTCTCGGGCTTTGGGACTTAACCCTAGTCTCCACTAAGTTTTTATGTTGTTGTTTCACTTCACAATTAATGTGTTAGAAGGTGGCTCAGTAGAGAGACCGATAGGCCGAGAAACTCCATGGTTTTGTTAGCATGTTTTTAGGGGTTTCTCCATGATTCTATACCGTGACCTGTTGATGTTTTTCTACTACTAATAAATAGTTTAAGAGCCGAGCTTTACTATGAGAGTTTATAGCATTTAGATTGATGGTGAAGGCTCCAAGGCTGATATTAAACTCGTGTGTAGGTTGAACCAGTGGTCGGTCTTCTGTATATGTTGAATGGTAGTTCTCTGAGTTGTTTTCAACCTTTATTGCACTCGGCAATGAGATGGTCGCTATGATTTCCCAAAGGCTATGGTGCCACTGTTCCAGAAAATAACTATTAAAGGTAATGTTTTAGGTTTCAAACATGTCCCTTCTAATTTGTTTAATAGTTGTAGTTATTGTTATTTCATTTTACTAAAACTTCTGTTATGATACTTTTTTGACCATACCTTAACTGCTTGGCAGGTTCTTTCGACATTCGATTTTCAAGCTTGAGTTTGAAAGCTGTCAACTACAATGGAAAATGGTAAGCTTCGGTGGTTTCCTTGGTGGCTTCGGTTAGGTGACTGTTGGTCCCTTAAAGGTTTTGAGCCAAGACTTCGTTTTGATTGTAAGGTTATGTAAGAATACCAATGTTATTTGTGAGATGACTTGCAGCCTGGGGAGGATGAAAACCTCAACCCACTTCAGCATTATGTCTGAAGTGTTGTTTTCTACGTAGTTATTTTGTAAAAGGATGTCGACCTATTGAGAGGGTATTATCTCTTGGTTAGTCTGTTTGAATAAAATATTTTGGTTACAAAACTTTGTGATGTTTTTCGTGTACTGAGATTACGAGCGATGCTCCATTATAAAAGATAATGGATAGTTTTGCTTATGAAGTGTTGTGTTTTAAGTGATGGCTGAGAGCCATAGGTTAAAACCTTGTGATGTGCAGTTGAAACCCTAAACCTGTAGGTTTCGGTGGTAAATTTAGAAGTTTGGAAATGTCAAAACATGAGAACTGATTTTTATTCTCGTTTATGTAACTAGATGTCAATGTAGGTTAAGGTTCCAATAGGGATTGTGAAACCACTATGTGATAGTGAAGCAAACATTATACTTCTATGTTTTTGGTCGCAACTATATAATGAAATCATGACTAAGTTTTTGTTTCTTTTTAAATGAGGGTATTGATTCTTACCTATGCTTTTAACCCGAAAGATAGATATTTAAAACTACTAAGGTTTTGATCACTGAAAGGTTATGAGCCTGTCACGATGTTTAAGTTATGCAAATATATGTTTTAGATAGAATATTTGTTTGTTAAAAGTTGAGTTGAATACTAAATGATGAAGCATAAAGCTAGGGTTTCTAATTGTACGATAGGTATGATTGAAATATAACTACAGTTTGAAAATTAAAACAACATAAAAAAAATTATGAATATTGTGAATGAAAAATAATGTTAAATAACCATACAGTGGTTTGCAATTGAAAAGACTTCTGTTTTTCGAAGATATAAGTACTTGATAGCAGTACTGTGTACTTAGAAATTATTTAATTTTGCAGCTGTTACATTTCCATGAAAGTTGATGAAAGAAATACAGTGAACCTTAAACACTCAACATATAGAAAATAATGATAAGGGAAAAATATCATTTATCTTTTGTGAAGAATTAAATAACAAAAGGAAACCTTAGGTTTCGTACAGGGATGAAATATTTACTTCTATTTTATGTAAGAAATATTATAGTGCCTATAATACGATATACTGTTATAAATCTTGACCCTAGACATACATAATTTATATTGCAGTAAATAACTGATAAGGGATATAAATGAAATACAACAGTGTTAGTCTTTTCATTCATTTGGCAATTTGCCTATCATTCATCTATTTTAATCTCCTTCTTTGTATTAGAGTATGATACAGAAAATAGTATGGGGAAAAATGCAAAGAAGATATTTAATCAATCTTTTCATTTACTTAACCATCATTATACAGAATCATAACTAGGTCAAAAATTAAAAACAAATACTTCTACATGATAATATCTTATAAGCACTAAATCAATACTTGCAGAAAATAAATTTAACTACTTAAAAATAGAAAAGACAAGTAGAACCTGTAACAGATGATAGGGTGGACAAACACCCAAGGAGGCCTGTTCCTCCCAACCTTCACCAGAAGAAGCAGTCAATCTACTTGCCTCCTTTGGACCCCCGAGCCTGTTCACTAAACCACTAGGTAGAAGATTCTATGTAGAATCAAAGCACTCAAAATTTGTATATCCATCAAACTATTAAGACTTGCTCCTCAGCTTTTATGACTTCAGCACTCAGTAGTTTAACTCTGCACTCAGCAGTAACTTTTATGACTTCAACACTCAGTAGTATAACTCTGGACTCAATAATAACTTTTATGACTTCAACACTCAGTAGTTAACTTTTCACTCAGTAGTAAAATATGCAGACTTACACCCTGATAAAAAACTAGCATATCCCCTCATTGAATCTCTTGGGTGCAAGCAGCAAAACCCCAAGGTAAATTTCCTCATTAGGAAAAGTGATGAACCTCAGTTCATAATTCGATGGCTCTTATATAGACTGCCTAGGTCTTTAGTGGTCAATTTTCAATAAATGAGCCTCAAGCTCCAGTCCCTTCTTTCAGGGCTCTATGATCACATTTCAAGGGAGTTGTCCCATACCAACAACTAGTTACTTGCCTCATGAAGCTGCCATTTGTCCATTTCCTTCTACCCCAGATTCCATTCCACCTAGTGGGTCAGTAAACACTCTTTCAACAGTCCCCTTAGGTGTTTGTCTCCTATTTAATTTATTTAATACTAAAATATTGTGCAAATTACAGTCATCCTTGGACACTTGTCCACTAAAAAAATTTACAATAAAAGTTAAGATAATGTTTCCAACATGAAATGTTTTTCAGCAAAAAGGGTATGTTACAAACACCCCCAGTTAAGCTCAACATTGTCCTCGATGTTGCTTATTCTTCATCAGAGCCTCCCTGGAACAGAACTAGATATGCTGCCCGCATTTTACCTTCCAATTCCCAGGTAGCTTCATCAGGGCTAAGGTGCTTCCATTGCACCTTTACCTGCCCTATGGTACGATTTCAGAGCATAATTTCCCTCCTGTCGAGAATACAGTTCGGTTACACCTGAAAATCTCCTTCGAGTTCCACCTGTATGCCATTCCAATTCAGCACATGAGTAGCATCGTGCACATACTTCTTTAAAACAGAAATGTGAAAGACATTATGGATTTTTAAGTTAGATAGAAAAGCCAACTGATATGCAACAGGTCCAATCCTTGATAGGACTTCAAATGGTCCACAACACCTCGGTGCTAGTTTAGCACAACTTCCAATATTTAAAGAACTTTTCTTGGGTTTTACCTTTTACAAAAACATGATCTCGTACCTGAAATTCTCTTTCAGTGCGTTCCAGATCTGCATAACTCTTTTACCGATCTTGTGCAACTTTTAAGTTTCCTTGAACCTGTTTCACGGTTAGCTCCATTTCTTTTAACAACTCCGGTCCAAACATTAATCTATCCACAAGGTTATCCCAAGAAATAGGAGTACAACATTTTCTTCCATATAAAATATCAAATGGACTAAGTCTAGCAGATGCTTGATAATGATTATTGTATGCAAATTCAGCTAAATGCAAATAATCTTCCCACTTAGTTGGGTGATCTTGAACATACATTCGTAACATGTCTTCTAAAATCTAATTAACCCTTTCAGTCTGCCCATCAGTTTGTGGATGAAAATCAGTGTTGAAATTTAATTTAGTATTTAAACCCTTAAACAATGCTGTCCAAAAATTTCCAGTGAACTTGGAGTCTCGATCAGAAATAATTACCTTTGAAATTCCGTGTAAGCGAAATATTTGTTTCATGAACACCTCTGCAATGTTAGCAACTTTGAATGTAGTCTTTACAGGAATAAAATGAGCAGCTTTACTTAGTTTATCCACAACAACCATTATTGAGTCATTCTGCTTTTGATTCTTAGACAAACCTGTAATAAAGTCAATACTTATAATCTCCCACTTCCATGCTGGAATTGGAAATGGATGCAATAGGCCATCTTGATGTTGATGTTCAGCCTTAATGGTCTGACATTCAAAATATCTAGCTATGTATTCAACCACTTCATTCTTCATGTTGGGCCAAAAATAATCCTTCCTTAACATAATTATCATTTTCTGATAACCTAGATGTCTCGAATAAGGACTCTTATGAACTTCATCCAAAATCAACAGCTTAACCTTTGACACATTAGGTACATAAATTATGTTTTTATAAGTCATTAAACCATTTTCATTAATGCTGTAATCTGTTATTAAATTTTCAGATAAATTTTTAGCAACTTTACGAAGCAATTTTTTATGATTTTCATCTTGCTTAATTCCTTCTTCAATTTGATTTTCCAGATCTATCTTAAACGTGTTGATTGTTGCTACAAAGCTTAATCTGGCATTTCTGCTCAAGGCATCAGCAACTTTGTTTTCTTTACCCTTAATGTGTTGAATTTCAAAATCATACTCGCTAAGGAAAGCTAGCCATCTAGCTTGCCTTGCGTTTAGATTTGTTTGATCCAACAAGTACTTTAAACCCTTATTATCTGTCATAAGTATAAATTTTCTTCCAATCAAGTGATGATGCCACATCTTTAGTGCATGTATCATGGCTACCAACTCAAGATCGTAAGTTGCATAATTCTTTTCATGGATTTTTAACTTTCTAGACTCAAAAGCAATAGCATGACCTTCTTGAGTTAAGACCCCTCCAAGTCCATCGTTGCATGCATCCGTGCATACATCGAAATCCTTATTGGGATCAACAATTTTTAAAATCGGTGCGGTTGTTAATAATTCTTTTAATTTATTAAAGCTTTCTTGACACTTTTGATCCCATACGAATTTCTTCTCCTTCTTCTGTAAAGAAGTGATGGGATTCGCAATTCTTGAAAACTCTTCAATAAAATTTCGGTAGTAACTTGTTATTCCCATAAATGATCGAACGTCAGTTACGTCTTTAGGAACAGGCCACTCATTAATTTCCTTTATTTTATCAGGGTCGACGGAAATTCCGTCTTTAGAGATTATGTGACCTAGGTACTGTATTTTATCTTTATAAAAGTCACACTTGCTGAACTTTGCATAAAGCTGATGTTCTCTTAACACTTGCAGAATTATTCTTAAATGTTCATCATGCTCTTCTTTAGTTTTTGAGCAAATCAGAATATCATCAATGAATACAACTACAAACTTATCCAAATACTTATGTAGAACATTGTTCATCAAACACATGAACACTGTCGGTGCGTTAGTTAGCCCAAAAGGCATAACTACGAACTCATAGTGCCCATATTGCGTTCTGAAAGCAGTTTTGAATATGTCTTCGTCTTTTATTCTAACTTGATGATATCCATACCTTAATCAATTTTAGTGACTATCTCTGCTCCGCGTACCTGATCAAATATATCGTCAATGTGGGGCAAGGGATATCGATTCTTAATTGTCATTTTATTAAGCTGACGATAATCTATACACAGTTGCATGGTTCCGTCCTTCTTTTAACAAAAATAACTGGTGCTCCCCAAGGAGACACATTGGGCCTTATGTAATTTTTATCTATTAATTCTTTCAGCTGATATTTTAACTCATTTAACTCCATAATATTCACCATATAGGGAGCCTTTGAGTTTGGTACCGCACCTGGTACTAACTCAATGGTGAAATCAAGTTCCCTTTTCAGAGGTAATGTTGGAATTTCTTTCGGGAATACGTCAAAAAAGTCCCTAAGGATGGGGTCCTCCAATTTTAACTTATCTTCTTTAGATGAACATTCATCATTAATAACCTTAACAACAAACATTTTACAGCCCTTTCTTGCAGCTCTCTTAACTTGTAAAGCAGAAATTTATCTTACAAAAATCTTCCTATGAATTCCTTTTACTGTTTTAGTTTTACCTTCATTGTTCAAACAAGTAAAAGATTTCTCATAACAATTAAGTACTACTCTATGCTGTTCAAGCCAGTCCATGCCAATCAACAAGTCATATGACCCTAATGGTAAAACATTCAGATTAACTTGCGTTTTCAGCTGACTCATAAATACATCACATTTTTTAACGAAGTATGTAACCTTCCTTTTAATGCCTATTGCTAGCTGAACTAACCATGAATTATCAAATTTATCTATCTTTAACTTGCAATTTTTCACTAATTCAGGTCAAATGTAACTCAAACTTGCACCTGGATCTATCAAAATGGAAATAGATTTATTGTGTATCATACCTTTGATTTCGACTATAGACGTTTGATGATCTGCTTGACGATTTTTCAGCACTGCATTTTTCCTGGGCATCTCTCTTGCTACATCTCCAACTGTAGGTTCTACTTGTATGGTGTGAATGTTGTTGACTGTCTTTCTATTGCATGGGAAATCAGCTCTCTTATGTGGTCCACCACAATCAAAACACCTCAAAGGTGCTTTCTGATCATCATACCTGTTGTTGTTATTATTATTAGGCACGTTCCTTGCAGCAGTAAGTTCTGCGATGCATTAGCTCTGTAATTATTATTACTTGGAAAATTTTATGTTATTAAAGCTTTTCTTAAAATTTACAGAATTATGATTAAAGCTTTTCTTTTGATGCTCAAAATGATTAGACTTATTACTCTTCCAGCCAGATATTCCTTCTCTTTTCCTATTTTGGTCAAAACAGAAATTATCTTTTCTCATAGCCTTTTCCAAAGTGGAAGGGTTATCATACTCGATCTTGCCTTTTATGTTGAAAGGTAGACAACTTAGAAACCTTTGTACCTTAGGCTTCTCTTCAACCATGTAAGGTACATACCTCAGCAAGCTAAGGAACTTGCTGCATAACTCCTTCATACTCATAGTACCTAGTTTCAAATCATAAAATTCCTTGGATTTATCTTCATAGTACTGCTCTGACATAAACTTTTTCTTAAATAAATTTTTAAACATACTCCAGGTTATGTTTCTTTCTTTTATGTTCTCAATTCTTTTAAGATCCCGCCATCAAATATCTTCCTTTCTGGTCTGATTGTAAATAGCCATCTTGGCTTTTAACTGAGAAGAGTAGTCATAAATATGAAAGTATTTCTTCATTCCAGACATCCATGCTTTAGCTGTCTCACCCTTTTTAGTTTCTCCATTAAAGGTTGGTGGCTTAATCTTTTTAAACTCTCCTGTGATTTTCTCATGATGCTTATGCTTCCTCTTCTTAGAACAGTAATCACTATCACTGCTGTCATGAACAGAAGTGTAATTACTTTGATCAAATTAAGATGAAGAGTAACTATTATTTTTACCATTCCTTGTTCTCTTACTTTTACGTTTGTGAGACATTGTACCAGAATCAGAATTTACTTCCGATTTTCTTCCTCTTTCCTCGTTATGGTATTTTTCCATTAAAATATGATGTAACTCTTCCTGTGACTTCATAATGCATTCATGTTCTTCTTTAACCATTCTTATCTCAGATTTTAAATCTTTTACAGTATGTAGAAGTTCTGAAGATTGGTTATTTAATTAAACCTATATTCCTTCATGATTATCATTGTTATTATGCTCATTACGAGGAGATCTGTCCTCTACTGATTCCTTAGGTATTTCCATACCTGCAAATTAAAGGTCAAACTATTCTATACAGAAACAAAATTAAAACGAAAGTTAGTAACATAAACTTTATTTTTTTTTATTTTATGTTTGTGTGCGTGAGACTATTTCAGGCCTAGAGTTTGAACTCGTGCTCTGATACCACATGTAACAACCCAAAAATTCATAAAATTTTAAAAAATTTCAGCGTAGCATTTAATGTATAAACTAACTATGCGGAAATATAATAAATGCTTCTATGTCGTCTTGCTGTACTAAATGTTTGAATGATCATAAATGTATTGTTTGCGACATGATAATTAATATCTACATTTCGATGCTATTGAATATTCTTCTCATCTCAGTTGTAATTTTTGTATTACTTATGTCAAAGTTCAAATGATATAATGTTATAAGTGCTAACTGTTGTCCTTCTGTTGATGATGAAAGGGGTCCTAAGGGTGCCCCGAGGCTTACTTAGAATTCATGCTAAAGCATTTGAATCGTTCCTTTCGTAGATTACAGGTAAAAGCGACCCATCAGATCAAGTGCAATTTAAAAGTACTTTCAGTTATCTTTCAAAGGTTTTGTGTAAGTTTCTAAGGTGTTAGCAAAGTGACTTGTCAGCTGTTTACAACTGTAAGCTCCACCACTCTCACATTCCTTGTTTAACATTATTTGATGAGATAGAGTGTTATCGTAAAGGCTTAGGATGCTATACGATGCAGTGATTTGTACAAGGATAATATGCATTTACAATACATAGGCTAATGCATGGTATTTCATACCCGTACAACTTGTGCACTACATGCAAATTACTATGTGATGTCTTATCCTATATGATCCATTTTGGTATTCCATACTTTTCCTATAGCATCTAAAACTATATGAAACTCCCACCTATTTCCTATAGTATAAACTATATCCAAACCTTTTGTATAGCATTTGAATTAGGTGCAAATTCTATGTAATTTTTTTAACATCTAAACTATATGCAAGGGACTTATGCATTGACCTATATACAAAACATTATAGTAAAAATATGAACACCATCGTGATAGGACGCGGTAATAAAGTTGTAATGGAAAACTGTGTTGGCAGGCAATTGTGTCCAACCTTGGCATTTAATAACCAATCTACTAGCTCAATGGAATACCTTGGTGGCTTCCAACGTGGTGCTTAACACATGAAGGTAATGTGATAAACGGTTATTGTGGTCGAGCTGTAAGTGATTTAGTATTACGAGTCATCCTAGCTGGTCTCCACAGTAGCAGTGGTAATTAACGAGGCCATAAATGTAGTGGTTTCCTAGAAGTACGTGGTGCTGTGAAAAGTGATCTACACCGTTGATCTTTACTACTCTCGGGATTTGGGACTTAACCCTAGTCTCCACTAAGTTTTGATGTTGTTTTTTCACTTGACAATCAAAGTGTTAGAAGGTGGCTTGGTGCAGAGGCCGATGGGCCGAGAAACTCCAGGGTTTCGTTAGCAGGTTTTTAGGGGTTTCTCCTTGATTTGATACCATGACCTATTGATTTTTTTCTGCTACTAATCAATAGTTTAAGAGCCGAGCTTTACTATGAGAGTTTACAACATTTAGATTGATGGTGAAGGCTCCAAGGATGATAGTAAACTCGTGTGTAGGTTGAACCAGTGGTCGGTCTTCTATATATGTTGAATGGTAGTTCTCTGAGTTGTTTTCAACCTTTATTGCACTCGGCAATGAGATGGTGGTTACGATTTCCCAAAGGCTATGGCGCCACTGTTCCAGAAAATAACTATTAAAGGTAATGTTTCAGGTTTCGAACCTGTCCCTTCTAATTTGTTTAATAGTTGTAGTTATTGTTATTTCGTTTTACTGAAACTTCTTTTATGATATGTTTTTGACCATACCTTAACTGCTTGGCAGGCTCTTTCGTCATTTGGTTACCAAGCTTGAGTTTGAAAGATGCCAGCTGCAATGGAAAATGGTAAGCTTCGGTGGTTTCCTTGGTGGCTTCGGTTAGGTGACTATTGGTCCCTTAAAGGTTTTGAGCCGAGACTTCGTTTTGATTGTAAGGTTATGGAAGAATACCACCGTTATTTGTGAGATGACTTGCAGCCTGGGGAGGATGAAAACCTCAACCCACTTCGGCATTATGTCTGAAGTGTTGTTTTCCGCATAGTTATTTTGTAAAAGGATGTCGACCTATTGAGAGGGTTTTATCTCTCGGTTATTCTGTTTGAATAAAATATTTTGGTTACAAAACTTTGTGATGTTTTTTGTGTGCTGAGATTACGAGCGATGCTATAGTATAAAAGATAATGGATAGTTTTTCTTATGAACTGTTGTGTTTTAAATGATGGCTGAGAGCCATAGGTTGAAACCTTGTGATGTGCAATTGAAACCCTAAACCTGTAGGTTTCGGTGGTAACTTTAGAAGTCTGGAAATGTCAAAACATGGGAATTGATTTTTATTCTCATTTATGTAACTGGATGTCAATATAGGTTAAGGTTCCAATAGGGATTGTGAAACCACTATGTGATAGTGAAGCAAACATTATACTTCTATGTTTTTGGTCGCAACTATATAATGAAATTGTGACTATGTTTATGTTTCTGTTTAAATGAGGGTATTGATTCTTACTTATGCTTTTAACCCAAAAGATAGACAATTAAAACTACTAAGGGTTTGATCACTGAAAGGTTATGAGCCTGTCACGATGTTTAAGTTATGCAAATCTCTGTTTTAGATAGAATATTTGTTTGTTAAAAGTTGAGTTGAATACTAAATGATGAAGCGTAAAGCTAGGGTTTCTAATCGTACGATAGGTATGATTGAAATATAATTGCATTTTGAAAATTAAAACAACATAAAAAAAAAATATGAATACTATGAATGAAAAATAGTGCTAAATAACCATACAGTGGTTTGTAATTGAAAAGATTTCTGTTTTTTGAAGATATAAGTACTTTATAGCAGTACTATGTACTTAGAAATTATTTAATTTTGCAGCTATTACATTTCCATGAAAGTTGATGAAAGAAATACAGTGAACCTTAAACACTCAACTTATTGAAAAGAATGATAAGGGAAAAACATAGCATTTATATTTTGTGAAGAATTAAATAACAAAAGGAAACCTTAGGTTTCATACAGGGGATGAAATATTTACTTCTATTTTATGTAAGAAATATTATAGTGCCTGTAATACGATATATTGTTATAAATCCTGAACCTAGACATACATAATTGATATTGCAGTAAATAACTGATAAAGGATATAAATGAAATACAACAGTGTTAGTCTTTTCATTCATTTGGCAATCTGCTTATCATTCATCTATTTTAATCTCCTTCTCTGTACTAGAGTACGATACAGAAAATAGTATGGGGAAAAATGCAAAGAAGATATTTAAGCAATCTTTTTATTTACTTAACCATCATTATACAGAATCATAACTAGTTCAAAAATTAAAAACAAATACTTCTGCATGATAATATCTTATAAGCACTAAATCATTACTTGTAGTAAATAAATTGAACTTATTAGAAACAGAAAATACAAGTAGAACCTGTAACAAATGATAGGGTGGACAAACACCCAGGGAGGCCTGTTCCTCCCAACCTTCTCCAGAAGAAGCAGTCAATCTACTTGCCTCCTTTGGACCCCCGATCTTGTTCACTGAACTACTAGGTATAAGATTCTGTGTAGAAGCAAGGCACTCAAAATTTGTATAGGCAACAAACTATTAAGACTTGCTCCTCACCTTTTATGACTTCAGCACTCAGTAGTTTAATTCTGCACTCAACAGTAACTTTTATGACTTCAACACTCAGTAGTATAACTCTACAATCAGCAGTAACTTTTATGACTTCAACACTCAGTAGTATAACTATGCACTCAGCAGTAAAATATGCAGACATACACCATGATAAAAAAATAGCATATCCCCTCCTCGAATCTCTTGGGTGCAAGCAGCAAAACCCCAAGGTAATTTTTCTCGTCAGGAAAAGTGATGAACCTCAGCTCATAATTCAATGGCTCTTATATAGACTTCCTAAGTCTTTAGTGGTCATTTTTCAATAAATGAGCCTCAAGCTCCAGTACCTTCTTTTACGGCACTATGACCACATTTCAAGGAAGTTGTCCCATACCAACAGCTAGTTACTTGCCTCATGAAGCTACCATTTGTCCATTTCCTTCTACCCCAGATTCCATTCCACCTAGTGGGTCAGCAAACACTCTTTCAACAATCCCCTTAGGTGTTTGTCTCCTATTTAATTTATTTAATAATAAAATATTGTGCAAATTACAGTCATCCTTGGACACTTGTCCAATATAAAAATTTACAATAAAAGTTAAGATAATGTTTCCAACATAAAATGTTTTTCAGCAAAAAGGGTATGTTACAATTATCTATCCTCAACACCTTTATTTTCTTTTCTGTTTGATTCTCGACAAGATCCTTAAATCCTTTAAACTTAGAAAAAACTTTAAATTTATTTCGAAGGAAATAAATACATGTTTTCCTTGTGAAATCATATATGAATGAAACATAATACACAAATCTACCTAGTGATGCAACAGACATAGGCCCAAACACATCACTGTGTATTAACTCTAAAATTCCGTTTGCTCTTGTAGCACCAGATGCAAATATTCCTCGATTTTGTTTTCCATATATGCAATGTTCACATAAATCAAAATCTAGATTGAAATCAATCATACCTTCAACCATACTTTTACCTTGTAATGCTCGAAGGCCCTTTTCTTCGATATTCCCCAATCTTTGATGCCATAGCATTGTCTTTCCCCCTGATGCAGTCAGGGTTCTATCTTCTATATCCCCCCCTAAGGAACAACAAAACTGTTACATTCACCAATGATGGTTCTTCCCAATAGTTTGTAAAAAGTTACATACCGAATTCCCCTCATCAATACCATTGATCCTCAAACCATTTTGTAACCACCATCTCCACACACAGTCTTTACACCTACAATATCCATCTTTCCGACAGATATCAAGTTTCTCGCAAGATTTGGAATGTGTAGTACTCCAGGAATATTTCTAACCCTTCCATCCTTAAGTTTAAACTTGACTCTACCATGCCCAATGATACTGGGTGAGTCATCTCCCAAGAACACATCTCCTCCATTGTACTCTTCATACTCACATAGCCACTCCCTATGAGGGGTCATATGACATGATTCACCTGAGTCAATCAACCATATATCACATTCTGAAGGATTCCCAGTAGATGCTAGGTATAGATCCCCTCCTTCTTCTGAGTAAGTATTTTCCTCTTTGGTAGAGGTATCCTCTGGCCCCTTTCCTTTATCAATATTCTTAGATCTGCAATCCTCTTTATAGTTCCTAGCTTTACCGCATTTCCAACACTTCCTTATAAATTTTCCTAGGGATTTAGATCTACCCTTAGATTTAGATCTCCCCCTAGATCCCTTATTTTTGTTTCTCTCCTAGGGGATTCCTCTCACAGACAAGGAATCCATGCTATGAGTATCCATGGATTTCCGCCTCATCTCTTTTGATAGCAGGGATGATACTATTTCATCAAATTTTAAAGTTGCTTGATTAACACTCCCTCTTGCTACAATTAGGTTGTCCCACAAATCTGACAAAGAACACAATAATGTAATACATTTATCTTACCAAAGTATTGTAGACATTTAGATGCTCTGTCACTGTGTCATTATCATCTATTCTGAGGTGATATAGTTTCTTTTGCGGGAACAACTTGTTCACAAGGGATTTTGATTGATACAAACTCCCTAGTTTCATCCAAATATTTATTGCAGTATCTTCTCCAGATATGTTCAATAACATAGAGTCTGATAAGCACAATCGAATTGTACTCCTCACCCTTCTATCTAATTTCTCCCAATCTTCTTTCGATGTTCCAGTGGGTTGTGTACCCAGATCCACATAAATCTACTGATCCCGATCTACAAGAAAATCCTCCCTTTAAAGCTTCCATAGCTCAAAGTTCTGGCCGTTAAACTTCTCGATCTCAATTCTTGAACTTCTCGCCATTCTCTTTCAATGCGCAAATCAAGGCTGCAAATCTCCCACTAAACCCAGGTTTACCACACACCCAAGATCTATCAACCACGTTGAACCCTTAGCAACAAAGGCGTCCCCCCTGATAGCAAATACTGGAGGTCTGATACCACATGAAAGTTTTAAACCTGTGTAGAGAAGCAAAGAGTACATATTATTTTAAGAAAAACAGAGATTACATCACAACATTCACACAAAGTACACAGAGATTTACCCTGGAAACCCTTAACCGGGAAAACCAACAAACCTTGGAGCCACACCTCCTATTTTCTCATTATTTCATTATGAATCACTCACAATACAATATAGGTATTCCGTAGTATCCAATACCCTAATCCCTTAACCTGGATTAGTAAATAGACCCCAATCCCTTAATCGGGATAAAATAAAATATTTTTAGAAAAATCCCCAAAATAACCAAAAAAACAGCCCAAAAATTTTGGCTCACTGCACTTGCAAACAAAAATGACCTACCGGTCGTTTTCGTATCGGAAAAGGCCTATCATCCATTTCTAAACAGATCGTCACGTGCAACGCTGACAAGCGCACTCTCCCCTTCACATACATGTAGAGAGTATAACACATACCCAACATTCTCTCACTTGTTGTTTTCTCTGCATAACAATGAGTTATGTACTCATAAAGTCATAGGTTCAGGGCATCGATGCCCATATATTCTCTACACCAAGAGAAATTCTTTGTACTGACAGACTTTGTTAATAAGTCTGCAACATTCTTCAAGGTGTCAAGCTTCTCTAGCAACACCTTTTGGTCTTCAACCATATCTCTCACAAAGAGATATTGCACATCAATATGCTTTGTCTTATCATGATAAGCAGGGTTCTTTGCTAGGAAGATTGCACTTTGGCTGCCACAATCTAACCTTATAGCTTTCTGTACAAACCCAACACCTGAACGTAATCTTTGCATCCATACAAATTCTTTACTTACATGAGTGGCTGGCATATATTCAGCTTCAGTAGTTGAGAGGGAAACTACACCCTGTCTCATTCTCATCCAACTGATAGCTCCTCCAAATAGGTTAAACACATACCCACTTGTAGATCTTTTGTGATCAAGATCTCCATCCCAGTCCGCATCAACAAATCCATGTACATTTATTACTCTGTCTCTTCCAGGTCTTCCTTGGTAGCAAATTGCATAATCTATAGTGCCACGCAAATATCTGAAGACCCTCTTTACCATTGTCCAGTGATCCTTCCCTGTTTTTGACATATAATTGCTCAAAACTCCCATTGCATGAGCAATGTACGGTCTGGTATAGACCATTGCATACATCAAACTACCAACCACACTAGCATATGGAATACATTCCATATCTTCTTCATCTTCCTATGTCTTGGGACACTGATCTCCATATAACTTTACACCTACAGGTATAGGGACCTTGACTGGATTACTTTCCTACATTTTAAGTCTTTGTAGTATTGTCTCAACATATTTTATTCGATTTAACTAGATCTTCCTATTTGCACGATCTCTTTTAATCTCCATTCCTAGCATGACGTTTGCAGCACCGAGATCCTTCTTGTGAAATTTGGAGGATATCTGAGACTTCACCTCCTTTATTACATCTTTGTTTTTTCCAATCAACAACATATCATCAACATACATAACTATGTTAATGAAGTGATCACCAACTTGTTTGGAGTATACATAGTGATCAACCTTTCTTCTTACAAACCCCAAATCCAAGTATGTATGTGTCAAAATTTTGGTACCACATCCTTGGAGATTGCTATAAACCATAAAGGGACATCTTTAGTTTACATACCAACTCTTCTTTCCCTTTATTTTGAACCCTTCTGGTTGTTTCATGTAGATTTCTTCTTCTAGATCCCCATGTAAGAATGTTGTCTTCACATCCATCTGCTCTACCTCAAGATCAAAAGCAAAAAAACTAGAAAGAAGAAATCTAATGGTATTTAATTTTGCAACTAGAGAAAATATTTCACCAAAAGCAATTCCCTCTACTTGAGAATATCCCTTTGCTACTAGGTGGGCTTTGTACTTCTCAACTTTACATTATGCATTTAGCTTCTTTCTAAACAACCATTTACTTCCAATGGCTTTTCTTCCAGCAGGAAACTGAACTAGATCCCACGCTTCATTTTTGTCCAAGACTTCCATTTCTTCAAGCATGGACTTCTTCCGTAGATCTCTATCCTATGAATTAACAACTTACTTCACATTTATAGGATCATCATTAGTAATAGATAAAGCAAAACTAGAACAAAAATCAGGAAGGGAATACCTTTCTAGTTTCCTTCTTTCTCAAGATGATCGCCTCAAAACTAGGATATGGGGTTCTTCTTCTTCTGATGCATATTCTTCCATTGAGTAAGATTCTTCATCTTCTAACTCAGACTCTATCTTCTCTGGTTCCTTTTTTATTGGAGTCAATTCTTGTCAGGGAATTTCTTTGACCTCCTAAGCACAACATCTCGACTGTAGACAGTCTTTTTTGTTACAGGATTCCAAAGCTTATAACCTTTCATACCATATTTATAACCAATAAAGATACATTTTTCAGCTTTCTTTTCCGGCTTACTCCTTTTCTCCTTTGGAACATGTACATAAGCATCACATCCAAAAACTTTCAGATGTTTAATATAGGGTTTCTTACCATTCCATACCTCTTGTGGAGTTTTATCAACCAAAGCTAATGTGGGTGATCGATTTACCAAGTAACATGTTGTCTCGACTACCTGCGCCCATATTTCTTTTCCTATCCCGTCAATACTTAGCATACTTCTTTCCTTTTCCATCAGCGTCCTATTCATCCTTTCAACAACTCCATTATGTGGAGGTGTGTATGGAGTAGTCTTCTGCCTTTCTATACCGCACTTCTTACAAAATTACTTGAATTCATTCCCACATAACTCTCCATCATTATCTGTACTCAACACCTTTATTTTCTTTTCTTTTTGATTCTCGACAAGATCCTTAAATTCTTTAAACTTAGAAAAAATTCAGATTTATTTAGAAGGAAATAAATACACGTTTTCCTCGAGAAATCATCTATGAATGAAACATAATACACAAATTTACCTAGTGATGGAACAGATACAGGCCCAAACAGATCACTGTGTATTAACTCTAAAATTCCCTTTGCTCTTGTAGCACCAGATGCAAATCTTACTCGATTATGTTTTCCATATATGCAATGTTCGCATAAATCAAAATCTAGAGTGAAATCAATCATACCTTCAACCATACTTTTAACTTGTAATGCTCAAAGGCCCTTTTCTTCGATATGCCCCAATCTTTGATGCCATAGCATTGTCTTTCCTCCTGATGGAGTCAGGGTTCTATCTTTTGTATCTTCCCCCTCAGGAACAACAAAATTGTTACATTCACCAATGATGGTTCTTCCCAATAGTTTGTACAGAGTTCCATACCGAATTCCCCTCATCAATACCATTGATCCTCAAACCATTTTGCAACCACCATCTCCACACACAGTCTTTACACCTGCAATATCCATCTTTCTGATAAATATCAAGTTTCTGGCCATATTTGGAATGTGTAGTACTCCAGGACGATTTCTAATCCTTCCATGCTTAAGTTTAAACTTGACTTTACCATGCCCAATGATACTGTCTAGTGAGTCATCTCCCAAGAACACATCTCCTCCACTGTACTCTTCATACTCACATAACCACTCCCTATGAGGGGTCATATGACATGATTCACCTGAGTCAATCAACCATATATCACGTTCTGAAGGATTACCAGTAGATTGTATGTACATATCCCCTCCTTCTTCTAAGGAAAATTTTTCCTCTGTCGTAGAGGTATCCTCTGGCCCCTTTCCTTTATCAATATTCTTAGATCTGCAATCCTTTTTATAGTGCCCAGCTTTACCGCATTTCGAGCACTTCCTTATAAATTTTCCTAGGGATTTAGATTTACCCTTAGATTTAGATCTCCCCCCATATCCCTTATTTTTGTTTCTCTCTTGGGGGCATCCTCTCATAGACAAGGCATCCATTCTATGAGTATCCGTGGCTTTCCGCCTCATCTCTTCTGATAGCAGGGATGATACTATTTCATCAAATTTTAAAGTTGCTTCATTAGCACTCCCTATTGCTACAATTAGGTTGTCCCAAGAATCTGACAAAGAACAAAATAATGTAATACATTTATCTTCTTCAGCAATTGTAATTCCAACAAAGGTTATTTGACTTACCAAAGTATTGTAGACATTTAGATGCTCGGTCACTATGTCATTATCATCCATTATGAGGTGATACAGTTTCTTTTGCAAGAACAACTTGTTCACAAGGGATTTTGATTGATACAAACTCCCTAGTTCTGTCCAAAGATTTATCATAGTATCTTCTCCAGATATGTTCAATAACACAGAGTCTGATAAGCACAGTCGAATTGTACTCCTCGCCCTTCTATCTGATTTCTCCCAATATTCTTTCAACGTTCCAGTGGGTTGTGTACGCAAATCCACAGAAATCCACTGATCCCGATCTACAAGAAGATCCTCCCTTTTGAGCTTCCATAGTTGTTGACATAGTGACTACCAACAGGAGTTCACTGCACACTATCGCCAACAAACACCAACCCAAACTCCCTTACGCACCGGCCCAGAAGGGTGTTAACCCTTCCAGCAATGCTCGCAGAGTGAATGAAGTCTCTCCCGAGATGCACAAGGGGGATGCAGGAACCAAGTTTCCGCAGTGGAGTTGAGGACATGCATCCAACACATTACCTTTGTAGAAACCAAAGATTAGATCTTCTACAGTAAACTATTAACTCATCATTCGCAGATTCATCACCTAATAAACATTCACAACAACATATTTAACCTACTTATTCGTATCAATAGTAATCATTCAACCCACAGAGTATTAAACATGTTGCAAACATTCACATTCATCATTGCACAGAGATAGAGACAGAAATGGAACCATAATCAAACATCTTCATGCATTCATTAAAACCTGCGGAATGAACTTCGCAGAAACAGTCAATACACCATGTCACGGATACAAAACAGATCAAAAGATGGATCAACTTCTTATCGCTTGCTCCTATAATCGATGCCCTTAGGATTACAAATCTACTTCTATTTATACAAAACTACATGGTTACAAAACGGTCCACATGACCCTTATCTAACTAATTAATCGCTTCGCGCTTCCACGATACCCGCAAATGGTCCATCTTTTGCGGATTGTTCCTTTCACAGCTTGTCGGCTTCCGCACTTCCTGCAGACTTATCCCGTGCCAACAGGCCCCCAACAAAAACTTGTGGCTCTCCCTTGAGCCACCTCAGTTGGACACCACTAGTGCATCTTGTCTGTTGCTGTGGTAAACTTATGAAGATGTTCTTGACATCTGGATCTCGCTGTCATGTACTTCTCGAACTCATCCTCCAGTCTCTTGCAACCTTGATCATCTACGTCAAACTCATCCTCCACTCTCTTGCAACCTTGCCCATCTACCTATTCTGTGCTTTCTCTGGCTCTTCAGGCTTGCTGCGACCTGGGGACAAGTTCAGTGTTGTTTCCAAAGTGTGAAATAGGCCAACTGCTCTGGCACATCTGTTTCGCACATTTGACAGTCCACTGTTGGACCCAGCGGGCCTCCGCCCCTAGTGTGATGGTGGTCAGGACAACCCTGACTCTTCTAACTAATACCAAACTCTTAGACATCACAGGTGAGACCTCGTCTCTGTTCCTTCCGAGTGTCCTCATTGCTTCCTTCGCTGGATTTTCATGCACAGTCGTCGTTCTAGCTCTTAGCGCACCTGGAGTGTTTCCGTTTGAAATGAAGTGCACCATTGCAACTATCTCACTACCCTTTTCCACAACATTTTTGGGCTTCCCTACTAGACTTCCTAACTCTCTGCATCAAACCTATAGACTTGCATCATACAACTTACTACTTCCCTTCTTTGAACTTCCTAGCATGCGTTCTTCACTCCTGATGCCGGTATTTATGCTTTCCTCTTGGTACTTGCTCATCATTTGCAAATCTTATCGATAACCAACCGAATCCATCATCATACCCGTTGCTGTCTTTTTCGGATTCCAATACACATTGATCCTACTCCGATGTGACTCCTGCATGCCAGTCATGCGAAGCATTGGCAAGCGACCTGGCTGGCCATGATTCCTGCGTGCTTCCCACTTTTTGTCATTATTTTTTTATTTTTTTTTATTTTTTTTCATTTCTCAACCGCTATGGACCTGATCATGGTGATAGGGTTTCAACCAATTCTCATTTACCAGTTTAGGCAACAGCTTGCCATCTAAGCACTTCAACTTCACCGCACCTCCGTCAATAACAAAATCAATAACATAGGGACCTAACCAATTCATCTGTAACTTACCTGGATGCTTGGCGAACTTATTGTCATAGAGCAGAATTGTATCCCCGCGCTAAAAGTGATTTTGTTTAATATGGTGATCGTGCCACACCTTCTATCGATCCTTTTCCACCTTCTGATGAAAGCCTGCGATGAATCTGTCCTCATCGAGCTCGACTAGTTTGGCCAATCGTTCCTCCAGGGCTCCATCGTCACTAATTCCAGTGACAACTGTAATCCGCAGACTGGGGACAATGTACTACATCAACATTAAAACTTCCTTCCAGTAGACGAGTTTGAATGGTGTCAGGCCAGTTAGACGTTTGCAAGTTGTGTGATACGCCCATAGTATTGCAGGGATCTTCAAATCCCAATCATCCCGATTAGTGTTGCATACTTTTGTGAGCGCATGCTCCAGGATTTTGTTAAATGCTTCCACTGTTACATTTGCTTGAGGATGGTAAGGGGTTCTCTTGCAGTGTTGTATATGAAATTCCTCTGTCATTGCTACGATTGTCTGATTGACGAAGTGGGTCCCTTGGTCACTCATCAGTATTTTGGGGCACCTAAACCTGGTGACTACATTGTTGAAGAGGAATCTGGTTGTTGTCGCAGCTGAGAAATCCTTCACAGGTGATGCTTCGGACCATCGTGTCAAATAGTCCGTTGCTATAATTATGTAGCGCAACCCTCTTCGTTTTTCTGGTGGGTTTATGGGTCTCACAAAGTCAAGATCCCATTTATCTAAATCCTGCAACGTCAATTGAGGTACTAGTGTCATTTTGTCCCTTCTTGATGGCTTCCCAGTCCGTTGGCATATGTCGCAGCTTTTAGCATAGTCCTCAGCATCCCCATGCATTGTCGACCACCATAGTCCTACATGCAAAATATTCCTTGCAGTGGCACGTCCTTCGTAGTGACCCCTAGCGATTCCGTCATGAGATTCCGCAAGAATTAGCTCCTCTTCATGCGGAAGGACATATCGTCGTAGTATCTCGTCTGGCCCCATATTATACAACTTTCCTGCAATAAATTGAAAATCTACAGCCCTTACAACTAGCTGCTTCTTTTGGTTGGTCGTGAATCCTACCAGTGCATCCCTGGTTGCCAAAAACTGAATGACTTGTTGATAATGGTCATCGACCATGCCAACCCTGAATAACTAGGCATCTAGAAATCCTTCATCAATGCTGCTTGGCTCTTCCCTTGACTCAATTCATCATAAGTGATCTGGTCCTGCATTCAGTTGTCCTAGCTTTACAATTATTTCAAAATCGAATTCCTAGAATAGCAGCAACCAGTGGCAGATCTTCCCCCCCAACACAGGCTTGTTCACCAGGTATTTTAATGCTGAGTGATCGGTGAACATCTTAAAGTGTCCCCCGAGTAGGTAGTGTCGAAATTTCTGTAGGGCGTATACCATCGCCAACCCTTCCCACTCCGTGGTGGTATAGTTCTTCTTCGCAGTAGACAACTTCCTACTTGCGAAGGCTATCGGGTGGTCGATGTTTCCTTCTCTTGGTTGGGCCAAGATAACTCCTAGTGCGACTAATGACGCATCGAAGTGGACGTGGAACTCCTTTGTCCAATCCGAAAATGCTAAGATAGGTGCGGCAACCATCTTTGCTTTTAATATGTCCAGACTCTTCCTGCACTCATCGTTCCACTCGAACTTGGCATCTTTATTCAATAAATTCTCCATGGGTGCTGTGATTACTGCATATCCTCTGATAAAATTTCGGTAGTAGCCTATGTGGCCCAGCGTAGCCCTTAATTGTTTGACTTTCGTCGGTGGTGGGAGGTCAATAATAATGGCAATCTTTTCCGGGTCTACCATCATACCATCCCTCCAGACAAGGTGCCTTAGTAAAATCCCGAATGGAGCACATAAGATACACTTTTTTAAGTTCAAGGAGATTGGGTATTGTCGGCATAATTCCAAAATTAGCCTCAGGTTTGCAACATCATCCTTAACCAACCCATACACCGTCCAATCATCCATATAGATGACAAGAAATTTGTGAATGTAGTCTTTGAGCACTGACACCACTAATCGTGAAACAATTGTTGGGGCGTTCTTCAATCCAAACGACATTACGGTGTACTGAAAGCAGCCCCATTCTGTGACAAATGTAGTCTTATGTGTTAGTTTTTCATCATCGAATTCAATAGATCTAGGATCTTAACTGAAAGAACAACATGTACAGCATATCAAGCATAAGAGACAAGAGACAAGAGACACAAAACATTTCACCAGGGAAAACCAAGAAGGTGAAAAACCCCACAACTTCCTCAGAGATAGAATAAGCACCAATACAAAGATCACAAAGATCAAACCCCAAGAGATATATGACTGGAGCAGCTACTCCTCCTCCACTTGTGTGCACTCCTCCTTTCTCTGACTAATGCGAAGCGAGTGAATGAGAGAAAGTGTCAAATGAGAGAGTCACACTCTCTATTTATACTTTTACTTTCACTTGACATTTACTCAACTAGGTCGGCCCCAACTTAACCGCATAGGATAATACTAACTGGGCCGACTCCACTAGGGTGGTCTAATAACCCTTGAACCCACATGACTCATATAGGGCCGACCCCATCAAGGTGGTCTAATAACCCATCAAGTATATGTTACGACACTTACAATATAACTTGCGACACTTGCAAGTACAACTAACGACACTTCCAATCAGAGGAATAATACATCTCCATTGGGGATACAATAAAGTACAAATGTAATACATACAATATACAAGTCTTCAATTTTGGAGCTGGATCATCATCACTAGATCACAAAGCATCATTGTCACTACTGCTGTACTCGTCATCTCGATCACTAGGCTATCTCTCAAATCTTCTCATCATAAGAAGTTCTACAGAGCCATCCCTTTTTCACATTGGATGTAGGCCTAGACTCCTGTAGGTCTTCATCATCTCTACAAGTGGGCCATCCTGTGGAATCCTCAGGACTAATTACGTGCGTCAACAAAACCTCAAAGAGTATCCCAGGATCCTTTATGTGCCTAAGCACGACTAGAAAGATCTCCTAGGGAGCTATTACATGTTACCTTCACAAAACCTTAAAAGAGTGTATTTCCCAAGAAGATCTCTAAAGAGCATCCGAGGACTTTTATGTAGCTAGCACAAACTATCAGGATCTCCAGAACATATTACATGTGATCTCCACAAAAACTTAAAAGAGTGTCTTGCCTAGCAAGATCTCTAAAGAGCATCCAAGGCCTTTTACATGACTAGCACAACCTGTTCGGATCTCCAGGGCGTATTACATGTGGTCCCCACAAAACCTTAAAAGAGTATCTTTCCAAACAAGATCTCTAAAGAGCATCCGAGGCCTTTTATGTGACTAGCAAAACCTGTCCGGATCTCCAGGACATATTACATGTGGTCTAGCAAAACCTTAAAAGACTGTCTTGCCCAGCAAGATCTCTAAAGAGAATCCGATGCCTTTTACATGACTAGCACAACCTGTCTGGATCTCCAGGACGTATTACATGCTACCCTTGCACAACCAGTCCACGGCCACAGAGTACCATCCTGATACTCAAGATCAACCTGATCATCTTCGCACAAAGCATCATCCTAATGCTCATGATCATACTGATCATCATCATACAGTACATCATCCTGATGCACATCATCATCGCATGATCATCCTGATCAGAGTCACAACATCATCCTGATGCATATCATCTGAAGCATCTTCCTGATGCTCATCCTAATCATCATACATAGCAGTAACCAGAGCATCGTCCTGATGCTCATCACATAGCGCTTACATCCATAGCCATGGGAAGGATCCTCCTACCACCATGCTTGGAATGGCTTTTGCAAATGTGTCCCATCACTTCTTCCTTGAAGTACCTTCTATCCGAAGAACACCAAGCCTCTCTCTGAAGTACTCGAACTTCACTCTGGCTAGTGGTTTGGTCAACACATCTGCAATCTTCTCATCTGTCGCAACATACTGGAGCTTCACTGCTCCTATCTGCACCATATCCCCGATATAGTGATATTTTATCTCGATATGATTCGACTTGTCATTGAACACCGGGTTCTGTGACAACTTCACACAACTCTGGTTGTCACAATAGATACAAGTAGCATCCAACTGGAGATCAAATAAATCAGACAGTAGCTTCCTTAGCCATACTACCTCACAACTAGCCAAACAAGCTGCGACATACTTTGCTTCGGCCGTACTCAGTGCTATGCAGGATTGCTTCCTGCTAAACCAAGAGATCACACCTGATCCCATACTGAAGCAACACCCTGAAGTGCTCTTCCTATCTGTAGCACTGCCTGACCAATATGAATCAACATAACCCTCCAGTTTAAACTTTTGATTCGCATCATACTTGAGCCCATAATCAATCGTACCCTTCAGGTACCTCAGAATATGCACAACAATCAGGTCAACATGTCTAGGATCCGTCAGGAACTGGCTGAAAATGTTCACCACAAAGCAAATATCTGTTCTCGTGTTCGTCAGGTACATCAAGGACCCAATCATATGATGATACATCGTGGAATCAACCGATCCTGATAAAGAATCTCTCAATAGATTCAGGTTCGATGCCATAGGTGTGGTCATGGTCTTCTAGTCCATCATCCCAAATTGCTTCAGGATCTCTACTACATACTTCCCTTGTCCAAGGAAGATTCCATCTTCACTCTTCCACACCTCCATACCTAGAAAGTAATGAATCATACCCAAGTCCTTCATCTTGAACTCAGTAGCAAACATCCTCTTCGTATAAGCAATCAATCCAATATCACCTATCACAAATAGGTTATCCACATACAGTAGGAGTATCACTGGATTGCCTTCCTCAACCTTGTATTAAAGGTTGGAATCCGCTTTACTCTTGGTAAAGCCCAAACTGGTCAGAAAGTTGTCTATCCTACCGTACCATGTCCTTGTTTCAAACCGTACAAGGCTTCTTGAATTTCCACACATGTGACTCCCTGTTATGTGTCTCAAATCCGAGTGGCTGCTCCACTTCCTCTTCGACTACACCATTCAAGAAAGTTATCTTGACATCCATCTGGTGTATCTTTCACTTCATCACTTGCCTTGTATTTCTCTATGCTACTATCTGCAGCATGCTTGATCTTGTAGATCTACTTGGAATTCACAACAGACTTCCCTTTGGGACCACATCCCAAACATCATTCTTCATGATAGATTGGTATTCCTCGATCATGGCATCCTTCCATTACTGCATCCCTGATCCTGGGAACTTCAGATTCTTGAATATCTTCAATAGGTAGTTTTCTTGAACTTTCTTGCTAGAACAAATGTCATTGTCCTTCTTTTGTAGGTGATTGTACATGACCTTTCCTACAAGTCAAATTTAATTGCATGATTAGAAACTTCTCATAGTTTTTCAAAAACAAATTCTTACACATAAGAATGTATGTCATAGAGTCATGCAATTATCTTAGTCAATGCTTCAATACAACATTTATCCATATCCCGTACCTTTCGAGATGCCTTCCATCTCTACCAGAAAATTTGTTAAGAGTGTGCACAACTCCCAACATGCCAGCAAAGAGGTTTCATTCTAGATAAGTAGCAATGTAGTGTTGTATACTACCATAGGCCACTTACCATTACTTGCATATTAGTAGTATCTTGTTCATTAATGCAACTTTTCTAATATGCATAATATACATCTTAAATCTAGGAACATAAGCATGTACATAATTGGACAACATTATTTAAGTAATCAAATATATAATAAATGACAATTCAAATACTTATCTTTGTTTGGTTGTTGGGTGGACTCCCTCTCAATCTTTGTTTCCTTACAGGAATTACTGAAGTGTGCTCCCTCTTGATCTCTACTTCCTTGATTATTTGTCTTTGAACTTATATCCACCTCGGACCACTGTGCATGCTTAAGTGTGCACTAGTGTCATCATTGTGTCATCCTCAAGATGTCATACATAATCAACATGCATTAGTATAATCTCAATACTATCAAAACATTATGATTCTAAATAATCTTAAGCATGTATGTTCATGATTATTTCATATACAGGTAATTTATCATAATCGTTAGTATTCAAGGTTTCAGGGAGTACTTCTTTTACTCATGCATATTCTTATTCGATCATTGGAGTCTTCTAGTTTGTTATATCATTAATCAAACTAAGAAGCATAATATGCATAAACCCATGACTACTCAAACTTATAACTTCATGAATAATCATTATCAATCATACACAAGTATACTTATCTAAGATCCTAACACAAAGTAGGTTCTAAATCGATATAGGAAAACATACCTGGATTATCATGCTTGTCTAACATATCCAAACAATGTCTACTTTGTTCTCTTAGAGACCTTGTGCTAGCAACCTGTTTATCTCATAAGTTAAGAATTGTAGAACCAAGTTATACATACCTCGTAAGTAGAGCTTCTATGTGATCCATGACTATGGATGAGACTCTGTCTTCATGTCACCATGGTCATATGTTCTTGATATAGAACTTGATTTGTCTTTCTTGATGTAACCTTCATGTTAGTGGACAACATCATCCTCATACAACACCATAGTGTATTAGTACAATCATAAGTGTCATAACCCTAATCAATGAATGTCTTCTATCATTCACATGCATTCATACTTTTACTAGGGTGATAAGACAAGTCTAAAATTAATCAAGATTGTACTAACCTCAATAATATGAAGACAAACATATCATAACCTTAATCATGAACAGATTTCAAAACATACCTGTATCTCCTCAAGTCATACCTGTATCTCCTCAAGTCATACCTGTCAAGATTGTTTGTAGTCTTCTTATGTAAGGCCTTAGCCTCATCTCCCTCTAGAACTAGAATCTCTTCCCTTATGTAGGTGTCCAAATCATTCTATTCTAGGATTAACCCAATCCACTTTGATTTTGATGAAGTTGGATCTGGAGCTCACCAGGGTTTGACATAGAAACCCTAAAAATACAAACTTTGAATTTCAAACTTCTGATTGGATGAAAAGATGCGCCTTGTTGAGTTGATCAAGCTTGTAGACTTCAATTTTGAAATCTGCAAAATTTGACCCCTCAAAATTACCTTTGAAACTTTTGGATCTTCTAGTAAAAATCCTGAACTATGGTTTGATAATGCTCGGGATTTTGCCCAGCCAAAAAGTTTGATCTATGCTCTAAAATTCGATTTTTCTGAGGAGCATCCATCCGTGGTCACAGATTCCAAAAATTTCAACTTTTACAGAAACCCTAATTTTCCACCTTTCCGATCAAGATCCCAAACTAGGGTTTGATAATGCTCGAGGTTCTACCCAACCAAAAACTTTGAAATTGGTCTCTAAATTTCAATTTTGTTGAGGAGAGTAATCCTATGCTAAGATCACTATAAAATTTCACCTCTGTCAAAAGCCCTAATTTCCCGCATTAGTGACAACCCAAAAATGAGAATGCTCAAAATCCAATTCTATTTCACAGAAATATGTGACTTATTGTTTCTGGTGCATCTCTGAACTTTCGGATCCACAGGGTCTAAAACTTCATCCTGTGGTAGCCTGACCTGTCATATTTCCAACCCCACAGGTCTGACCTCAAATGGATTCTCTGAGAGAGAGATATTCCAAGTGTCATAATGTGACCTGTTTATGGGATGAAACCTTATAGCGAACTTGTACGGAGTGCCACGTGTCATTGTTTCAACTTTGGCCTTTGAAACCTTGACCTATGAAACTATAGTCCGTACCCTAACTTTCAATTTTTATGGAATTCCATTTGGAGCTTCCTAGCCCAAGATATGACGTATGTGCCTAGGTCACCTGTTTAGGACTGCATTCTGGAAGAGACAGAAAACCTAACTTGTACGGATCATATATCCCAAATTACAATAAATATGAGGCTATCCTTCAGACACAAGATACATGGACATTTCATCTTCGACCTGTAGAATTTTAAGATCTTGAAACTTTTCCAAAATGGATTTATAGCGAAAGTGCCACGATGACTGGTTTTTACTATACTAAGCTAACTTCCAATTTGTCGCAAGTGCAACAAGTGTCATAAATGCCATACAATTCCTTCCTTCAGGATAGCTTTGATACCATGTTATTTTTTCATCATTTAATTCAATAGATCTAGGATCTTAACTGAAAGAATAACATGTACAATATATCAAGCATAAGAGACAAGAGACAAGAGACACAAAACATTTCACCAGGGAAAACCAAGAAGGTGAAAAACCTCGGAACTTCCTCAGAGATAGAATAAGAACCAGTACAAAGATCACAAAGATCAAACCCCAAGAGATATATGACTATAGCAGATACTCCTCCTCCACTTGTGCGCACTCCTCCTATCTCTCACTAATGCGAAGTGAGTGAATGAGAAAATGTGTCAAATGAGAGAGTCACACTCTCTATTTATACTTTTACTTTCACTTGACCTTTACTCAACTAGGTCGGCCCCAACTTAACCACATAACATAATATTGACTGGGACGACCCCACTAGGGTGGTCTACTAACCCTTTAACCCACATGACTCATACTGTGCCGACCCCATCAAGGTGGTCTAATAACCCATCAAGTATAAGTTATGACACTTACAATATAACTTGCAACACTTGCAAGTACAACTGACAGCACTTCCAATCAGAGGAATAATACATCTCCGTTGGGGATACAATAAAGTAAAAATGTAATCCATACAATATACAAGTGAATATATTCCGAAGTTACAAATACATCAACATTATGTCGATCTTCCTTCGCAATCTTGATCTAGTGATAGCCTAAGAACCCATCTGTGAATGAATATATCTCCTAACTGCCGACTCCTTCAAGCATCTCATCCATGAAAGGTGTCGCGAATGGGTCGTGTAAGCACGCATTGTTTAGTTTCCGCAAGTCAACATAGATGCGCACTTCGCCAGTTTTCTTGTCTTGGACCACCATCAGGCTGATCCACTCAGATTCTTCTACGGGTTCTATGATCCTTGCTTACAACATTCTTTCGATCTCAGCCTGCACTCGCTCCTTGTGCCTTGGATTCAACCGGTAGGGCCGTTGTTTGATGGGCTTCGCATCGGGTTTCAGGGGAATCTTCATTTCTCCTAAGTCCCCATAAATTCTTTTAATATCTAAGAATTTTGTCGGGAACAGATCCTGAAACTCATGCAGCAGATCCATCATCTTCGCAATGGTGGATTCATCCCAATAATCCCCAATGCTTGTGAACATCAGGTTCTCCTCTTACCCAATGTTCACCTTCTTAATCTTCAATGGTTGCTGAAACCTGTCGGAAGGAATTTATGGTGCCTCGACACTGTGAATACCTTCTGATTCCGGCACATGAGTAGCCCTCAGATCATCCTCATCATCCGGTTCTCATGTGTTGTTGCAGCACTCCATCATCATTTCTAGTGTCGTAGTCCACCGAAGTTCTAATGGTTTTTCTGCTAGTATTGCTTCAAATATCTTCTCGCAGATCGCCTGTAGCGCATTGTGGATGAAGGGGTTCTCATCTGAGAAACAAAAAGTTTGGCTGAAGCCAAGTGTTAGCTGCTCCCAAGAAGTTGTTCCTTCCACTTCGCAGTTCTGCTGTGACATACCAACTCCGCGGTTCTTCATCCAAAGTGTGAACAAATGCATGGACCCACTCCTCTTTTGCTCGTAATCCCCATTTTCTTTCACATTCCACCAAATGTACGTTCGGGTTGCTTCTGCCATCAAACTTCCTTCCACATCACCGCACGTAACCATCATTAGGTGGTGACATAGTGGCTAGGTTGTGATATTAGGCTTATGCGCTGCCCACTAGCACGGAGGAGTAGCCTTCAAGGCTTCCTCCAAGGCCAATAAACGTTGCGGCTCCAACACTTTCTCCTCAAACTCAGCAAGAAATTTCCTCGAATTAGGTAATCCTTCATACATTGGTAGCGCGCACTTCTCTGTGGCTACCCATCGCAGTGACTGTGTGATCCTTGTAGATATCCTAAATGACACTTCATGCATCTGGTTCTGCCAATTGTCGAGTGCCTCATCCGAATCCAACGACATTGAACTGACGTTGTGCCAACCCAATTCACCGTCTGCTGTAGGATTTATGTAATCCTCCGATATATTATATATGCTATCTCATCCCTCCGTAAATTCATCTCTGGAAGGTTCAACATATCGATGCCCTTTCATAGGATCCAAAGGTGCGATGATCCTCATCTTGCGATTTTCAAATGACATTGTCCGCTTCTTAAAGTTGATAACCGCTAGATTGTCGATTGGTCAGTCGATCCCTAGCAGTGTTGGGTATGGACTGGTGTTGTCCATAATCTCAATGACATCGAAATCGACATAATACTTGAGGCCCTCAATATCGATGGGAAGTTGGTACACCCGACCAATTGGAGTAACCTTACTCTGGTTTTCTAATCACAACTATACTCGTGACCAGGCCAATTGTGATTTCCCCATGGTGTCCCATGTCTGCTTGGTCAGAATGTTGAAATATGACCCCAAGTCCAAGATAATTAAGTCGACATCAAAAGCTCCAATTTGTGCCGACATTTGCATCTCTCTCCCTGTCTTCCTCTTGTGTATTCGATTAACTCTTTGTTCCTGGCGTACACCCTCCCGTTGAGTCAACAGATTGGATATCTCCTCTAGCAAATCCTGATCCTTTTCCAACTCTAGGAAACTCTTTAAGAAGGCTTTTAGGGTATTAGCCTTTCCCTGCAACTTCGTATTGTCGAACGTTGGTGGCATATCGTAGATAACTTCTTCCTGAAGAGGTAACTGTCTCCTCTGTCTCAACGCATCCTGTGCTTCTAAGAAGATATCCCTTTCAACCTCCGCATCAATAGTGACATGTTTCTGTACTGTTGGTCGGACAGTAGTTCGTGTCCCATCGACCCCTGTCTTTGCTCCTTTTCATGTCACCACTCCAACAGTTTCATATTGTTTTCGAGCCTCCGTCGATATCATCTGCACAACCGGTGGATTCTGGTTTTGGTTCTATGGAGGTGGTGGTAGATTCTTGGTCTACCATTTCGCGATGATCTATAGACAGTCTTCAACGCCATGATCCATAATGCTGCAATACATGCACTTCTTTGGTGCTGGATTTAGGCAATCCCTCTGATAGTGCCCCTGCTTCCCATAATTGTAGCATATAATTGGTCCTCGCCCTCATCCAACAACTCCTCCTCATCTTGTGCCAACACCTCTACCTACGCGGAATCCTCCTCTAGCCCCTCCACGCAGTGGGCCATATGGTTGGTACTGTGGCTTCCCATACCGCGGTTGTTGCAGTGGTCCATGTGGTGGGTACTAGGGTGGAAGATACTGCATTGCCGGATATTGCGGTGCCGGATACTACATTGTCGGATACCGCGGTGTTGGATACTACGTTGCCGTATACTGTGCCCGATCATATTGCTGCGGTTGGTGATTATACTGGGCCGACGACTGGTTATACTGCTACTATGGCTGACCCGGTGCTTGTTCCTCTCCTGCCATGAAATATGTTGCTGCAGTTCTTTCCTGGAGTAGGCCATAAGCTCTGTCATCGTGGCCAACTAATTTACAAAACTTGCAATACAAGTTCTCTGGTTTCAACACCATTTTCTGCAGATAAACAAACTCTTTTGGTCGATGGCCTCTTGTTTGGAAGATACGACACCAAGGCATCTTTCCCTGACTGAGGGGATTTGGTGCACCGGATTACAAATAGTCTCGGAAGTCTGGGCACTGATCCTTGTGGTGTCCCTCTGTCCTACACCTAGTACACTAGATCTCTTCGCGAGTTTCTTTCCCTTTCTTCATGTCTTGTAGTTGGATCATCAAGTTTTCTAGCTGTGCTTGTGTCTGATCCATACCCAACCTCGTTTCACCGATTGGTGAAGCCTCCATCTTCATTGCAATATCCAATGCTTCTGCTTGGGTCGCAACCTTCTATTGCATTAGTGGTTCGCGGATGTGTGGTACCAGTCCTGCGATGAACCACTCCTTCTGCTGCATATCATTAATCCCAAAACTCACTTTTGCTATCAACGTCTTGTACCGTTGATCAAATTCCCACACTGGCTCATTCGAGAATTGCTTAATCTCTTTGAGCTCAGTAACATACTGTGACTTCGATTTTGGTTTTTTAAATTCATCAATCATCGCTGTTCTGATATGTGCCAACGTCTTGGCTGGTGTTCCCGTCGGAAACCTTGTAAACTTCATGAACCAGTCTAACGCTTGGCCCCTAAGGGTCATTTCTATCTATCCCATTTTTATGGCTTCGTCCTGGACCTGCTTCGCAGTCCAGACTACTTCACATATGAACCAATATTGTTAGGATCCTTGGTCCCATTCCCCTGAAAGGTAGGCATCTTTTCCTTGTCTTCCATCCTAATGTTCTTACTGTTATTGTTTACTGATGCGCTACTTTTACCACTGGACGTCGGACAACTTTGCGAATAGATTGGGTTTCTTCATGTATAATTTTGGGTAGTGCGCTGGGTTGCAGGTATGTTGTAACTTATGATTAGTGTCTCTTCTGCTTCTGGGGTAGCCTGGTCACCGTCCTCGTCACAATAGGGTCGCTTTCTCCCTTGTGGTCCTGTTTCACAACCTTCTGTTTTGGTCCTCTCAGTCCTCCTCTTCTTCTCAGGATGCTGGAATATTGCTCCATTCCTCAAGGTACCACACTCTTTGTCAGCTTCCCATACAAACTCGTCATTTCTCATGTCCACCTACCCGCATATTTCTATTGAATCCACATTCACGCGATACCTACAACCTCCACACACTAATATTTCTACTCGTTGGAAGTCATCCTCAGAATTTCCTTTTCACACACGAGCATCTTAATCAACATTTTTAGCAACAGCAATAACCTTCCCCTTGGTACCTTGAAAAAGATCCTCTCCATGTCACTGTATGACTTGATCATGTCTACTCCGAACTCGGTGATATATCCCTCTAGGATACTATCCACCCAAAACTCAATAGCCCTTGATACTATGTTGTCGACACGTTTTAGCTGTCGAATCAGTTATGGCATCCAATGCTCAGGTTCAGTCTCTTGGAAATGGTGCTCCTGGAATGTTAGTTGCGCTAACCACTCGTGCAACAATACTGGGAATTCGCAGAAAAATATTTTGTGGATATATGAATAAATGTACTTCTGTAGCCAACTGCTTACATTCTGTCTAGGGTTTTTATTTTCTCCTTTTGCAAATTATTCTATCTTTCTGTCAAACCACTCTTGGATCTCTAGTTTCATTGGATGCCACTGCATATCCCCTTCTTTTCCTCCTCAAGGTCCTGGAAACAGAACCATTTGTTGACACATGGACTACCAAAAGGGGGTCACTGCACACTATCACAAAAAAAAAACAACCCAAACTCCATTACGCACCCACCCAGAAGGGTGTTAACCCTTCCAGCAACACTCGCAGAGTGAATGTAGTCTCACCCAAGATGCACAAGGGGGCTGCAGTACCAAGTTTCTACAGTGGAGTTGAGGACATGCATCCAACACATTACCTTTGTAGAAACCACCATTTATATCTTCCGCAGTAAACTATTAACTCATCATTCTCACATTAGACCATTCGTAGATTCAACAGATAATAAACATTCGCAACAACATATTTAACCTACTTATTCGTATCAACAGTAATAATTCAACCCACAAAGTATTAAAGATGTTGCAAATATTCACATTCATCACCGCACAAAGATAGAGATAGAAATGGAACCATAATCGAACATCTTCATGCATTCATTAAAACTTGCAGAATGAACTTTGCAAAAACAGTCAATACACCATGTCGCGCATACAAAATAGATCAAAAGATGGATCAACTTCTTATCACTTACTCCTATCATCGATGCCCTTAGGCTTACAAATCTACTTCTATTTATACAAAATTACATGGTTACAAAATGGTCCACATGACCCTTATCTATCTAATTAACCGCTTTGCGCTTCCGCGATACCCGCAAATGGTCCATCTTTCGCGGCTTGTTGGATTCCACACTTCCTGTGGACTTATCCCATGCCAACAATAGCTCAAATTGTTGGCCATTAAAATTCTCGATCTCAATTCTTGAATAGCTCGCCATTTTCTTTCAATCCACAAATCAAGGCTACAAAGCTCCCACTGAACCCAGGTTTATCACACACTCAAGAATAATCAACAACGTCAAACCCTTAGCAACAAAGGTGTCCCCCTGAAACCAAATACTCAAGTTCAGATACCACATGAAAGTTTTAAACCTGTGTAGAGAAGAAAAGCATACATATTCTTTTAAGCAAAACATAGTTTACATCACATCATTCACATAAAGTACACAAAGATTTACCCTGGAAACCCTTAATCGGGAAAAACAACAAAACTTGGAGCCACACCTCCTATTTTCTCATTCTTTCATTATGAATCACTAAAAATACAATATATGTATTCCGAAGCATCCAATACCCTAATCCGCTAACTCGGATTAGTAAATAGACCCCAATCCCTCAATCGGGATTAAATCACATATTTTTAGAAAAATCCCCAAAATAACCTAAAAGCAACCCAAAAATTTTGGCTCATTGCACTTTCAAACGAGAACGACCTATTGGTCATTTTCGTATCGGAAATGGCCTATTGTCCATTTTTGAATAGATCATCACGTGCAGTGCTGACAAGCGCACTCTTCCCTTCACATACATGCAGAGCATATAAAACATACCCAACATTCTCCAACTTGTTGTTTTCTCTGCACAACAATGAGTCATGTAATCATAAATTCACAGGTTCATGGCATCGATGCCCATAGATTCTCTACACCAAGAGAACTTATCTGTACTGACAGAATTTGTTAATAAGTATGCAATATTCTTCAAGGTTTCAACCTTCTCCAGCAACAACTTCTTGTCTTCAACCATATCTCTCACAAAGTGATATTGCACATAAATATGCTTTGACTTAGCATGATAAGAAGGGTTCTTTGCCAGGAATATTGCACTTTCGATGCCACAATCTAACCTTACAACTTTCTATACAAACCCAACACCTGAACATAATCTTTGCAGCCATACAACTTCTTTACTTGCATGAGTGGCTGCCATATATTCAACTTCAGTAGTTGAGAGAGAAACTACAGCCCGTCTCTTTCTCATCCAACTGATAGCTCCTCCAAATAGGTTAAACACATACCCACTTGTAGATCTTCTATGATCAAGATCTCCAACCCAAACTGCATCAACAAATCCATGTACATTTATTACTCTGTATGGTCCAAGTCTTCCTTGGTAGCAGATTGCATAATCTGTAGTGCCACGCAAATATTTGAAGACCTTCTTTACCATTTTCCAGTGCTCCTTCCCTATTTTTGACATATATCTACTCAAAACTCCCACTGCATGAGCAATGTCTGGTCTGGTATAGACCATTGCATACATCAAACTGCCAACCACACTAGCATATGGAACATGTTCCATATCTTCTTCATCTTCCTGTGTCTTGGGACACTGATCTACATATAACTTTACACCTACAAGTATAGGGACCTTGACCGGATTACTTTCCTGCATTTTAAATCTCTGTAGTATTGTCTCAACATATTTTATTTGATTTAACCAGATCTTCCTGTTTGCATGATCTCTTTTAATCTCCATTCCTAGTATGAAGTTTGCAGTACTGAGATCCTTCATGTCAAATTTGGAGGATAGCTGAGACTTCACCTCCTTTATTACATCTTTGTTTTTTCCAATCAACAACATATCATCAACATACAAAACTATGTTAATGAAGTGATCACCAACTTGTTTGGAGTATACACAGTGATCAACCTTGCTTCTTACAAACCCAAATACAATTATATATGTTTCAAAATTTTGGTACCACATCCTTGGAGATTACTTTAAACCATAAAGGGAATTCTTTAGTTTACATACCAGCTCTTTCTTTCCCTTTATTTTGAACCCTTCTGGTTGTTTCATGTAGATTTCTTCTTCTAGATCCCCATGTAAGAATGTTGTCTTCACATCCATCTGCTCTACCTCAAGATGAAAAGCAAAAAAACTAGAAAGAAGAAATCTAATGGTATTTAATTTTGCAACTGGAGAAAATATTTCACCAAAATCAATTCCCTCTACCTGAGAATATCCCTTTTCTACTAGGTGGGCTTTGTACTTCTCCACTTTACCTTCTGTATTTAGCTTCTTTTTAAACAACCATTTGTCACCAACGGCTTTTCTTCTAGCAAGCAACTGAACTAGATCCCACGCTTCATTTTTGTCTAAGGCTTCCATTTCTTCAAGCATGGCCTTCTTCCATAGATCTCTATCCTATGAATCAACAACTTCCTTCACATTTCTAGGATCATCATTAGTAATAGATAAAGCAAAACTAGAATGAAAATTAGGAGGGGAATACCTTTCTAGTTTCCTTCTTTCTCGAGATGATCTCCTAAAAAATGGAGTATGATGTTCTTCTTCTCCTCATTCATATTCTTCCATTGAGTCGGAATCTTCATCTTCTAACTCAAACTCTATCTTCTATGGTTCCTTTTCCATTGGAGTCACTTCCTTTTTGGGAAGTTCTTTGACCTCTCTAAACACAACATCTTGATTGTAGACAGTTTTCTTAGTTACAGGATTCCAAAGCTTATAACCTTTCATACCATCTTTATAACCAATAAAGATACATTTTTCAGCTTTATTTTCCAGCTTTATTTTCCAGCTGACTCCTTTTCTCCTTTGGAGCATGTACATAAGCATCACAGCCAAACACTTTCAGATGTTTAATAGAGGGTTTCTTACCAGTCCATAGCTCTTGTGGAGTTTTGTCAACCAATGCTGATGTGGGTGATTGATTTACCAAGTAACATGTTGTCTCCACTGCCTCTGCCCATAATTCTTGTCCTATCCCGACACTACTTAGCGTGCTTCTTTCATTTCCCATCAGCGTCCTATTCATCCTGTCAGCAACTCCATTATGTTGAGGTGTGTATGGAGTAGTCTTCTGCATTTCTATACCACACGTCTTACAGAATTCCTTGAATTCATTCCCACATAAGTCTCCACCATTATCTGTCCTCAACACCTTTATTTTCTTTTTTGTTTGATTCTCGACATGATCCTTAAATTCTTTAAACTTAGAAAAAATTGCAGATTTATTTTGAAGGAAATAAATACATGTTTTCCTTGAGAAATAATCTATGAATGAAACATAAGACATAGATCTACCTAGTGATGGAACAAACAAAGGCCCAAACACATCACTATGTATTAAATCTAAAATTACCTTAGCTCTTGTACCACCAGATGCAAATCTTAATCGATTATGTTTTCCGTATATGCAATGTTCACAGAAATCAAAATTTAGAGTGAAATCAATCATACCTTAAACCATACTTTTACCTTGTATTGCTCAAAGGCCCTTTTCTTCGATATGCCCCAATCTTTGATGCCATAGCATTGCCTTTCCTCCTGATGCAGTCAGGGTTCTATCTTCTGTATCTCCCCCCTCAGCAACAAAAAAACTGTTGCATTCACCAATGATGGTTCTTCCCAATAGTTTGTACAGAGTTCCATACTGAATTCCCCTCATCAATACCATTGCTCCTCAAACCATTTTGCAATCACCATCTCCACACACATTCTTTACACCTACAATATACATCTTTCCGACAGATATCAAGTTTCTCACCATATTTGGAATGTGTAGTACTCCAAGAATATTTCTAATCCCTCCATCCTTATGTTTCAACTTGACTCTACCATGCCTAATGATACTGACTTGTCAGTCATCTCCCAAGAACACATATCCTCCATTGTACTCTTCATACTCACATAACCACTCCCTATGAGGGGTCATATGGCATGATGCACTTGAGTCAATCAACGATATATCATGTTTTGAAGGATTACAAGTAGATGCTAGGTACAGATCCCCTGCTTCTTATGAGGAAGTCTTTTTTTCTGTGGTAGAGGTATCCTCTGGCCGCTTTCCTTTATCAATATTTTTAGATCTGCAATCATTTTTATTTTGTCGAGCTTTACCGTATTTCCAGCACTTCCTTATATATTTTCCCGGGGATTTAGATCTACCCTTAGATTTAGATCTCCCACTCGATCCCTTATTTTTGTTTCTCTCCTAGGGGTGGCCTCTCATAGATAAGGCATCCATGCTATGAGTATCTGTGGCTTTCCTCCTCATCTCTTCTAATTGTAGGGATGATACTATTTCGTCAAATTTTAAAGTTGCTTGATTAGCACTCCCTATTGCTACAATTAGGTTGTCCCAAAAATATGACAAAGAACACAATAATGTAATACATTGATCTTATTCAACCATTGTAATGCCAACAAAGGTTATTTGACTTACTAGAGTATTGTAGACATTTAGATGCTATGTCACTTCATTATCATCCGTTCTGAGGTGATACAGTTTCTTTTACAGGAACAACTTGTTCACAAGGGATTTTGCTTGATACAAACTCCCTAGTTTCGTCCAAAGATTTTTCGTAGTATCTTCTCCAGATATGTTCAATAACACAGATTCTGATAAGCACAGTCGAATTGTACTCCCCGCCTTTCTATATAATTTCTCCCAATTTTATTTCGACGTTCCATTGGGTTGTGTACCGAGATCGACAAAAATCCACTGATCCCGATCTACAAGAAGATCCTCCCTTTTGATCTTCCATAGCTCAAAGTTCTGGTCGTTAAACTTCTTGATCTCAATTCTTGAATTGCTTGCCATTCTCTTTCAATGCACAAATCAAGGCTACAAAGCTCCCACTGAACCCAGGTTTATCACACACCCAAGGTCTATCAACTGCGTCGAACCCTCAACAACAAAGGCGTCCCCCTGAAACCAAATAATCGAGCTCTGTTACCACATTAAAGTTTTAAACCTGTGTAGAGAAGCAAAGCATACGTATTCTTTTAAGAAAAACAGATATTACATCACAACATTCACAGAAAGTACAAAAAGATTTACCCTAGAAACCCTTCCCTAAGAAAACCAGCAAACCTTGGAGCCACACCTCCTATTTTCTCATTCTTTCATTATGAATTACTCACAATACATTATAGGTATTTTGCAACATCCACTACCCTAATCCGTTAACCCGGATTAGTAAATAGACCCCAATCCCTTAACCGGGATTGAATCACATATTTTTAGAAAAATCCCAAAAATACGACTTGTTAGAAAAATCCCAAAGGTGCTGGAGGGATTGTCAAGCATAGCGCTGACAAGCGCATTCTCCCCTTCACATTCATGCAGAGAATATAGCACATACCCAACAATACATATGTATTAATGTTATGGATTATACATTTGTTTCATAACTATTTGTTTTTATTTATTTTGTTTATTTTGTTGGACTCTCCCTCCCTCCCTTACTCTAGGATAGCCTGCCCGCATTGAGTAATTTGTGGGGCACCTCAATTACAGCCTTAGAAGAGAATTTATGTATGTCTTTCTCAGGATGGCTGTTCTTGCTCGATGGTTTCATCACTGGGATCGCTAGCTTGGGATGGATGATGTAAAATGCTAGAAAATTGTGAGAATTAATCAAGCTTACTAACCCAGAAATAGAGAAAACCTGAAAAAATCATGGCGAACAAGTGAATTCATGTACATGTATTTCTGGATTAGAATGATCGCCTCATCCCCAAAGGACTTTGAGCGACTGCTTGCTGTAAAAATCCTCCAAAGATACCAATGCTTCCATACATCGCAAACCATACATCGCAAAGATTCAAATCTTTTCCCATTGCAACAACCCCAGTATGCTCTTGAACTTTACGCAAAATCCTCCAAATATACCCATGTATCCATTAAGGTATCAAATTTGTCGAATCAATTCAAATAATTTCCCATTGCACCAACCTCTGTATGCTCTTGAGCTTCACGCAAACTCCTGCAAGGATACCCATGAATCCATTAAGGTCTCAAAGCCGAATCGACCAAATCTGTCAGTTTCCTGATTGCGAAAATGTCTTGGTCCATGTCCTCTCCATAGGGATTGAGAGCCTCCTACAGGCTTACAGGACCAGAACCAGAAATGAAAAACAAAACGAACGAATTAATGTCTCATATCTCAATTTCTAATTCCAATGATCAATGTTAAATTCTTGTTAAATTTATCTTGGTCATAGTCAAATTCCATTTGAAGTGGTCTCCTTTACTAGCACAAACATTTACTTTGAATCTCAACAACACATCAAGCCGGGCCCTTCCATAGACAAAAGCTCCTCTACATAATGAAATGCTTGCATATACTCCTACCAAAAGACCACTGTCAATATTTGGATTTAGGATTGCTGATGCAAGCCAATAGTTGGATGCTACTTGGACAACAACAAAAGCTCCTTGTGATAGTACAATGTAGAGGAGGAGCAATGCCCCTCCTACTACACAAATGTAATCACAATATGGTTGCAATCCGACATCTCCCTTTTCTCTCTCTTCTTCTGCAATCAATTTCCCTATGTTAATAGAAATATCTGCTACACTTTCTTCTCTAACCAGTGCACTTGCACTCTGCATCCTCAGAAGTTCTAATGGGATTATGTCAGTTCATTGAGATCCAACTGAAGCAGGATAATTGATTGGGTCAGCAAAAGTCATGGATTCCTTATGTGCATTTACAAGTTGTTCAAATGTTCTCCCTGCTACTAATATTTTCTCATAGCCCCTGCCTTGCTTGATTTCTCCACCTTCCATGACCTGTGAAGATAGATGAAATACGTCGCGATATTCAAAACATAAGAACAAAGAGTAACTTGTAATAACCATGAAATTTGATAAATTGAATTTTCTGATTAAGTGGATAGAAGATGGAATATGTTCTTACCATGATTTTATCAGCAATAGGAAGAAATTCCACTTGATGGGTGACTAATACTGCCGTTTTCATTTCCAACGCTCCCATCACACAGTCCTGCAAGAAAATTAAATTTATAACAATTATAGATTAAATCATTATCTTTAACTGTTTCAAAACTGAATAAAAAATTTGGTTCCCTTTATCCATATCAAAGAGAAGAAAATAACCTCTAAGAAAAAACTAAGAAATGAATTCACAGAACATAATGATTTCTCAGATTAAATAGATTTGAAGTTGTATGCGCATTGACTGCACTAAAGGGATCATCCAATAGAGAAATATCAACATCATTATATACTTCTCTAGCCAACTAAATCCTCTGTTTCTTCCCTCCACTCATATTCAATCCTCTCTCGCCAATCTATGTCATGTCTCCATGATCAAAACTCTCTATATCCTTATATCCTTGTCTAATGAACAAGATTTTATTTCCTTTATGTACTGAATTTTGTCCATTGGTTTCCCAAAGAGTATGTTATCTATCACAGTCCCACTATGAATCCAATTTGTTTGTGAGACATAGAAACACTTCCATACACTTGAACCTGCACACGATGCAATAAAAAAGTTTAAGAGAAAAAAATCCTGTACAAGAATCTGTTCTGCAACACACAACATAAAGCAAACAAATTGCATCGAGAATTTTGTTGAGTTTTGAAATGGTTATTGCTGCTCAAGAACAGTTTATGTTCCACTTACATATCCTGAAATTTTTGGGATTTCTCCAAGAATTATATATAGGAGAGCAGATTTCCTAGATCCCATTGAGGCACAAATTGCTACATTTTCACCCTTTTTAATTTTCAAATTGATTCCCTGCAATGTTGGCAGTGAAGACTCTAGATCCCAGGTGAGTATGCCTTGATAAATTTTGATTGTATACTGGGATACATCAAGTGATTTCCTCACAACAACATATGGTCTCATCTCATCATCTTGTAAAAACTTGTTGAGACAACCTAGGGAGACTTTAATCTAAATTAATATAGCCAAAACATGAGGTAGAATTCTCACTGCACTTGTATGACACAGAATGTTGCAAGTACTGTAAATATTGTCCTGGCAGTTCACGGTGGATTTCCTATGATAACACAGGATACAAAAACTATAGATTCGGTGATGATGGGTGGCATCCAGTAGAGTATGGTACCATATGTATACATACAGTCCCGCCTCACTTAAAGAGATTGTCCCAAACAAATATCTTCTTCATGTAAATTTTTATTTGTTTTTTATTACCTTAAATTTCTAATATGTCTTCTTTTTAAGATGGACCAATATTAGTTAGTTGTGTTTCTGATTCAACGGTTATGGAAATTTATCTTTATAAACTAATTTGGTAGTAAAGATCTTTTTAATGACAATTTCGAAATGAACTTGGTAGAAGTTTGGGCATAATCAATATTTCACTAAGATCCCAATTTACGTTCAAAGTTATGGATTGATAAGAACACTAAGTTCTCTTGTAGATAGTTTCCAAGGACAAGTTTGATACACAATTTGATGACATAGTTCCCTTTATTTTTTTAAAGAGGAAAAAAATATAATAATTCATTTTATTGTTTTTTTTACAATTTTGTTTCTGTGTTTTAATTTATCTATGTAACATGTACATTAAAACATCTCTTTCACCCTAGGTTCTAGAATGAAAGAATGATAGTGACTTTCAATAAACTATAGTTGTGATTGGTAATGGGACAACCATTTACAAGAAATAAATCGGTTGATTTATAATCTATTTTGCATCTATGTATATAATTTTTAGACATAGTGCTCAAAACAAAACAAAACAAAAAAAGAAAATATATATTTTTTTTTTAGTTAAACATTAACATAAATATAGATTTAGCTTAATTTCATATCTATCAACTTTTAAGACAAATCAAATTTGTCAATGTGTAATCATTTATTTAAAGTGCAAAATATTGAGGAAATGTTTGCACCAGAGGGATTTGATCTTTTTGTACTTTTGATATTTCTAAATAAAGTTGGATCTATGTCTGTTATTATTATTTTTTATACGTAAGCATTACAAATAGATGTAACATATCTACTCTACATGCACTATAGAAAATGCCTCTTGGTCCAATTATGGATTTATGCCCCCTCCCTTGGGTACCCAAATTAAGGGTGGTATTAATCACCAACAACATTAGTTGCTAGTAACCCTATACGACTTGTTAGAAGTAAATCCCATGATCTCCTTAAGCATTTCCCTTAATAGAAAGGTCAAACCAACATAGCTCTCTCTCTCTCTCTCTCTCTCTCTCTCTCTCTCTCTCTCTCTATATATATATATATATATATAGTTAGTTAGTTTGGTGGGATGATTCAAGTGTTTGATTGCATTGAGATTCATTTGGGAGGTTTTGAGGTCAATCCCTTGAGTTGGCTACCTTGATTGCATGCCTCACTCAATGTCCCTACCAAGACAAACTTGTTTAATATTGAAGTAAACTTCCCTCTAGTTGTTGGAATTCATCAATACAGAAAGTTAGAGTTCCCATTGATCCAAAGCTCCAATTGAGTGTTTGATGATCTAAGTCGATTTAGAACTGACCAAAACCTCTAAGGGAATTATACCACCATGTGTGGATCTTTGATCATGGTAGAACATTGTTCATACTTAAAATTTCAACCAAAATCTAATCAAATTCGTGGTCGGAAAGAGGTCTTGTTTCTATAATATTAGCTTAATATAGTCTTTAATTATGTTGTGGATGTCATAGGTTTTCAAATTTCTGTTTGTGGCTCTATGTACCAGAACAAGTTTTCGGTAAAATCATTTGGATCTATATATACTGTGGTTTTTTAATTCTCTTTGAACCATGCTTGGTGTTAATGTGTAGTACATGGCTTACCTTGTGTTATTCTTCATGTTTATTGATACAATACCCACAAACTTGAAGAATAAAAAAATTGGTAAAAGTCGTATACATGATTTGCGGGGACCCCAAGAGAACTATGGAGGTGGAGGAGCCCTCTCCTTCCAAGGCGTTGCTCATCCGACAGAGATCAGTATTCCATGGAATCTCAACATAAATATTACAACAAGCACACTTGTAATCACACTAATATTAAGAAGGTAACCTTGGAGGTAGAGATCCTAATCGTGCATGATTCCCCATTTGTTTACATGATTATGTACGAATAGGAACTAGGAACTATGCTTACGCCAAGAGAAAGACTAGTAAGTATGTGGATATCGTTTTGTTAGGAAATTAAGAGTGGTGTTTAATGATAACAATTACTTTTGTTCAAGAAAATGTTTCAATTGCTAACTAACTATATTGGTCTTGTTTACAAATTAGAGCTATTGTGAACAACAATACCCAACCACTTCCCTTGTACTTATATAGAATAGATATATTAAATTTTTCATAGATTCAATTAAATCAAAAGTGCTAAGGTATGCATATTTTTGTAAATTTTAGTAGTTAAAATGTTGTAAAGAGAGTTTTTCTTTGTAAAATACACACAAGTAGAGTATATATTCTTTTGTAAGCTTTAAAAATCAAATGGTTTTGCAAAAAGATCTTTTGTCTTAAAAACAAAAGATATGGTTTCTAATTTAACAATAATATGAAAATTAAATTATTTTTAGGCATCTTTTGTTAAATCTAGAGAAGCAGAGTATATACACTTTTGTAAATTTTAAAAATCAAATTGTTTTGCAAAATTGGTGGGAGCCAATAGAAAACTCTTAGACATATCTTAGGAGGGAGGATATAGTTTTTTTATGGTTGAATATTTTAGATTCCTTACAAATTCCAATTAATGTTTAAGATTCTGTGTAGTCTAATTTTCTCTAGGCAATTTTAGTTTTTGTTATTTATTGCACTATTTTCTTTACTTGTAAACCCTTTGAGACTACATATTTATATTTTTCATTGCACGAGACCAATATGAGTAAACTTCTTTGTTGAAACTTTTAGGTTCCAATGTCACACATGAACAATCCTGAATATGGAACATATGAATGGTGGCAAATGGATGTTTATTTCTCATGCAATCATTGCTATGGTAGAAAACGTCAAAGACGACATGTTGAGAGTAACCATTTAAATATGAATGGTCCTATGGAAGGATTTTTGGAGGGTGATGAAGAAATGAATATAGAAATTCCCACTAGAATTCAAAATAATGATTGAACTATTGGAAACAGCAATAGTTTACCCAATATGGTTGGTGAAGGAAGGGTTGAACATAGTCCCAACAATGAGAGTATACAATATGATTGTATGGAAAATGATGGTACTAATGATTACCATGCACATGGACAAGAACAAATAAATATCAAACCCAATGCAAGATAGATTCTAAATTCAATTAATATAGACACTAATGGACAACCTCGTGATAACAACATTCTACATATGGAAAGGACACCACTTTACCAAGGTGCACGATGCTCTATATTGCAAGATGTGTTATCCCTTCTTAACTTAAAATTTGTCCATGGATGGACAAGCAATAGTTTGACTAACCTTCTACAGTAAGTGTATTTTTTGTGGAATAGAAATTTCAACTTTATTCTCAATAAATATTTCTAAAAAATTAATGCCACTCTAAACTCTATCTTATCATTGTTTATGGCATTTTTATAGGTTGTTATCGGGCATGCACCTTCCAATTAATAACAAATTACGTAAATCAAAATATGAGATCATGTCATTAACAAAGGATTTAGGCATGGATGTTGCCAAGTTGTATGATGCATGTCCCAATGGTTTCATTTTATATTATGGAGATGGAAATGAATCCTTAGATCAGTGCCCAGAATGTGGTGAGCATAGGTACCATACAAGTGCATCATCAAAAAAGTTAGGAGAGAAGATACTTCTCCATATACCTTTAGCCTCACAATTTGAGAGGTTATTTGGATGGAAGGGAATGCCAGAGCTCATTGATTATCATGTGAGGGGAAGGAGCACATATGGTGTTATGAGGATTCCAGTTGATGGATTTGTATGGCGTAAGATTGAGGAGAAGTGACCAATTTTCAAAGATGAACTAAGAAATGCAAGAATACCATTAGAATTGGATGGTGTGAATCCTTATGGAAATCAATCAACACAATGGTCTACATGTCCAGTGATTTATATCAACAACAACATACCCCCATGGTTGTCAACAAAAAAGGAACAAGCTATGTTGACATTGATCATACTAGGTTATACTTTATGGAAATGCATAGTATTGAGTCCATATGGTAATGGAAAGTAAATAATGATGCAAATGAAAATTGAAGTTAATTTTTTGACATGTCCAATTCAACCTAAATGCATGGACACATACTTCGAACCTTTAATAGGTGAGTTATTGATGCTTTGGAAAGGAATGCATATGAAGGACGTATCGCGTCCTATTGGTTCAAGTATATTTCAATTTAATGCAATGCTTCTTTTCACAATTCATGATGCCCCAGGTCTATCAATGTGTTGTGGTGAGTTATAGTTGGTTTTAATCACCTCATGTTTTATTAATTGATTTTATTTATTTCATAATAACACCTTAAATTATTACCGGTCTTGCATATAAAAATCAAAGGTCTTCAGACAAAGGGATCTTATGGATTCCCAACATGTGGGCCTTGCACCTCATCTAGAAGATCACCACATTTGGGAAAGACAATATATGATGAGTATAGAATGTTTCTAAATATTAATCACCCATATCGTGTACAAGATAAGGATGAATTTGGTGGGAAGGAGTGCCTTATTAGAGCACCTTTGAAGATGAATCCCAAGAGATGGATGCATGCATATAGAAACACACATGGTATTTATCATGTCTACAGTCGAAATGCTATACAGTAACATCTCAAAATAATGGATTTGGTAAATTTATTATGATTTTTCTTTGGGATAGGATCCCTTCCTCCAGGAATGACTCGAAAGACATTATTTTCATAGTTTTCATACTATGAAGACCTACCTATTGTTCACATGTTTGACACAATGCACATAGGGAAGAATGTATCTTCTTGTTTGTATAATATGTTATTTGAGAAGAGTTCAATACATGGGAGACAACTAAATAAGATACAAGTGAGGATGGACCTCAAATAAGTAGGAATAATGCCTCATTTTGGCTAGATGATGATGGTAACTTTGTAGATGATCCATGCTCTCTCACAAAGGAGTGTAAAGGGAAGATGATTAAATCCATAAAATCAATAAGATTCCCAACAGGTTTTGGAGTGAATTTTAAGAAGGCATTCACAAAAGGGAATGAACTTACTGAAATGAAGACCCATGATTGACATAATTTCCTTAGGGTGCATATGTGCACATTGATTGAAGTTATCTATATTATATATTATTTTCCTTTAATTTATATTTTTATTTCACGTGTTATTAATCAACTTGAACATTCTATATGCAGTACCTATTACCCATCTACCTTCCAAATAATATGGATGAAAACACTAGGAGGACAATCTACATGTTGAGTAAATATTAGGTATAATGTATGGACTATATAAGAAAAAATGTATCTTCATGTATAATGCAATATAATAGGAAGTTGTTCATCTAAAATATTATATTCCTTTACACAAATATGGGTTTATATTAGTTATTTCTATTTTAGGTGGGTCACTTCAACAAAGATACACAACAAAGACTTAAATATGTGGAAGAAAGAAGTTCCCATTCTAATGTGTGACATGAAAAATATTTCCCAACAAGTTTCTTCAATACACAATAACACTACATTGTGCATCTATTACATGAAATAGAGATGTGTGGACCATTCAAACAAGACCAATGTTTCCCGTTGAGCGTTATTTAAAGGTTTTGAAAAAAATTGTAAAGCAAAAGGCTTGCCCTAAAGGTTCCATGCTTCAAGGGTACATGTTGTTCAAATCAACAGTTTATCTCACCGAATTGTCAAAAGAATTAAATATTGAAGGGCCACAACTATGGGACTCAAAACAAAGTGAAAAAGTTGAAGGGCATGTGTTCATAAGATGAGCAAAAACTAGGAAAGTTAAAGGTGATTATACTTATATCCATATATGGTACAACTGTCTAATTTTTTATTATAATGGTATAATGTGTTTTATGTTTGTGATTGTAGATGCTACTGAAATGGAGGATTTATTACTATATGTTGCAAGAAACAATGAGCACACAAATGTTTGGAGGGAGGACTATCAAAGGCATCATGATGCCGAACAAAGACGTTGTTTGTCATATGCATCTCAAGGTGGTCATAATTCATCGTCATACTCAACAATAATGAAAAAATTTGAAAAGGATTGGCCTCTAGCTATTTGTTTAAAATATTTTAGGGATAGAGTAGCAAGGGCATGCATAGATAATGATGAAAGGGTTACTACATATGCATTGTACACTCTAAAAGGGGCAGAAGAGAATAAGGTCACACATTACAATGGGATGTGGTACATGGGTCCTCATTACCATGTTCAAAAGGTAGATGAAAATTGACAAACATTCGACTGTGGCATTGCTGCATATTTTACAATAGATTGTCAGTCACATGTTCATGATGAAAACTTAAAAACAGACACCTTGCAATACTATGGATTAGTTGAAGATATCTTAGAGCTTAACTTAAGATATTTCAAGGTGTTTCTATTTAATGCTAAGTGGTTTATAAATATTGTGGTTGGAAATAATCCAACAACATATATGCATGAAAATGGATTTTGCATCATCAACCATACTAGGTTTGAGCAAACATATGAACCATATGTTTTCCCTGACTAGTGTGAGCAAATATTTTTATGCCGCCATCCTACAGAATGCTCAAAGTCATTTGTTATTGAGTATAATCCTACATCAATAAGATCCTTTCAACATTTACATGAAGACCAACCTATCCTGGATCAAATGTCATATGATGAGTTTAATGGACATGAAGACTTGATTGGACCTTACAATGTATCTTAACTTATTTTGATGATTAATGAGAAAATTTATGAATATTTCTACTCGAAAAAAATGTCCATTGGTTTTAAATTAGGGTTGTTTTTTCTTTTAAATCTATTACATGGATATGTTTAGGAAACTCATTGAGATTTCTTCTAACATCCAAAACTTGCAAAACATTTTTTTAACTTGTATTCTAAAGGTAATCTATTGGGTTCACAATCATGTACATTTTCATTTTAAGATATGTATTTAGCATATAAGATCCAATTTTTCATATTACATAATTACTATTTTAAAAGTACATAAATTATGAAAAAATTCTCATATTTAATTATGATGAAAATTTTATTAATTGAAATATAAAAATATAATAAAAACATTTCATGATTTTAATGTCTCATATTCATTTAGGAAGAATCCAAGGAAAAAAAATCCAATAAACTTATAAATGATGCCATTTCAAAATTACTAAATGTTATATGTATTATCATTATATTGATTCACAACATTTTTATTTTTATTATATGTAGAAAGATTAAGGATTGATGATTTGTTTTCTTATAGAATTGAAATATTTAATATAAACTTATTTTTTAGAAGGGAAAGTTAGATATTGGAGGATGTGTTAAGAATTTTTAATTTTCCAAAATAAAATTCTATGATGAAAATATTGTCCAATTTTCCCATTTGATTTAGTGCTATCAATTGTTTAATGGTTCTATTTCATATAGTTAGATTATTGTTGTTTTCATGGTATATAAAATTGTGAGGCACCTGCAACAATTAATTAACAAGAATGCGCGAAATAGCATAAATGACAGAACTCAGAATCAATTTTGTATTGATCACAGGCCACTTCGAGGGGGCAACCTCCTTTGAGCAAGCTCAATACAAATAACTTCACCGTGCCTTCATAGGTCTCAACACACACTTATATACTAATTCTAGGCGCCAATACTATGGGTCGAAACCATGGGCCGTTACAAACTATGGATCAACAATACTACGGGCGACTTACAAAGCATATGCGCCAACAACAATAACACAAACTATTGATCACAAATACTACGGGACGACTTACAAAGCATATGCGTCCAACAACAACATACTAACAAAGTAAAGATATGGGTTCCTAACATCCCCTCCCCCTTAAAAAAAGCTTTGTCCTCAAAGCTTCAGATGTGGAAATTGTTGTTGAATCTGAAGGAGTGGTTCCCATGTAGCATCCTCTGGTTGCATGCCGTGCCACTGAATTAAGACCTCTGTGATAGAGCGAGAGCGAAGCTGACATGTGCGCCGATTGAGGATGGCCTCTGGCTCCAAAAGGATGGATCCTTCATTATCCAGTTCGGGTAAAATCGTTTGGCCGCTGATGTTGGTGCCAAGAACTTTCTTCAAACAAGAGACATGAAAGACTGGATGAATGCGGGAAGAAGGAGGAAGTTCCAATTTATAAGCAACGGACCCAATCTTCTGAAGAATCCGATATGGCCCATAGAACTTTGGAGCAAGCTTATGACGCCCTTTGAGTTTCAAGGAGGATTGTTTGTACGGCTAGAGACGAAGAAAAACCATATCGCCGACTTGAAAAGTGCGCTCTGAACGGTGCTGATCCGCTTGTTGCTTCATGCGATTTCTTGCCATGTGAAGATTGTCCCGCAAAATGCGAAGAATCTGATCGTGGTTGCGAAGGACCGTGTCAACTTCCTGAACTGGTGAACTGGTGGGGGTGTATGGAAGAAGAGCTGGAGGTGCTTGACCATAGACTGCTTCATATGGGGTCATTTTAGAGGCAGTGTGGTAAGAGGTATTGTACCACCATTCAGCAAGAGGGAGCCACCTTTCCCACTGATGTTGTTGTTCTGAGTTGAAGCAACGAAGATAAGTTTCCAAGCATTTATTGACAATTTCAGTCTGACCATCTGTTTGTGGGTGATACCCTGAACTCATCTTCAGTTTGGTGCCAGTGTGGCGAAATAGTTCTGTCCAAAAATGACTAGTGAAAGTCGCATCACGATCCGAGACAAAGGAAGAAGGGATGCCATGAAGACGAAAGATCTGGTCCATAAAAATTTGAGCAACTGAGGAGGCTGTATAGGGATGACTGAGAGCACAAAAATGACTATATTTGGAGAGGCGATCGACCACGACGAGAATCACTGTCTTCCCGCCAGATTTAGGGAGCCCTTCAATGAAATCCATAGAAATATCTGTCCAAATCCGTGTAGGTATGGGTAGGGGTTCAAGCAATCCTGGAACGAGTGTTGTTTCCCCCTTATTGCGCTGTCAGGTATCACATTCGGCCACCATCTGTTGAATTGTCCTTTTCATGCCCTGCCAAAAGAAGTTACGTCGTGCTCGTTCATATGTTTTGAGGAACCCAGAGTGCCCGGCCGATGGAGAAGCATGGAGTTCATAGAAGACAGCTTGTTGAAGATCTGTGCTCTGGGGAAGCACCAGACGACCCTTGTACCGCAGAGAAGCACCATCCCAAGAGTAATTTGGTACAGCAGAAGGGTTGTTGGTCAAGCGTTGGATGATCTGAGATAAGGAAGAGTCATTGACGTAACCCTGTTGAACAGATTGCAACCAATTTGGAACAGGCATAGAAATAGCTGAAAGAGAACCTTGGGCACCAAATGTGCGAGAAAGAGCATCTGCCACGATATTGTCTTTACCCTTCTTGTAAGTGATCTCATAGTCATAAACCATGAGTTTGCTAACCCATTTCTGTTGTGCCGGGGAGGAGACACACTGGTCCAAGAAATATTTCAGACTCTGGTGATCAGTCTTGATGCAGAAATGATTCCCTAATAGGTATGGACGCCACTTCTGTACTGCATGCAAAATAGCCATCATTTCCTTCTCATAGGTAGAGGCAGCTAAATTCTTACCTGAAAGGGCTTTGCTGGTGAACGCAATGGGGTGTTCATCTTGAAGGAGAACAGCACCAAGTCCATTGCCGCAAGCATCACTCTCAATAGTGAAGGGCTTGGAAAAATCGGGCATAGCTAGCATAGGTGTAGTGCACATAGCTTGTTTGAGTTTGTCAAATGCACACTGAGCAGCAGGTGTCCATGTAAAAGCATCCTTTTTCAACAGAGCGGTTAATGGAGCTGCAATCTTCCCATAATCCTTGACAAACTTGCGGTAGTATCCAGTCAACCCCAAAAAACCATGAAGGCTCTTGAGTGTCTGAGGACATGGCCAATTGTTCATGGCGTCAATTTTGGCAGGATCCACGCGAACCCCTTGTGCTGAGATAATGTGCCCGAGATACTCAACTTCCTTTTGTCCAAAAACACATTTAGACTGCTTGGCATGGAGATGATGGTCAGAGAAAAGTTGCATGACAAGATCTAGATGCTAGAGATGTTCATCCCATGTTTTACTATAGATGAGGATATCATCAAAGAATACCAGAATGAATTTCCGCAAGTAGGGTCGAAAGATTTTATTCATTAAGGCCTGCAATGTGGAAGGAGCATTAGTGAGGCCAAAGGGCATGACCAAAAACTCATAATGGCCATCATGTGTGCGGAAAGCTGTTTTAGGAATATCATCCTCATGAACCCGAATTTGATGATACCCAGAACGAAGATCCAACTTGGAGAAAAAGTGAGCCCCATGAAGCTCGTCAAGAAGTTCATCAACAACAGGAATTGGAAACTTATCCTTGATGGTGAGGTGATTAAGTGCTCGGAAGTCAATGCAGAGGCGCCATGACCCATCTTTTTTGCGGACGAGAATAACTGGAGAAGAAAAGGAACTAGTGCTTGGGCGAATAATACCTTGCTTCAATAAGTCCCGAACGAGCATTTCAATCTCCGTTTTTTGGTGGAATACGATGGTCTTCTGGTCTGGAAGGTGGTAATCCCACTGGTTCAGCAAAGACACCTGTATATCGATCCAGAATTTGTTGTAGATCCCAAGGAGTAGTGGAGACCGCTGATGGTTGCATCTGGATGGAATGGATCTGAGCGATGACACCATGTGAATTCTTCTTGAGGAGTTTTTCCATGCGATGTGAACTGATGATGATGAGAGAACCTGGTTGTAATCCTGTCAATGTGTGTTTGTGTCCATTGAGGGAAAACTGCATCCAAAGTTCGGCAAAATCCCATAAGATAGGGCCGAGTGTGCGTAGCCATTGAGCGCCCAAAACCACATCACATCCGCCTAAGGGAAAGGCTGTCATGTCCCAAATTTGGAATTGGGTCACAATGGCCTAATCACATTAGCCATATTCATTAGAGTTTGTAAAATTGATGTTAAGGGTCAAATAATTGCCAAGGAGGAAAATTACTAGTTTCCTAGGTTTGGGGTGGAAGCTTTGGGATTTGGAATAAGGCGGATAATAAATGATGTTTAGACATTAGAAGGGTTCAAGTATTTAATAAATAGATTTAATAAAGAAATTCAAGAGAAATCCTAAGTGACAAATGGTTTTGGAGGCATATGGACGATGTGGGACCCACACTAGCTTGATTTTTCATAATACATGGTATCTCTCTTTTGCAAATTCGAATTAATGGGAATGTGAACACTCTTGGGTGAGTTGGTAAGTCATAACACATGTCATTGAGAATCTTAGGTCGAATTTGGAAGGATTGGTAACCTCCATGGAAGATAAAGAGTCAAAGTGGAAGTTTGTGGACACTTGGGCTAGATTCCCTAGCCCCTATGACACCAATGATGGAGCATCTATGACAACTATGACAAATTGCAGACCTGACCTCTGACATCTGACCACTATGACATGTCAGCCCCAAAAATAGGCTCAAAGAAGGCGAATTTGGGAGTGGGAGAAGCCAAAGAGACTCAATCAAATTTGGGAGAAGATGGAAGGTTGGAACTAGGAGACAAGTGGCAAATGTGGAATATTTCCTAAGTGAAAATCTATTGAATCTATTGAGAGGATTTCGACCCTTAGAAGGCTAATGTTGGTTATAAAATGTAGAAATGAAGTATGAGAATGGCTTTTGATCATTTGTAGAATTTGCAATTGCATTTGTGAAGAGGGAGAGCTAGTGGATGACTAGTTTCTTGCCTTAGCCAATTTCGAGGGTGAAAGATTCCCATCCAAGTTGGCAATTGGAAAGGCCATTCAGACCTTTCATTTGGAGCTTTAATGGAGTCTTTATTTGCAGGTGTAAGCTACAGGGCAGCTCATGGTTTCTTCTATTGCAGCTCGCTCCTTCAACCATTTCCAGTTTTGATGGCATATTCTTGATCCTTGAGGGAGGGCGTTTTTGGTGAGCTATTGTACTCTTTGGGGGAGATTCTAATGCCACATTTATTTTGTAATATGAAGTAAATAATCTGTTCTTCATCTCCAGAAAGTTTCAGCTCGAAATTCCAAGTAGAAATGTATAAATCTCATTTTTAATGGAAGAACAATGCCATTTCCCCACTACCTTGTTGTGAACCAATGTATTGATGATGATTTCGAATGAATGGATGATTATATGATGAATTTGTGATTAATGGACTGACATGGATGTATTTTACAAGTTTCATGTACTGTACTTGAGCATTTGAAGTATTTTTACTCAGTTTAATTGCATTGGGAGAAGAAATAGTGCCATTTCCCCAAGGGTCGAATTGGTGATTTTTGCAGTTGAATGGGAGAGGGTGAGAACAGTTGTAATAAGCCATTAATGGTGCATATGGGACCTTAATAACATAATTAACACATTACATACCTCTGTTCATAAATTTGAGTGGGTTTGGAGGCATTTGGGAAGCCATTTTCAGTACTTACCTTAGGGGGATTTGAACCCCAAATTACTAGTAAAATTGCATACTTGGTCCAGAATATTAAGAGAGTTTGTAGAGGTCTTTTGGTGGCCATATGTTATCCTTGAACATCATATTCAATCCCTAATATCATTCATACACCTTCCTTGAAGATTTGAAGGCATTTGGAGTCAATTTGAGACCTAGAGACCAATACTAGTCAAAGGGAAATCACTAGTAAAGTTACCTACATTGACCAGAATTGAAAGAGTATTTGCAGAAGTGTTTTAAAGGTACAAAGGCATCCCTGAAACACATATTTATGTTCTAATATCATTCATATACCTTCTCAGAATATTTGGGATCATTTGGGGCAAATTTGGGACCTAGAGATCGAAACTAGTCAAAGGTCGAACCAAGGAAAAAAGTGGAAAATTGCAATTTTAATAAAATTCCTAACAAGGGACATTACAGTGGTATCAGAGCATGGTCCTTGCACCTGTGTATTAGGTACATACATTCAAGAATAATTGGCAGCCATGTCTTACTATTATGATGAATCCTATGAGTACAATTCTTATGAGGAATATGCAGATGCTTATGAGCAATATGAAGCAGAATGTGAATGGTATGAGGAAGAGGTGCCATCATGCAACACTTCTTACAATTTCAAGAGAAATGAAGATTATTCTTATGACCTTAAATCTGATGAATATGAGTGTGTCACACCAACCAAGGATAATTCTATGAGTGAGTTCCAAAGATGGAGAGCAAAATATAAAACCTTGACCCAACAATATCAAAAATATCAAGAATATCTTGCTTTTAGCAAAAATACACAAAATGCCATGTCTTTGGAGTACTATGCTGAACATGTTTTTGAAAATAGGCCCAAAAATGAAGATGTGGAGTTAGTGAAGAAAGGTTTATGCCCTTCTTGTAAAAACCCTTGGAGCGAGTATCATATATGTGTGCATGAAATGATGTCCTCCTTGACGAGAGCTTTTGAGATTTATTCAGGAAGAGATTCCAAATATATTGATCCTAAGGAAAACAAGGGGAAAAATGCATCAGCTTGCTTTAAGGAGCAAAAGGAAGAGACATCACAAGAGCATGAAGAAGATTCTATTGAAAATATGGAAGATCATTTCGAGACACCTTCTAGCTTAGACATGAACCAAAGAGCATCTACTGATGGATGCTTAAACTATGAAGGAGTACCTACTGATGGGTGCTCAAACCTCTATGTTGGTGACATAGAGATCACTTTTGAAAGTGTTTCTACAAGTACAAGTTTCATTAAGCATGATAATGAAGACCTTGTAGCAGTTGAAGAAGAACCAAGATCAACTTCCCCATCACCACTTGAGCTTCATGAAGTTGGTCCAAGCAAAATTGAAGAAGATGAGGAGGTTCATTTGCAAGAGCCTCATTTTCTTGAAGGGTCCTTAAATATGAATGAAAATAAGATCCAAGAGTCCCTCAACATTCTCCATGACACTCAAGCATTGGTGTCAAATTCTTGTTGGAGAGCTACTTCATTGGAGGAAACATCCTTCCTTGAAGACATGGAGAAGATTCAAAGAGCAATGTGCCACATCAAAGGTAATTTCATGTCTTTGTTTTTTGATAGAAACCATTTGTTTGAGCTTAATGAATTGTTACATGATGCATACTTGAAGAATAATGAGGATATTCATAAGCTCACAATTCAAAATGAGCAACTTCTTGAAAAGTTGCAAGATACTTGTTTTTCCTCCTATGTTTCAGATTGTCAAATGGTAGATTGTTTGGAGGATTCTCATGACATGGTGGATCATGAGAAATGTGAAAATTTGAATGTTCTTGATGTGTTTGAAGATGAACTTGAAGAGATCCAAACACTTGATGTGGTGGAAGAGGAATTTGAATTGCCTCTTGATGAAGGTTATGCAATTTTTAAAGAAGAGCATGATTCCTCTACATTGGAACCAAACTATGACAAAGAGTTCACACTTTTGAAGGAGCTGCATGATACTACCCACATGGATCCTTCCCATGATGAAACTCCTGAACCATTTGATCATTTGGGTGAGTTAGTACATTCTCCTACATCCTACAATTCCATGTTTTGCAGTATTCGTCTCAATGAAGTATGGGTGAAAGGGTTCTTTTTGATGGTGCCACATGAGGAGTATGGAACTCCTAGATTTAACTTTTATGATGACATGGTTGGAGCACATTCTTATTCACATTTGCAGCAGCATAATTTGTCACTTTATGATGATTCACATCTACATGGATGCACCTATGATATGGATTTGAGTCACTTGAATACTCATGGTTTTTCTTGCTCAACATTGGGTTCATTTGATGTTAGAGGAACTTCATCCAACACTTGGATGAATAGATTTATGATGGGAGAACATTTTTGTTGGAAGCCACATACTTTGTTACATCTTTATGATTCTCACATTCATGGATGTATGGGTGAGACTTCTTTGAGTCATTTGAAGTCTCCTTGTTTTTTCTAATCATTATTTGGTTCAGATTCTAGTGGAGATTCTTCATTCACTTCTTGGATGAAAGAATACATGGCTGAATATTTTGATGCATATCACATCCTTTTGGAGCAGCATTATAGGACATGGGATCCTCACCTATGTCATTGGAGCAAATTTGATTGGTCACTTGAAGCTTGTATGCACTTGGAAAATGGTGGTCTACTTGCTTGGAGGTATAAGCACTTTCATGACTCTTTGATGAAGCATATCCTTGATGTACATTTTCATTATGTTGTTATGTACTTTGATGATATATATTTGGCACTAATGATGTTTGGAAGAATGCATACAAGAAAATGGGATCCAGGAATCCTCTTATCTAATGGTGTAGGTTGGAGAGCACTCTTAATTGTTGGGGTGCAATACAAGCAATGGGACCCTGGAATAATTTTTGTCTCATTGGTTTCATTTTTTGGGGGGAAGCAAGCAGCATGGGAGATGGATTCCCCACTTAATAAAGTGATTTTAATAAGAGTAGTGCAGCAGCAAGCATGGTGGTTCCTCTCTAAAATATTCATGGAAACTCAAAGACTCAAGGTTTGGCAATTCAATGGCAACTTCAAAGAATTATACAGAAAGCAGGTTCTTCAACACCCATGTTTGAAATTGCTTGAGGACAAGCAATATTGGGAAGGGAGGATTTTTCATGTCCCAAATTTGGAATTGGGTCACAATGGCCTAATCACATTAGCCATATTCATTAGAGTTTGTAAAATTGATGTTAAGGGTCAAATAATTGCCAAGGAGGAAAATTACTAGTTTCCAAGGTTTGGGGTGGAAGCTTTGGGATTTGGAATAAGGCGGATAATAAATGATGTTTAGACATTAAAAGGGTTCAAGTATTTAATAAATAGAGTGAATAAAGAAATTCAAGAGAAATCCTAAGTGACAAATGGTTTTGGAGGCATATGGACGATGTGGGACCCACACTAGCTTGATTTTTCATAATACATGGTATCTCTCTTTTGCAAATTCGAATTAATGGGAATGTGAACACTCTTGGGTGAGTTGGTAAGTCATAACACATGTCATTGAGCATCTTAGGTCGAATTAGGAAGGATTGGTAACCTCCATGGAAGATAAAGAGTCAAAGTGGAAGTTTGTGGACACTTGGGCTAGATTCCCTAGCCCCTATGACACCAATGATGGAGCATCTATGACAACTATGACAAATTGCAGACCTGACCTCTGACATCTGACCACTATGACATGTCAGCCCCAAAAATAGGCTCAAAGAAGGCGAATTTGGGAGTGGGAGAAGCCAAAGAGACTCAATCAAATTTGGGAGAAGATGGAAGGTTGGAACTAGGAGACAAGTGGCAAATGTGGAATATTTCCTAAGTGAAAATCTATTGAATCTATTGAGAGGATTTCGACCCTTAGAAGGCTAATGTTGGTTATAAAATGTAGAAATGAAGTATGAGAATGGCTTTTGATCATTTGTAGAATTTGCAATTGCATTTTTGAAGAGGGAGAGCTAGTGGATGACTAGTTTCTTGCCTTAGCCAATTTCGAGGGTGAAAGATTCCCATCCAAGTTGGCAATTGGAAAGGCCATTCAGACCTTTCATTTGGAGCTTTAATGGAGTCTTTATTTGTAGGTGTAAGCTACAGGGCAGCTCATGGTTTTTTCTATTGCAGCTCGCTCCTTCAACCATTTCCAGTTTTGATGGCATATTCTTGATCCTTGAGGGAGGGCGTTTTTGGTGAGCTATTGTACTCTTTGGGGGAGCTTCTAATGCCCCATTTATTTTTTAATATGAATTAAATACTCTGTTCTTCATATCCAGAAAGTTTCAGGTCGAAATTCCAAGTAGAAATGTATAAATCTCATTTTTAATGGAAGAACAATGCCATTTCCCCACTACCTTGTTTTGAACCAATGTATTGATGATGATTTCGAATGAATGGATGATTCTATGATGAATTTGTGATTAATGGACTGCCATGGATTTATTTTACAAGTTTCATGTACTGTACTTGAGCATTTGAAGTATTTTTACTCAGTTTAATTGCATTGGGAGAAGAAATAGTGCCATTTCCCCAAGGGTCGAATTGGTGATTTTTGCAGTTGTATGGGAGAGGGTGAGAATAGTTGTAATAAACCATTAATGGTGCATATGGGACCTTAATAACATAATTAACACATTACATACCTCTGTTCATAAATTTGAGTGGGTTTGGAGGCATTTGGGAAGCCATTTTCAGTACTTACCTTAGGGGGATTTGAACCCCAAATTACTAGTAAAATTGCATACTTGGTCCAGAATCTTAAGAGAGTTTGCAGAGGTCTTTTGGTGGCCATATGTTATCCATGAACATCATATTCAATCCCTAATATCATTCATACACCTTCCTTGAATATTTGAAGGCATTTGGAGTCAATTTGAGACCTAGAGACCAATACTAGTCAAAGGGAAATCACTAGTAAAGTTACCTACATTGACCAGAATTGAAAGAGTATTTGCAGAAGTGTTTTAAAGGTACAAAGGCATACCTGAAACACATATTTATGTTCTAATATCATTCATATACCTTCTCAGAAGATTTGGGATCATTTGGGGCAAATTTGGGACCTAGAGATCGAAACTAGTCAAAGGTCGAACCAAGGAAATAAGTGGAAAATTGCAATTTTAATAGAATTCCTAACAAGGGACATTACAAAGGCAAACATGTCAGAGCGTAAGGTATAATCTCCCATAGAGATACGCACATTTTGACACTTCCCTTTGCAAGGTAAGGTACCCCCATTGGCAACCATGACTTCAAAGTTGGAGCAAGGATGGATAAAACAATCAGCTTGTTTGGCAATCCGAGGGTCAATGAAATTATGAGTGCTACCAGAATCAATGAGGATTGTAAGCGGAAGCTTCTTGAAGTAACCCCTGACCCGCATTGTTTGGGGGGGTGGTGACTCCATCTAAAGCATGGAGAGATATCTCTGGCTGGTCATCCTGAGACGGAGGGTCAATAGGTGGTTCCTGAATGTCGACCGGAGCATCTAGTGTTTCTGGATCTTCGTCACCCATTTCAGAGGCAGGTGGAGACTCCACATCCAGGAGATAGAGTTTTTGCTAAACACATCTATGCCCCCGAGTGAATTTCTCATCACAATTATAGCAAAGACCCTTTTCTCTGCGTGCTTGCATCTCTGTTTCCGTCAAACGCTTGATAGGAGTCGGTCGAGGAGCCTGCGGTATAGGAGGTCGCTGAGACCTCATATTTCTGAAGGGAACAAAAGTGGGCTTGGAGCGTTGTTGGGCTGCAATCTTGTCTTCTGCCAATTTAGCCAACCCGAGTGCTTCCATCATTGTGTTGGGGCAGAACATTTTGACCTCGGAGCAGATGGCATCGTTTAGACCACTGATAAAACAACTCCGGTAAAATTCATCAGACAATCCTTCGGTGTGGTTGGCTAGATTCTCAAATTCGGTTTGATACTCTCTCACAGTGCCAGTTTGGCGAAGTTTAGTGAGGGCTCCTGTGAAGTCATCAAAAGCACTAGGACCAAATCGTTGCAAAAGGAGCTGGCAAAAGTTTGGCCAGTTGGGCTCTGGATGAGCCTTAATGTACCAACGGTACCACTGAAGAGCTTCCTGTTCCAAATGAAAGGATGCCAACGGAACTTTGTTGACATCAAACGTATTATGCAGACTGAAATATTGTTCTGCACGATAGATCCATCCAGTTGGATCGGTACCATTGGAGTGAGGAAAATCAAGCTTTGGACCACGAAAATTGCTGGAAGAAGAGAACCCATTGTCTACTGAAGACTCGGACTGCCGTTTGTTGTTCATAGCTGAATGCTCAAGATGGAGACCAAGAAATTTTTCATCCAGATCCTGAAGTTTGGCTTGGATGGCTGCAAGGGCTTCCTCCATGGTTTTTGCTCCTGCACAGGTGACAACCATAACCAGGGATTTTTTTTTATTTTTTTTTTTTTATTGGGTAGGAAAACAAAAACAGGAACTACTTCAGTAAAGGAAAATTTGGATTTGGGAAAAAATCAGAAGGGTAATTGGGGTTTGACTCATTTTTTGGACACTGTTGGATAGACAGGGAAGTAAAAATGAGGATTTCAGCAGCGGGGTGAAAGGATGGGAAAATTTGGCAGAAGGGAACAAAGAAGCAGAATTCAGAAAGGAACTCTGTGGTAAAAATTGAAGGTGATTGGGTGAAATCTGAGGAAGTTATGGCAAACCCTAAAAATAGACAAATGTGGGATTTCGGGCTGTAGAAAAGGGAATTGAGGATAGGGTCCTCAGGGATGAAATATGCAGAATGGAATGATAGGGGTTCCATGAAATTTTCAAGAAAAACAGAGGTAAAACAAGGGAGATATGGAGAAAAAACAGAATTATATATATATATATATATATATATATATATATATTTTTTTTTACAGACTGGAGCAGCTACGGCTCTGCTTGCAGAATGGGATTTCCGGTTCGAAGGATTCTGGAACAACGCCGAACGGCTGGATCTGGAACGGTTTGCAAAATGAATCTGAAACGACGCAGCAGTGATCGACAATAGTTCAGCTGAAAGTAGATATGGACCCCAGGTATGTGCGGCTTCCTAATAGTTTAGGGTTTTCACTCGGCCACCAATGCTATCTGACGGCTCGCGTATTGGGGCAGTACCCCTCACTCCACGGCTCAGGTAAAACTGATAACCGCTTTGCCACAAACGAAAGCTCTTGGTTTACCTCACGGGTGGGAACTAGTCAATCAGGTAGGGGTCGTTGCCCTTTTCGCCGGCAGGTCCTCTCAATGGGCCAGCTACTTCGGGGTTCCTGTGGTACTCCTCACAATGAGTTTTAGGGCTTATGCCCAAGTACTTCCCACAGTTAAGCGGATAGGGATTATTCCCAAATCCGAACCTGCAACAGATGTGAAAAAAAAAATTTGGCAGAATTTTCACCCAGCGAGCCCAAGAAAGTGCTCTGATACCAGATGTGAGGCACCTACAACAATTAATTAACAAGAATGCGAGAAATAGCAGAAATGACAGAACTCAGAATCACTTTTGTATTGATCACAGGCCACTTCGAGGGGGCAACCTCCTTTGAGCAAGCTCAATACAAATAACTTCACCGTGCCTTCATAGGTCTCAACACACACTTATATACTAATTCTAGGCGCCAATACTATGGGTCGAAACCATGGGCCGTTACAAACTATGGATCAACAATACTACGGGCGACTTACAAAGCATATGCGCCAACAACAATAACACAAACTATTGATCACAAATACTACGGGACGACTTACAAAGCATATGCGTCCAACAACAACATATTAACAAAGTAAAGATATGGGTTCCTAACAAAAATGCACGTGCACTTCATTCGTGGACTAGTGCAATGAAGTGTATAATACTAGCTCTGACTTTTGGGAAATGTGTTAACATTGAATTAGGTCTTTTGCTTCAATATGCGAACAAAAAACAAGCAATGTGTACTACTCGTACAAAGAGTTTAAATGATGTTATGAGAAACACACCTTCTGTAGGCATAGATATTACTGAAATACCTTTGAAAGGAAGTAGTTTATCTACAACACCATCTTCACATTCAAATTTTATACATGATGTATACATACCAGTAGTAACTGGTCCTTGTTATAATGTGGAGCGAAAATTAGATACTGGATTTGAAATGGATAAGTTACAATTGTATAAAGAGTGGTTGACTAGGGATGATGTCAACCCATTCATAAGAGATTCAATTTAAACATCAAACAACACAACCATCTTTGACAGAGATAATGCAGCAGATACATAAATAGTTATTGATAATATGCCAAGGTAAATCACCATTTATTTTCTACTTATTAAATTTAGGTTTGTAATTCATATAATATGAACATAATAATATATTAAATACCTTATTGCTTAGGAGTAATACCATTGTTCTAGAAGAAGGCGCCAATGTTGATGGAGTGCAAAATCAATCTCCTCCCTTAGATGAACCAGCTATAGAATCTATTGGTGCATCTCTTGCACCTCTTTTGAAACATCCAAATGAATATGCTAGAGCAAAGGAAACCAATGGTATGCCATTTACAATCACTTTAAATTAAAAAAGGGCATGTGTTAAATAACGAAGCTGGGAGAACATGAAGAGACAAACTTCATCATGAAGCATTGAGATTATTTGGTCCTACAATTACTAGAGATTTTTCGTCATCGAGGTAAAACATGAATATTATATATTTTTTTCCTAGATTGCATCCTTAATTTATCCACTATAAATTTATATACTTCACTAAATGGTTCATGTTTCATATTCAAAAATGTATATATTCTACCCATTGTTTCATTCCCTATATTTAATATACAACATTTCATGTTATTACTATGATACTAGAAACCTTAAAATATATCATATATATTATTAAATTTTTATATTTATTTTGCAGAGAAATACAAGAAGGATGAATTGGTATCTCATATGCATAAAGTTTCTGCAATTGTACCTCCCAAGAAAATTCTCCACAATGTTGCTGAATATATGAAAAATACTAGAAATGCTTTGAGAGGGGAATTGGTTCATAAAAAAATTGGTCAAATCACATTTCATAGGATAAGTAGAGTGGAAAAAAATATTGGAGCAAGTGGTTATTAAAAAATAAGGAAATATATAACCTTGTATGGAAAGGAAAAATATGCACATACATTACAAGCCTCTAGGTTGGTCACACACCATCATTTGGGGAAAGGTGGCATGTTGTCTACAGAGGAAAAATTTGTAAGCTTAATACACTACTATGCTTCTCAAGTAAACTTTATTTTTCTTATAATCATATTTTCTAACTATTTTGTTATTATTTTAAATTGTAATTGCAAGTATTCAATACTAAAATGTCTGAAGATGATAAATATTTTGCTTCATGCTATGGTATATCTTCTCTCATCCATCAAAAGATTAAAGAAGGATTTCATCCTATCACTAGTTATGGGGTAATTTTTCGCCTACAAATTCGTTGTTCTAAATAAATGTTCATGATATGAAACAAATATATGTAAATGAAAGTTTCAATGAATACAATTTGTAGGTATGTTGATCTTACCTTGTATGCTTCTTAGGTAATTGTTTTAGAGGATGAAAGAGAAGAGGAAAATGAATTTTAACTCATGCTTCAACCTTATCATATGCTCAGATGTTGAATCTACATGGCTTCAAAGGTTAGTCCATTTCAATTATTTTTACAATCAATAGCATATTTTAGTTATGAAATGTCATTAAATGCATAACCTTGTTATGGTTTTCTGCAATTCAGTTAAAGCTATTGTTTGTGTTTTTTTCTCAATCATTTTTTGAAATTTTTTTGTTTACAAAGAGAAGTCATCATGTTTATAATTGTATTTTACCATTTTGGCAATGCAGGTGATGACGAGTTCTGTGGAAAAATCAAGGATGAACAATATCAACAACTTGAAATGAATTAATAGTTTTCTCTCTTTCATTTTTCTTAAAAAACAAATTTCAAAAACATAGTCTTCCATTATATTAATATTATGAGAATTATGGTTTTATAATTATCAATTATAAATTTTGTTGGAACAACATTATAGTTTTTATTATGTTTATTTAACGTATTGAATTATTGATTTTTTAAATGATGGATTAAAGTCAAATAAACTATAATGAAATGTCTTAATAAACATCTTTCAGCCTTGTTTTTATATATATATATATGATGCAAAAAAATATAAATCACATATATTATAATTTTTCTTTAATTTTTTTTTTCAAAACATAGTCTTCCATTATATTAATACCAACATAGATCCATCTTAAACCCGTATCTATCAAGCACTGAGAGGGATCCAATTTCTTGAGGTGTATTTCTTTTTTTTTTAAATTTAAACTCAAGAAATTTGATCTCTCTTGATTGATAGATCCGGGTTTAAGTTTTAATTTTTTATTTTATAAACGAACATCTATTTTTTAATTACTTTTCATAATATTTTATTTTATGAACCAACATGGATTTTTTTTAAATACTTTCCATAATTTTTTATTTTATGAGTCGACATGAATTTTTTTAATTATTTTGTTAGTAACAAACGTTACATCACAAACATTACAACATCTCCCCCATACTGGGTTGTAGAGCACCTCGTTTCTCTCGATGCAATTATGAGAATCATTGTTTTATAATTATAAATTATAAATTATAAACTTTGTTGAAATGGCATTATGGTTTTCATTATGTCTATTTGACGTATTGAATTATTGATTTTTTAGATGATGGATTAAAACCAAATAAACCAAATACTATATATATATATATATATTTGTATATACATACACACATATGGTGTAAAAAAATATAATTCACACACATGTTTGTGTGTGTGATTTATATTTTTTCACCATTTGTTATTTTATGGTGCTCTGCACCACTTGTTATTTCATGGTGCTTTGCACCATATACAAGTTTGAGTATAATCATAATAATATTTTTGGTGTTTTGCACCAAAAATTATTAATCCATGTTGGATTGGTTTTGGTTTTTTGCACCACGAAATTCCAATCCACTTAGAATTGGTTTTGGTGTTTTGCACCATACACAATGTAATGCCACATATTCATTTAACACCAAAATCAACTTTTTTACAAACACCATTTTTGAACCATAAATTTCAGCACCACTTGCGTATCCCCACATTATCACATCTTTTGCACCACTATTTGAAAATTGAGGATTTCCCAAATCCTTTACAAATAATGGTGTTAATGTGAGACTAAAATGCCCTTTTTCTTGTAGTGTATGTAAAAGTTATTTAAAACTGAAAAACACAAAGTGACACTTTACACAACAAACTATTTTTTATTTTTAAATAAAAGAAAAAGGCACTTGGAGAGTTAAGCTAAATGAGGGGACACCATCATGGCACACATAACATGTGTAAGCAAGCAAGAGAGATCTTTACCAATCAAATCCAATCTAAAAATCAACAACCAGACAAGATCCTAAATCATAGGGATTTATGGATTGATTGGATATTTGATTGGGATGGCACAAATCGTTTATGGAGTTTTCGAGTTTTTGCTACAAAAGAACAAGCCTAAAGAAAGAGGAAGCATCATTGTGGTGACACTAGGAAATCTTCTTAAGTGCCCCTATTAAGGGACTTTCTAATATTTAAAGTTTAGGTCTAGGAGGTAACATGCTATAGAAATATCTGGAGGTACTAGCAAGAGCTATAGGTAAATTATCAATTTAAATTGAAAGGATGAAAAAAATCACTTAAAAATAGAAATATCTGTTAGTACTTGATAATTCTAGAGTAACAGTCTTGTGTAGATGGAAGTGATAGGAAAGTATTGATGAGCAACTTGGTTGAAGGTGATTTTGATTTCCAAGTGGAAGAGAAGACTAGGACTATTGGGTGTAGTGAGATATGTGTGGCAGTAGTATGTCACAACTAGAAGAGGCTAAACGATTGGAAAGGAGATGAGGTAATTTGTTTTAAACCTAAATTTATCTTTTGATGGAAATATTTCATAATTAAAAGTTCATATCTTGGGTTGTGCTAAAAATATCATTGTGAACCATGTGAAACAGATCAAGAAGTGTTTTTTAGTGCTTAGATGAATCTATTGGGATAAGAGACCAAAATACAAGTGGAAAGAAGAAAGCAAAGAGAATTATGTTGGATACTAGCATCAGAAAAGTTCTGAAGTGACCATAGAGCTGGATCAAGATTGTTTTGCAAGGAGAAGTTGCCTGGACAACCATAATGCTAGAAGAACTTGTTTATTTTTGCAAGGAGATAGTGGAGAAAAATACAAGAGGAGAAAGACACAAAAGGTAGAAGTGATGTTTATGAAGTAAGTTAAGCTTTGGGATTTAGTTTCTTAAGTCTAGTTTTTGACATTATTTTCTTCTTGTCTTTTGGAATTTGTTAAATGACAACACTATTAAGTAGTGCACTTTTTGAAAACCCAAATGAGTAGTAGAAGCGAGTAGATGTTTTTGGATATCAAATGGACAAGTGGTGCTTTGACATTATTTTCTTCTTGTCTTTTGGAATTTGTTAAATGACAACACTATTAAGTAGTGCACTTTTTGAAAACCCAAATGAGTAGTAGAAGTGAGTAGATGTTTTTGGATATCAAATGGACAAGTGGTGCTTTGACATGGTCACCTCACATATGACCAATACAAGGGACTAGCATGCATCCTTTTTCAAAGCCAAGTTCACAATAGAAACATTAAATATGGGAAAGGAAGGACCTGTGTAGTTGAAGTGCATGGGGATGTACAAGGACAACAAAAATGCGGTAACAATTTTATTTCAAGAATGTTCTTTACATTCTTGGTGTAATTACAATTTTTCTCTCCATTAGAAAAATTGTAGAGCAAAATTTGCATTAGAAATTGTGTTCACCATAGGAAAATGCTTGGTGAAGGAAAAAATGAGTATAAAAATTATAGCTTCGGGACAAGAAGAGCATAAGTTCAATAGGTTTGAGGATGTGACATATATACAAGTTGGTGGATAGTGGAGATATTGATTCCAATTCACTTTGGCGTTAAAGGTACAACAATCATGTTTTCGACATTATCCTCTTCTTAGTAGGTTAGATTGTTGTCTGTCTACCTACTATTCATGAAAAGGGAGATGCACAACATGTATGGTAATAGAGTAGCATGACGAGGCTGTTGGCATGTATATGTTTTGAGAGTAAGTAGAGTGTTGGAGCTTCTACATGTAGGATTTGTGGTTCAATGTTCACACCATCATTATCAGGAGCCAAGTACATTTCGCATCTTCTTGATGATTTTCCACAAAAGTTATGGATTTTTTTCCCTAATAAAAACTCAGTTCTTTAATACACTTCGAATAAATTTAAGGAAATGATTGAAATAGATGCGAAATAATTCTAAGTAGTATTTGTTTAACTAGTGGAGAAGAGTTTGAGATGTTTATCAAATTTTAAAAGAAAAATGATGCTCAAACCTTAAAGGGAAAAGGAGGCGGGAAAAAAAGAAAACGAGCCATACGAATGACAAAGAGTGTGTTGAGCGGATATATATTGCTTAAAAACAAAGCATGCAACATGTTTAGTGAATAGGAGTCCAAGCAAAAGCGTGATAGGGGTCATAATCGAGGAGGAATAGTCCAAGATTAAAACAAAGGTACAAGCCACTTAAAAATCTTTGGTTAATTGCTTATATTAATGCCAAAGGTAGAAAATTGATTTTTGTTAAATATTTTGACCAACAAAAATATAGGCTTTTAGATTCCCACACAAATCAAGTTGTTGTGAGAAATGATGCAAGCTGCAATGAGAAATTAGATTTGAATCAAGTTGAGAGTTGTTGGTTTGAGGTTGAAAAATCATTTGATCTAAATGGAGGACATGTGCATAATATTTTCCATTCAATGTTTGTTGTGGTGTAGGGAGCAAAAAGGGCATGAAATGCCAACAATGCTTCATCAGAAGACAAAAACATAGTTAGTTAAGATGATCAGGAAGAGAATAACAAGGTTGAACATGTGATGCAAGAGGGGCTTGACAATTTGGTGGTGAGGGAGAAAGTGGAGGGCCAGATAGAGAAGGTGAGTAGTGTGTTCAACAATTTTTTTTAGTTCAATGTTTGTTGATTTTTCTTTTGTTCCAAATTTTGTTGAGTCCTAGTTTGAAAAAGTAGATAAGGATGAGTGGAGGAAAGCACTCATGGTTCATACAACAATGTCAGAGGCTTCTATAGTGTCATTCAATGCATCCTAAGTAGTGCCAATTGTGGTTTTAGCAATACCGGAAGGATGTAAATAGGACATTGGAGGTGGAAATTAGCATGGATTAACCAAAAGAAGTACAATTTGCAAGTGTGGATGGGGCTCTTTATAGGCTACGGAAGCTCCAAAGGCCTAGTTTATGGATTTTAACACTTTTTGGTACCTAGGTGTGGAGGAGGCCATCTTTTAGGAGTTAAAATCATCCTATACATTTATGGTAGGTGAACTGAAATCTTAGCCAACGTTGAATCTCATCCAACTAAACAACCAATAGTTGAACATGTGGTTGTTGTGGTCACTTGCTTTGCACCAACCATGTTTGTTACATGTTTTGTGTAGGAATCACTTCTTATTTTCTAGTGGCATTAGAATTTGTTTTTGGTAGTGGAAATGAGTGAGGCTTGTGGTGTACACAAAAGGAATTAGAGGGTGAAATGATGGACAATTGTTTGAAGGATTTCCTGCTGGTTAGTAACCTTTTATGTTCTTGTAGGCGACTTTGTTGCTAGCTGTTTTTTACTAATGCAATTGTCATCCATCACATTTTCTCCAAATTCATTGTAACATCTAAATAACATGTAGAATTATTATTTGTTTCCAAACCATTGAGTACTCACAACTGCCACCTGTAAAGTGAAATGATTGAATGGAATATTTCATGTACTTGTTGTTTCTTCCTTCTCATTTGCTGGTCTATCATTTATGAATAATGGTAATGGCCATCTCCTATGTGAGGTCGATCTAATCCTCCTTTTCAAAATTTCCATAGTCTGCATGCCCCTTTAGGCTTTTACTAGCATGCATTGACTCAGTAAAGGAGTTCAAATATAACTTTTAAAACCTTGACATGTTTAGCCACAACTGGTAATTATAATAATACCATCCACACTATCCTTCTATAAGACATATGTGGAAACATCAAAGAGGGTCCCAAAATGTTTCATACTTGTTTTTCCATGCTAGGTCGAATTTCTAATGCAAACAAGTTATACAACTTGACGAGAACCCGACATTGTTCTCGTTTTTTGGGGGGGTTGATTTTAGTAGTTGTTTTTAGCTCTGTTTCAAAAAGTGTGTATATTGGTAGCAACATTTTTTTTTGAGCTATTTTTTACGATTTTGAAACTTATTCATCCTTAAAAAACTAAATTTTTTATTTACATCTGCACTTTTTCAAATTTTACAAAAAAAACTCATTTAATAGCTAGTTATAATGAAAAAATACATATATGTTCAATTTTTTTTTTAACATTTAGAAGCTAGTTAGAATGAAAAAGATATACATTTTTTAATTTTTTTCTTAAACTTTTTCTCTTACATAAGTCATTTTTATAGGTAATTTTTTTTTTTTAAATGAGAAAATAGATACATTTCAAACCATTCTTAACGTATTTTCAGATATTTTATATACAAAAATGAATCTATTTAACACTATTTTCGAAAAAGTGATGATTGACATAAAATCAACAAAAAGTATACCATATATTTGTAAATAACATATTAAAACCATAATATTTATTCTCAAAATAAAGTCTTAAATTCAAAACATAACAAAAGTATCTCATAAAAAAATTGTCAAATTTGACATTTTCCTCAACGATATGAAACTAATCAAGAATATTATGTAGGCTGAAATTTTCATTGAAATCGACATTTTCTACAGCTTGGATCTCTTCCTAGACCTCAATGTACTCTTAACAAACTTTAAAAACTATATGAAGTCAATAAAAAATTAAGAAAAAACAAATTAAAAAATATATAATTTAAAATTATTACATAATACCATAAAAATATATGAAAATTGTTTATAAATATATGAAAATTGTTTATAAATATATGAAAATAGTTTAACAATATATAAAAATATCTTTAAAATATCTGAAAATGCATTAAAATAATTTTAAAAATATGCAAATGATTTAAATAGATTCGATTTAGATGAATATGAGGAATGGTCCTAGGCGGGGGCGATTCCCAGAATCATGCCACCACCTAGCCACCACTTGGAGTGGTGGCTAGGTGGTGGCACGATTTCGAGAATCACCCCCACCTAGGACCACTCCCCATATCCTTCTATACCCATGTAAATTCACTAAAACATTGCAAGAATTTCAATACCACTCCACTTTGGCATGGCACACTATTTTTGGTGCTTTTTCACTCCAATAGGTGAAAATGGGAGATCTACTAGCTTGAGGAAGCCAATGTAGAGAGCATGCAAGAGAATATCTCTTGCGGATCTATGTGTGAGGGAAGTGAGGCAAATGTAATTAAGAACCAGTAAATATGGAAACTAAGTTATGCAAATAGAAATGGAAACCAAAGTATGAGGCTTATGAGCCGTGAATAACTAAGAAAACTTGAAATGTAGAAACCTACTAGTAAATTCACACACTAACAATAAACAGTAACCAATAAGTGTAAATGGTAAATAACACACAGTAAACACTTTATACCAATTTACGCAAGCTTCATGGAATGATAAATGAATTCTTCTTTTATTATTGAAAAGAATAGGGCTTAACATTTGGTTTCACATTACCTCGAAGAATAATGGGCCCTTGCAGTTGCGCAATGGAAGGTTCTCCTGGTCTCCGATTGTCACTGGTTCTCCACCTCAAAAATCACTAGGTGCCACTCTCAACAGGGGTGTCAAGCTAAAGATGGTAGTTTCTTATGGTTTCTGGAGTAAAATGGGCAGAGTTTCGATAAGGAAAAGATGATTCTTCTGAAATGGGGACATCCACCCTTCTTTTATAAGATTTTCGACCGGGTGGTATCTTTTCCCTTGGTTTTTGGGCATACCATGGTATTGGCATTAGGTTTCATGGCTTTCCTGCTCTTCTTTGTTTTTTGAAAATTTTCCCATTTTCTTTTCTTTTTTCTTTTTCTTTCTTTTCTTTTTGCATTTTGGGGATTATTTGTGTGGAAAAATAAATAATTCACCAATATGGTCATGTAGATAATACTTTTAAGTTGGTGGAGGCCTAACTTTGTGGAGATGGATGTATGAATGATGTGGCTAAAGGGTAGTGAGCCAGGTGGTCATGTTTTTTGTGTTAACTCACACGTTGCAAATATTAAAACAATTTTCCATTTTATTTTATTATACAGTTTAATTTTGCTTTTTTAATTAATTGTTTTTCTTTTTTTTTAATGTTTTGTTACAATTTTTAAAACTTTTTCATTTTTATAATTTGTTTTTTATTGATTTGTTGTTATATTTTTTTATTATTTGTTTTTTTCTTAAAATAAAATGGTTTTTAAGTATTGTGTCATTTTTTTTTAATTTAATTGTATTATAATGTTGTTTTTTAATATTTTTTCTATTTAATTATTTTTAATGTGTTTTATGTTTTTTTGTCTGTGTGTTTTGTATTTGTTGGTTTAATTTTTAGGAATGTGAGTTAAACGATGTTGGTTGTTAGGGTCATAGTTTGGAACAATGCGTAATTTTAACCCCCCATAAAAAGGGTGATTATGGGAGCACCACTTATTTATTGAGGTGTTGATTTAGGGCTTTGATTGCAATCGCATCGGTTAAAGTTTCAAAAAAGTTGTAATTTTAGCTCTGAAGAAAAACAAGGGTGCTACCAGTAGCACCACTTTTTATTAAGGGCTTGATTTAAGTTTTTGATTGCAATCGCATTAGTCGAGGTTTCACAAAAGTTTTAATTTTAGCTCCGAAAAAAAAGGTGCTACCAGTAGCACCACTTTTCAAATCGAGGGTTGTTTTTGTTGTTTTTTAACACAAAAATATGAGCTTTTATGGCTAGAGTTCTCATTTTGAGTATAAATTTCTCATCAAGTTGTATAACTTATTTGCAACTATTACCTATAATTTGTGAACATCATAAAAAATTGTTGTTGATGGAACATGATATGGAAGTCCTCCCATTTTACGCGATTACTGGTAATATGCCTTTAACATCCTTATCTAATATTTCAATTCTTTTTAAATTTATTTTCCACTCATTGTATTGACTTCACATGGTTCCCTTGTAACATGGCACGACTCATACATTTTGTGACTGGTTTTTTGCATGTGAATTCGTAACCGAAACACTATATAGGTATGTATTCAAGAAGGATAACTCATTGTAGGGAAGAGGGGCCTATATTGGGTGGCCATCACACACTACACGTGCATCTTCCACTGGTTTTTGACTTTTTAAATCTGTTTTTTTCAAGGTGCATGTAAAATTTAAAGAGAACACAAGGGCTTCTATATCTGGGGGCATTAGTGGATAAGCTTAGTTTTGCTTGTGGAATAGGTCTAGGTACATCACCAAAAAATGAGGTCAAGTTCATGGCCTTGATGCAAAAGGATGAACTATGCTATAACCTTATGAACCAAAAATTGATAATAATGGAAGGTTCAAAGCTAGCTACAACATTAGTAAATAGGAATATGTCAGTGCAAAACTTCCAAGACATAAAATCCTTCATATAAGAACACATAAATCTGTGGTAGGTTCCCAAGCCACTGTAGTGGTTAATTTGGACCTTCTCAAAACCAATATTGCATGGTGTCATTGTAAAGTTGGTGACCTGTATTGGTTACAGACATTGGACTATTGGCAACAAATTGAAATAAAGCTCTATTCAATTTAAATTTGAATGTTAGGTATGAAATATAAGTTTTGCAAATTTATTAACAAGAGTGTCCATTAGAATTTAATAAATACTAGTTTTAACAATTATCTAGACTATATGCAGACAAGATAACATAATGTTATTAAGATAAGATCAGAGAGAAAGTAAATTGAATTGATGATGAGACTTTGGAAGAAGGTACCATTCAATGAGGAGGGTATTAATGTTGAATGCAATCCAATCATGCAGATAGATTCCAAAGAGGGAACACACAACTGCAGTCACCTCCCAATCACAATTTATTTTTGATAACATTGGTCTCTATAGAATATTAGTTTGAAGCGGTGGTTCTGGCGACAAGTATGGATGCAAAAGGAACATAGGGAGCTTGGAAAATTATCATCAAGAAGGAGAAAGTTGACGATCTGGAAGCAAGACAACCAGAAAGGAAGATTCCAAGGAAGCAAGGTATTTTTAGCTTAGTGAGGTCAAGGGATATTTGGGGTAACCAAAAACAAAGAAAAACATGGCCAGGATTGATAAGCAACTCAATGATGAGGTCAAAAACTATCCCAGTTGAAGTAAGGTAAGGATTTACATGAAATTTTATGGTTTATTTCTCTTTGATTGATATCCTAAGTTGTCTTTGCAAGGGATATATGATTATAATTCCCATGCACTCGCTCGGAACATTCTTCACAATCTTAGCCTATTGTGTAGAAATAACACTACACAACACTAAGCAAAATCCTAGTTTAGAAAACCGTCAAAATATACAACTTTATGTCCATTAAGCCACTAGAGAGGGGTGTTCCTAATGGTACTTGGATGTCACGAATCCAATGGAACTGACGGTTTTTCCATCAGAGCCATGATTTTCGAGTTATGATGAGTTTCATCTTGCTTCCTAAGGCCATTTAGGGGCACTAGGAAAATTTCAACCGAGGGCATAAAATCCAAACTGAGCAATGGAATTGAGTTATGTTGCCTCTTGTAGGTGTGTTTATGAAAGGGTGATATGACTGCAATTCCCATGCACTCGCTTGATACAATTTTCAAAATCTTATCCTATCGTGCATAAGCTACTCTATAGGTCACTTAGCAAAACCCTAGTTTAGAAAACAGTAAAATTATACAACTTTCTCTCCATGAAGCAACCAGAAAGAGGTGTCCCTAGTGGTACTTGGATGTCACAAATCCAACGAAATGGATGGTTTGTCCATCATATCCAAGGTTTTCAAGTTATGGTGAGTTTCATGTTGCTTCCCAAGGGCATTCATGGACACCAGACAAATTTCAACCAGGGTAATAAAAACTAGAATGACAACCGAAATTGAGTTTCCTTGCCTCCTGCAAGTGTGTTTTGGCAAGGTATAGATTACTGTGATTCCCATGCACTCGCTTGGCACATTTTTGAAAATTTTAACATATGGTGTAGAAATTGCATTGGACACCACTCAGCAAAACTCTAGTTTAGAAAACCGTCAAAATAGATCACTTTTAGTCCATGAGGATACCATACAAGGGTGTCCCTAACGGTACTCAAATGTCACGAATATAATAGAACTTACAGTTTGTGCATCGAATCCTTAGTTTTTGAGTTATGGAGAGTTTCATCTCACTTCCCAAGGCCATTCACGGACATCAGGAAAATTTCAACCGGGGGTATAAAAACCAAACTGAACAACTAAATTGAGTTTCATTGCCTCTTGCATGTCTATTTTAGAAAGGGAGATATGACTGTGATTCCCATGCACTTGTTTCCCACTTTTTTTCAAAATATTGGCCTATAGTGCAAACATTGCATTACACGTCACTGAGAAAAACCCTAGTTTAGAAAACCATGAAAATATAAAACTTTCAGTCCATGCAGCCACTGGAAAGGGGTGTCCCTAGATGTACTTGGATGTCACAAATATAATGGAGCTGAATTTTTTTCCATCACAGCCATGATTTTCGAGTTATGTTGAGTTTCATCTTGCTTCCCAAGTCCATTAAGGGACACTAGGAAAATTTCAACCGTGGGCATAAAAACTAAACAAAGAAACTAAACTGAGTTTTGTTTTCTCCTGCATGTGTGTTTGGGAAAGGATGAGATGAATGTGATTCCCACGCACTCGCTCGACACATTTTTAAAAATATTAGACTATCGTGGAAAAATTGCACTGCATGTCAATTAGCAAAACCCAAGGTTAGAAAACTGTCAAAATTGACGACTTTCATTCAATGAAACCATCGAGTACGGGTGTCCCTAGTGGTTCTCGGATCTCACGAATCCAATGGAACTGACAGTTTTTCCATTGGAGCCATGGTTTTTCAGTTATGGTGAGTTTCATCTCGCTTCCCAAGGCGATTTAGGGAAACTAGACAAATTTCAACTGGGGTCATAAAAACCAAACCGAGCAATGAAATTGAGTTATGTTCCCCCCTGCAAGTGTGTTTGGGAAAGGGAAATATAATTTTAATGCACATGCACGCACGCAACACATTTTTCAAAATCTTATCCTATCAATTAGAAATTGCACTGCATGTCAATGAGCAAGATCCTAATTTAGAAAACCATAAAAATAGATAATTTTTGGTCCATGAAGCCACTAGAAAAGGGTGTCCCTTATGGTAATATGATGTCATTAATCCAATGTAACTAACGGTTTTCCATCGAAGCCACATTTTTTTATTTATGGTTAGTTTCATCTTGCTTCCCAAGGTCATTCAGAGACACCCTGCAAATTTCAACAGGGTGCATAAAACCAAAACCAAGCAATAGAATTGCATTCCGTTACTTCGTGTAGGTGTGTTTTGGAAAGGGGTGGATGACCATGATTCCCACACACTCGCTCCCCACATTTTTCAAAATATTATCCTATGGTGCAGAAATTGCACTGCACGTCATTGAGAGAAACCCTAGTTTAGAAAATCGTCAAAATAGACAAAGTTCATTCCATGAAGCCACCAAACAGGGGTGTCTCTAGTGTTAATTGGATGTTACGAATCCAATGGAAATAACGGTTTTTCATTTTGAGCCTTGGTTTTCTAGTTATGGAGAGTTTCATCTCGCTTCCAAAAGTCGTTTAGGGACGGACAACAAGCAAATTTGAACCGGGGGCATAGAAACAAAACCGAGCAACACAATTGAGTTATGTTACCTTTTGCAGGTGTGTTTTGGAAATGGAGAGAATAACACGATGCCCATGCACTCAATCGACACATTTAGAACATCTTATCCTATCGCTCAGAAATTGCACTGCATGTCTCTGATCAAAACCCTAGTGTAGAAAACCATCAAAATAAACAATGTTTGGTCCATGAAGTCACCGGAGAGTGGTGTCCCTACAGGTATTCAGATGTCAAGAATCCATCGGAACTAACTATTTGTCGATACAATCCTCGTTTTTCGATTTATTGCAAATTTCAACTCACTTTCCAAGGCAATTGAGGGATACTAGGCAAAAATTCATCTGGGGGATAAAAACCAATTCAAGCAACGGAATTGAGTTCCGTTACCTCCTATAGGTACTTGGATAACACGATTCCGATGAAGCTTTGTAAGCTTTGCGATTTGTATTACAATGATATGATTAATATGTTAAAAAATATATCTATGATAATATTCTTTTAGTCATGTTTATGAGGGGATATTACCAAGCATGATATATTAAATTTACTTTTATATTACAATGTAGACAATTCATGAACTTGATCGAGAGATAAAAACCATGGTTAATATCCTCTTAAAGATATAGATTGAATAACATGATATATATATAGATTTAATGATATAACAACTTTAGACAAAAAAATGGTTCAAAGCGAATAGTATATGTGATATCATATTTATTTTCAGTTTATATATAATCACTGGGATGTCTATTTTCCTTGTCTCTATGTCTTGTTCTATTGTGATATGAAACTTTATGGTGTACATGTGTGTGTTTGTGTGAATGTGTGCATGGTTGTGGATACACTTTGTATGTGTGGTTACTATCTGTTGATGAGATGATGCTTATATTCATGGTTGGAAAACTCATGAGAATGCATACATTACCAAACTAATATTTGGAATATAACACAAAATATGCATTATGTATGAATGAAATTATTATACTAATGCTTTAAATTGATTATTTCCTATTGTTTGCAAAAAAATGGTGAAGATGATTGCGTAGATGATGATCCAGATTATGTTGTCACCAATGTACCAGAGAAAGATATTGTTGATAATAATGCATATGGATTAGATGAAAATGATGATGGATATGATGTTGGGATATATGAGGATGATGAGGATGACGATGTAGATGATGATGATGATGGTATCCATTGATGCTACTATTGAGATTGTGGATGTTTATTGCTTTCTCCATGCTACTAGACACGTATTGTTATTTTTTTGATGATCCAAGTTCATATTACATTCTGGGTAATTTTGATTTGTATGGTCGTTTCATGTTGACATATAAATTTGATTACCCTTGATTACCCTTGATCATTTTGACATTTCTAGATATGGATATAAAAAAAAATATTTCTTGCGATATTGGTATTTTCAATATATATATCGTTGACTTGTTCTTTTAACCTTAATATGATGACCAGTACGATAGGTTATTAATGTGACGATGTTTTATAATTTCACTTGTTTTGATGAAATATAATGGTGATGTTATCGTTATTATATTGTAAATTTATATATATTACAAGTTGTCGATGATTTTTCATGGAAAATTAATATATATGATGATGTTACTACTTTGGATAAATGTTGTTTTTTTGTGTTAAATTTCTTTATAAATGCTATCAATTAATTTCAATAAGGCTATCTACAATTAATTTGAATGTTTCTTTGTATTATTTCACAACTATGAAGTAAATTATATATGAGAATTATTGAAATTAATGAAATAATTATAATAATTTGATATACTAAATATATTATCACACAATTGGATATAGTGTTAGGTGTTAAATAACAAGCCTAATGTGGTGCCAATATAGGAAGCAAAACTAGGAGCTAAAACGGAAGCCGACTATGTCACATATTTAGAAGCAACATTGGATGAAAAACCTGATGCTAAGTTAGAAGTCAATTTTGATGCTATTTTGGACGCCAAAGTAGAAGCTAAATTAGTGTCCAACAAAGAAGCAAAATTAGATGCTAAATGGGAAGCTAAATGTGGCGTTCATGAGGAAGAAAAATAAGAAGAAATCCAAGGAGCTAAACAGGAAGCAAAAATGTGGTGCTAGTGTGGGAGTAAAAATGGATGCTAAATTGGGAACTAAAGTGGTAGAAAAACATGGTGCTAACATGGACATCAATGGAGATGCAAAACTAGTCGTTAAAAAGGATGCAACACTTGACTCTAACAAGGAAGCCAAACATGGCGTTGATACGATAGAAAAATAAGACATTAATTTGGATCCGAAACATGGTGCTACATAGGAAGCAAAATATGGTGCAATAATAGAAGAAATATTTGGTGCCATATTGGTATAAAAACATGATGCAAAAAAGGAAGAAAAATTTGGTGCAAATTTGGAAGCGAAAATTGGAGCATATTTGGAAGTAAAACATGGTGCCTAATGGGATGCTGAAGTGGTAGCACATATGGATGAAATATTGGATGCTAATTTGGATGCGAATATGGCAAAGATATATATGAAAAAGTAGATGTTAACATGGCGCTATTAAGGATGAAAATATGGCTCTAATTGGGATGTAATTTAGGAAGCAAAAGTGGATGATTTCTAGGAAGCAAAATAGGAATTCATTTAGGAAGCAAATCTCGACATTGTTAAGGAAGAAAAATTGGATGATATTCTGGAAGCAAAAAAATGGACGCTATTTTTTATGTCAAAAAGGATGCTATCTAGGAAGCAAAAAAAATGCTATTTTAGACGCTTTACGTTTGGTACATGACGCATCCCATTTAGTGTCTACTTCGACCACTCAATGTAAATAAAATTTACACTAAAAAGGGATACTAAATGGGGTGCTAATTCCAGGATTTGCTGTAGTGAAAAAAACCAACACACCACAAAACAATGATGAGTGTTATGTCTATTGGCCACGATCAAACTCCCATGAATTAGGGCTAAGAAGGTCCATGGGCTACCAAAGGGTGACAACATAGACTGTGTACACGTAGATCGCACAGCTCTAGTTACGCCGATAGACGTATATATATTAGAATTTACGGTGTCCTACCTTCTATTTTTTCCTAGATTTAAGGAGGATAAGACAAGTATATGGTCTAGATTGATTTTATGGTTTGCTTTCAAAATTCCAAATAAACAATTATATAATAAGAATAAATTAAATAGTGAGTTTCACTAAGGCTTATAGTTTTTTTAAAATAGTTAAAGTTAAAAGAGCGATTTATTTCTATTATTTAATAATAAAGAGATAGTTTAAATCGAAGCTCAAGGGTGATTTCTCGAGTTCATTTCAATTATTTAATAATAAAGAGTGAGTTCAACGAGTTTATTTCATTAATAAAAACCGAGTTCAACAACGAGCTCAAGGGCGAGCTCCCGAGTTCATTTCAATTATTTTATAATAAAGAGTGAGTTCAACCATAGGCTCGAGAGCTATTTCCCGAGCTCATTTCAATTATTTAATAATAAAGAGTGAGTTCGATGAGTTCATTTCAATTATTTAATAATAAAGAGTGACTTCAACGACTAGCTTAAAGGTGAGTTTCTAAGTTTTTTTAATAGTGGAAGGGCGATTTATTTCAATTATTTAATAATACAGAGTGACTTCAATAATGAGCTTAAAGGTGAGTGTCACGTCCCCTCCCATTCCACCAGCTAGATGGAGAGGATTGTCACATCCCCATTTTGACCCCTTTGTAAATGATGTAAATATTGTAATTTAATCATGGTGAGGAGCTCAAGGCCAAGGCCCCACCATTGATTTAGCGTTTCATGTATCGGCAATTAAATTAGATGCCTATGGTTCTTGTGCGAGATGGGCACAATGTATATAAGACATCATGAAATTACGAATTTTTAATGAAAAACTCACCACCGGCTATGCAATGCAACCAAAGAGATGGGGCATGATTCTACAAGGAAAAGGGAGGGGAAACTATTCAAACCCTTGAGCCAATGGTATTAATCCATGTGTCAATGGGGAAACCCATAAACCACCAACTACCCATTTTGTCTCATGTACCCAATCATTTAATTTTTTCCAAGAAATTGGTTAAGGCAGTTAATGCCTTGGGAATGAAAGAGTATGGGCAAGCCATTTTCGTGCATGGGAAAGCCATCAACTTGGAAAATCGTGTTTTTGCTTGTGAGGCAAGAAACCACCCACGAAATGGTGCCCAAAGCCATGGGGAATGGGCAGTCTTCATTCATTCACGCAGTTGGAGCTATCTGGGTCTTTCCCTTCACGTTTTTCAGCAAAATCCTGCATTTTTCCATGCCTGGAAGTTCGTTTTTGTATATATAGCAGCCTGGGAGAGAAGGGCCACGTTTTGGGGACTATATGGAAGTCGTTTTTGCCCCTGAATGCCCAAGGACGTTTTTCTAAAAACGGATTTGGCTTCCCTGGGTTTTTTTCCCAACTTCCCATTTCGTTTTTGTGGGTTCCCACGTTTTCCCGAGTTAGCTGAAACCCCATCTCATGCCTCTCTCTGTAAAAACGTTTTATCTTACCCCATAATTGGGTTCTGCTGTTGTGTGCATCCTCATTTTGGTTTGAACCTGTGAATTGAAGTTTTGGGAGTGGTAGTGGACAGAAGTAGCTTGATAAACCTAGTGGGGGAGACAACCTCTCAAGAAGATCAAGAGGGCTTTGGTTACTCTTCTATGCATACCCTGAGAGCACTAGATAGGGAAGGTATGGCTTGAGGGACTGTATAGCAGAGAAAAGAATACTTCCTGGTGCTGGGTGTGTAGGTAATGTGGGTGCCAAGCTAAATAGATCTTGCAAAGGTTATCCCTGGCTCTGTGCTGGAGCTCACTAGCTTAGTAATTCTTCCCTCCCATGTCCTAGCAGCCTGATAAACCCAATTGCAGATTGGCTTGGCTCATATTGGTGTATGCTTGGCTATGTGTGAGTCTGTTGTTCCCTGATTCCTTGTAGAGATCATGCCCAGCTCGGGGGTGGCAGTGGTGCTGAGAGATTGAGGAGCACACTGGCCTACGGTTGGGTGGAACATTGCAGTTGCATAGCCAGTTGCGTGGGACTATTTTCGTATAAGATAAGTATCCTCTTGTGTTAAATTGCAATTACTTATTTGATGAACATCTTAAATGTATGATGGATGTGAAATTCTTAATATTCCGCTGTGATTTTCTTAAAACCATACAGTCCATCTATCTCTGTTATATTATGTTCATGCTTATTATTAAATGTTTCATAGGGCTAGACGCCCAGTTTAATCTCACATCTGTTATGCATTTGTGTATGTATATACTTCTCATTCATTTGATTTTGAATGCTTGTTTAATGAATGGACATGGGGGCTAGATGCCCGGTTTAACGTCCACGATCCTCTCCATCTAGCTGGTGTGATGGGAGGGGACGTGACAAGGATCGTGAGGTTAAACCGGGCATCCAGCCCCATACATTATTGAACAAGCATTCAATTTAAAATGAAAATATACATATACAAGTGCATAACAGACGTGATGCTGAACTGGGCGTATAGCCCCATGAAATTTTCAACCATAAGCATTCACAGAATATAACAGAGACATATGGAAATGTATGATTTTAATAAAATCACAGCGGAAGTAAATTCATTTAACCCATCCTCATACGTTCATAATATTCATCAAATGGTCATTTCAAGAATATACAAGAGAATACTTATCTTAATGAAGTAGTCCCTGAACAACCAGCTACGCTTCTGCAACGTTCCACCCAACTGTAGGCCAGTGTGCTCCTTAATCTCTCAGCACCACTGCCACCCCCGAGCTGGGCACGATCTCCACAAGGAAAAAGGGGAAACAGGATCTCACATAGCCAAGGATACGCCAGAATCAGCCAAGCCAACTAGCAGTTGGGTTTCTCAGGCTATTAAGAGGTGGGCAGGGGAGAATTTCTAGGCTAGTGGCTCAACCATGGAGCTATGGATACACCATTGGGCTCATCAAGCCAAATCTGCCCTCTTCCACTCTCGAAGCTCCTGCTCACAGGTTCAAATCCAAAACTGGATTCACTGAACAACAAAACCACAATTACTGGGCATGAGGAAAACGCTTTCCACAGTGGGATGCATGAGATGGGGTTTCAACTCACTCAGAAAAACGTGGGAACACACAAAAACGAAATGGGAAGATGGGAAACAACCCTGGGAAGCCAATCCGCTTTTTAGAAAAACGTCCTTGGACATTCGAGGGCAAAAACGACCTCCATACAGTCCCCAAATCGTGGCCCTTTTCTCCCAAGCTACTGTCTATGCAAAAACGAGCTCCCAGGCATGGAAAAATGCAGGATTTGGATGCAAAACGTGTAGGGAAAGGCCCAGCTAACTCCCACTGCGTGAGTGAGTGAAGACCCCCCCTTCAGAATGGCTTTGGGCACCATTTCGTGGGTGTTTTCTTGCCCCACAAGCAAAAACACGATTTTCCAAGTGGATGGCTTGCCCATGCACGAAATTGGCTGCCATACTCTTCCCTTCCCAAGGCATTAACTGCCCCAACCAATTTATGGGAGAATTAAATGATTGGGTGCATGAGACAAAATGGGTAGTTGGTGGTTTTATGGGTTTCCCCATTGACACATGGATTAATTCCATTGGCTCAAGGGTTTGAATAATTTCCCTCCCTTTTCCTTGTAAAGATCATGCCCCCATCTCTTTTGTTGCATTGCGTAGCTGGTTGTGGGTTTTGCATTAAAATTGCCTATTTACATGATGTCCGATTTTACATTGTGCACTGCTAGCACAAGAACCATATGCACCTATTCTAATTGCCGATACATAAAACGATAAGTCAGTGGCGGGGCCTTGGCCTTGAGCTCCTCGCCATGACTAATTGACAATATTTACATCATTTACAATATTAATGCAATAGGGTCAAGCTGGGGACGTTACAGTGAGTTTTTAAGTTTTTTGATAGTGGAAGGGCGAGTTATTTAAATTATTTAATAGTAAAGAGTTAGTTCAACTCCAAGATCAAGGGAGATTTCTTGAGTTCATTTCAATTACTTAATAATAAAGAGTGTGTTCAATGAGTTTTATCCCATTTATGTAACAATAATAAGTGAGTTCAAAAATGAGCTCAAGGTCGAGTTCTAGAGTTCATTTCAACTATTTAATAATAAAGACTAAGTTCAAATCCCAAGTTCATTTCAATTATTTGATAATGAGCGAGTTCAATGAGTTCATTTCAAATTTTTAATAATAAAGAGTGATTTCAATGAGTTCATTTCAATTATTTAATAATAAAAAGTGAGTTCAACCATGAGCTCAAGGGTGAGTTCCCAAGTTCATTTCAATTATTTAATAATAAAGAGTGAGTTCAACGAGTTCATTTCAATTATTTCATATAAAGAGTGACTTCAACGACGGGCTTAAAAGTGAGTTTACGAGTTTCTTAACAATGGAAGGGTGAGTTGTTTCAATTACTAAATAATTAAACGGCAAGTTATGCGACCTCATATTGTCCATGTCTTGGTTGAAGGGTACCTTCTCTTTCAACTATGTATCATGATCCTTCATAGTAGGTGCGGTAATTGCTAAGAAGTGGTGTTATAAATATGGATTGAGAGGATTCTTTCCAAACCAAACTGCTCTCTTTCACTGGGATGCTCTAAGTGCTATGAGGTGTCCAAATTTTGTTTCTTTTATTCATTAGGGCATAGAAATGCAGCAAGCGAGCTTGAAAAGTATGCGAGCAACAAGAATGACATGTTACTACAAAGAAGTCTAGAGATTTATAGCCTTGGAATTATGAAACATGTTTCTACTGGCTTATTGTGGGTGGATTCGTCACTAAGACTGCATCTGACCAGGTGCTATAGATATAATACTTATTCCTTCGATGCCCCATTTCTCTTTTTAATTTATGCACACAAATCTGGCCTTTTGTTTCCAATATTCTACGAACTTAGTTGTGGGAATTTCAATGCATAGGTGGAAATATTGAGATCTGCAGATTGCGAGTTACTAATTGAGATGTAGCCTTTATATTATGATTGAGATAATATTTTTGTGTATTGCTAATTGCCCCATTGTTAACACCTAAAAAGTGCTCACTAGCTCATTTCCCTATTCACATGACCCATTTGTCCACTTTTTCACCATCTGAGCCTCCGAAACCAACAAAAGGTCACCAAAGACCTTAGTACACCCCTTTTTCCATTAAAAAATATTATTTTTCCAAGAAAATCATTAAAAACCCTCAAAAAGGGTCCAAATTCCCAAAAATATTAAAAAGGGAATTAAAATATTATTTTTATTCAAAAAAGGAAAAAGGAGGGAAAAGTACCTAAACCATGTTGGTCAATACCATTTGGTTTCCACAAAACCACAAATGGTATTTCCCACCACCAAAACCTATAAAAAGGTGGTAGGGGCTCCTCATTTCACATCCATCCATTATCTCATCCTTATGCTGCTGAAATCTCCCCTGAGCACTTTTAGCCATTGAAGCAACCTTCGAGAAGGAGACCTCTTGGAGTTTGGAGCTACTCATCTTGGGAGTTGCTCAACATCAACCTTCACCATTGAAGGTAATATCGCAAGCACTTGCTTGCCCCCCATTTTTCAATACAAAAATTATTTCTTATGTTTCTTGTTCTTGATTTTTAAAATGTTTACATTATTTGCTTAATATCTTTGCTTAGATCCATGAATAATCTTGTTTATTTAGTTTATTGTTTTTATTTCTATTGAAACTGCTGCTACTAGTTAGCAGGTGCCCATAGCACTAAGCCTGGTTGCAAAACCGGGCCAACAGTTTTTGGCGACTCCGCTTTGGTTTGAACTTTAGATCTCTAGTTTTGCCTTTAATCTTAGTTTTTTATGAGTTTTTAACCTTTAGATCCATAGATCTGCCATCTTAGACAGCAGATCCATTGATGCTCTGAGTTTTGGCCCCATAAACAGCCCAAAATTTTCAATTTTTGGGTTCGTTTCTCGGTTTCCGTGCACGGCTTCTGCCTCGCGGCTTTTTGCCAGACAGTCGCGCGGTCCATCGCGACTTTTCTGCCTTTTTCCGCGCGATCCATCGCGGATTTTTTCCAGACAGTCGCGCGGTCCATCGCGCCTTTTCTGCATTTTTCCGCGCTGCTCATCGCGACTGTGCGGCTAAAACCCGCGTGGTCCATCGCGACTGTGCGGCTAAAACCCGCGCGGTCCATCGCGACTGTGCGGCCAAAACCCGCGCGGTCCATCGCGACTGTGCGACAGAAACCCGCGCGGTCCATCGCGGCTTTCCTGTCAAAACCCGCGCGGCTGAATTTTTCATTCGGCCATCCCGATTTTGAAAAATATTTTTTACTGTACTTTCTGCCCATAGCACATTTTTTACAGTATTAAATTCTGCATATTTTACAGCTTTGAAAAATTTTTTTACTATTTAAAAGTGCATATCTAGAAATCTTTTTAAAAATTTTCAAGAAAGTGAAAGAAAGACTCATTTTGCATTTTCATCTAGATTCAAATTTTTTCTTGTTTACTTCTTTAGAATCTTGCCTTTAGCAATTTTTCTTGAAACGAAGAAATCCATTTATTTCTTTTAAAAAGAAGTTTATTATTTGCTTTCATAAATCCAAGAAATCCTTTGTTTTTTGAGCTATTTTCTGAAAAGCATTTAAATTCCTTTTAGTGAAAAAAGTCATAAATATTTGCTTTTTATTTTCGAAAAATCCTTTATTTTTTGAAAATTTCCCTTAAAGCATTTAATTCTTTCAAGTTCAGTTTACAACACCTCACGTGCACTCACACGATCACTTAATTGAACTAAGCCTTAAAACGTACCTTAATTTGAACACACTTTTAACCCCACTTGGGGAACACTAAAAGAATTCTTGTAGCTAGGTAGTATTGGGGGGATAGGTGTTCCAATAACACCCCTCAGTTCTTACATCTGAGACATAGAAGTTGTCCAATTAGGGAGCTAAAAACTCTTAGTACTTTTTGGCGCGGTCACAACCGGTTTGTGGGAAGGCCTCTCCCCTAGGAGGGTTGAAGTCGCGAGGATGGTTCCGGAAGCCTGAGTGGGATACCGAAACCCATTCAGTAACCGAAGGGCTACCATTCGCAGTTCTCGGGATATCCCTGTATTGGGATATTGCGATCAAAGGACCAAACGGCAGATTTACCTTTTCTCGACGCGTCATGAACGGAGTATCCTAGTAGCCTGTCTTTAGGATTGATTACCCGGTGTCCCTCCCGGTAGGGGTATATCTAGCCGTTGTCTCAACATTCATATTGTCTGACTTGGATTTCATCACCTTGCAGAGGATATCGTCTGTTTGAGTCACAATACTTTTAGATTAGGTGTTTGCATGATTTCAACCTACCTGTGGTCTAGTTACACCTATTTTTTCTAGGAGCCGCTTGCATGTTAGTATTCTGACCAGTTGTTGCATTCCTCCACTTATTGTAGCACAGCTGCTAGGATAAGTGCCCTTTTTTGAGGATTGACTTTTTTGGCCTGAGAGCCTTCTTTTTCGCTCCCCTTCTTGCACCCTTGGTTGCAATAGGGTTTTGAGTCTTTTTTATATCACCACCTGATACTTAAATACATTTTTTACACACAAACATATTCTCACCATTGAGAATTCTAGACGTTCTCGTCGTCTACAGGGCGAACTCCCAGAGTTTAGTCCACTTGGCTCTCCACGTCACGGACGCAGAGCATTATCCCTTGATTCGACGCATCGTCAATCAATTAGACGGTCATCCGATTCTGACATACCCCACTTCAACTTTGATTTGGAGGTAGAATCCGAAAACCCCACAGAGTTACCACCAACCACAATTATGTCTGGAACACCATTTGATCCACTATTTACATCTACCATAGGTCAGACATCTGCAGACCCTTCTGCTGTAGTACCATCCACGGCAACAACCACCCCCCTGGGTATGCCCAATATGGGTAACACTCCACATTCAGGAATGCCTAACACAGGGCCACCACCTGTCACGGGTATACCCAACACGGGGGTTATACCCCCTTTGGTTTCCACAAACCCTATCCCAGGAATCCCTAGTGCGATCCCCAACCCAGGTGTAACCCATGTTGCACTTGGGAGTGCTATACCAGGAATCCCTAGTGCGGTTCCTAACCCAAATGTAACCCATGTTGCACTTGGGAGTGCTATACCAGGAATCCCTAGTGCGATCCCTAACCCAAGTGCAACCCATGTTGCACTTGGGAGCGCTAACCCATATCAGGACACACCTATTGGAGGGCACATACCCTCCATACCTAGCATACCTATAGGCGCTACTGGACCCCTACACCATACCACAATGGCTAGGCAGGTCCCGGTACCAGTCCCCACATCTGCTAGTCTACCATACATGGCAAGTCTGAACCTGCCAGATTTAGCTAGGCTCACAAACGACCCCATCAGACATGATCCGGCATGGCCTCAAATGCCCACCAAACTCCCCTCTGACATCCCTAAGTTTGAGGGTAAGGCAGGAGAAGACCCCCAGAACCACATCATGTCCTTCCATTTATGGTGTTCCTCCAACTCCATAGTGGATGACTCAATCCGCCTCCGGCTTTTACAACGCACCTTCACTGGCTCTGTAGCCAAATGGTATATCGAGCAACCCCATGGGACGCATTCCACATTTACCTCCCTTGCCTCGACCTTCCTACAGTTCTTTCAGCTACCGGTCCGCTATGATGCGGGCGTCGAAATCCTACTGTCTTGCAGACAAAACACGGCCACGCATATCACTGACCATATCCATGATTGGCGTCGGCGCCGAAGCCTATGCAAGATCAAATTAGACGACCAAATATTTTTAGACTGGTTCCTTAAATCCCTCCTTCCTCTCATTGCGAAGGATGTAGCATCTGAAAGACCCCAGTCTGAGGAAGAGGCCATCCTCAAGGCCCAACAGTTTGATCTCATATACGCCCAGTCGGGTTACCTATACACGATCATACCGGACGCCCCACGAGGCAACTCTGCACGCGGTGACACACCGGGGGCATCACATGCCGCTGATGGCATTATTGGCCAAATTACACCGCAAGCAAAACCTTTAGTATGGTGAGCACCATGCCCGCCCCATACCTTTCTAGGGCTACATCTAGTTCAGGAGCGACAACTTCTTATGCTCCAACAAACCAGACCCATCACGTTCATGGACCCTCTTGTCCACAACATTGTTATGGCCAAGCGCCATCAGCATATGTACCTCCTACATACTATGCTCAACCTACGGTACAAAACCACATGCAGTTCCCACAACAGCCCATGCATTACCCACAACCGGTTGCACCAGCTAACCTCACACCTCCACCAGCTCAGGGGTACCAACAACCCCAGCAGGCAACTGGACCACCTCCAGCTCCACCTGCATACTATCCACCGCAACCTGCTCCCGCACCTGCGGCTCCTCAGAATCCCCCCAATGCTCAAGGGCATGTGTACGCACAACAACATCAGCCCCAATACCAAAATAACCAACGCAACCAGGGTGGGCAACCAAACCGCGGAAGAGGACGCAACCGTGGAAACAATCAAAACCGTAACCAAGCTCCACAACCTACCCATCCTCCGCAAGACAATAACGCGGCGCCCGCTCATCAGAATCCTGATCGGCCACCTAAGCAACCCAAAAATGCTAATTTACGAACAAACCATCCTTGTTCTATTTGCGGTGTCTATGGCCACTATACCCACGCTTGCCCACATCTGGAGCGAGCTCGACAACTATGGACAAATGACACCCATCGTCAAGGGCAGGCGGCTCCTCAGCCACCACCCAACCCCCCACCACCTCCACAACAACCTTTGGTCCTCCAAAACCCTTTTCCAACACAAGGAGTGGTAAACACTCAGCCGTTATCCCCCCAACAGGGCAACGTGCAACCACAACAAATTACTTACGCAGCTCCTGACCAACCCATGTTTGATTCAGGCACCCACCACTTATTGATGATGTCCACCGCCGACGTCAATATCCAAACCCGTCGGAATCAATACGGACCGACTTCTGAAGCCCCCCCGCCGAAAAGGATACTAATGCTAATCCCACTGATCAGACATTGCGTATACCTCAGGTTCCACTCGATGGCGCTTCTAAAGCACCTCGCTTCCCCCTTTGCCGAATCAACAACAACCCCAATGCACGGGCTGCGTCCAATTACAACATCGTAGATGACCTAGCTCAATATCCCGCAGCCATGTCTGCGTTAGAAGTCTTGAAGAATTGTCCTACGCAGCGCAAGACTTTACTTTCCGCCATTGGGGCGATTGACCCAAATGATTCGAAATTAATGACTTTTGATTTAGACCAGTCTGAACCACGGCTGCCTTCTACCATAGCAGTCCAAGTCTCCGTTTCTATTCGGAATCTTGTCATCCATCGATGTATCATCGACGAGGGTGCCTCCACATGCGTCATGTCCACTTTTGTTTGGCAGAAGTTGGGATCCCCTGCTCTCCAGCAATCCAGCACTGCATTGCGGGCCTACGACGGCCGGTCAGCTCAACCTCAAGGTTTATTACCCAAGGTACCCATCCAATTAGGTGGGAAAATTGTGCTCATCGACATAGAGGTCATTAACGCCCAGCTCGACTATAACCTTTTACTTGGCCGCAGTTACATGTACGCCATGAAAGCGGTCGCCTCCTCCGTCTTCCGCACCATGATGTTCCCCCATAAGGGACGCGTGGTCAAAATTGACCAACTCACCTACTATGATCCCAACACCCCTGCTGCACCGGAAAATGTTCTTCCCATGATTGAACAACCCGCTTCTAGTGCAGTTACCTCCTTTGTGTCTTCTGTGGGACCCGGACTTTACTCAGACACACCAATGACCTCTACATTCCAGGCCATTCCACCACCGTCACCAGAGACCCAAGTCGCAAACCTCTGTACTCTTTCGCAGAATACGCAAACATCCGGTGGTCAACCACCATTGATCCCCAGTCACATTGGTGTTACACCCATCCACACCATCCCCTTCCTATTTCCTCCTTCGGGTGTAGTAAGCGCCCCGGTTATGGCTACCCTTAGTCTACCCGGGCTAACATTGGGATTACCCGTGTGGTATATTCCGCCTCCTGTTCGACCGCCGACACCAAATGTCATCCTCCAACCGGTACAACCTATTGTTACCACAAATCAGCCTCCTCCTGGTGTCGCAATCCCTTCGTCATCAACGACACCTCCTCCTAACCTCAATATCCCTTCGTCGTCAACAAATCCTCCCCCTCCTATCAAGCCCGCTGGGGGCAGAGGTCCACAACCATACACTGCTATACCACCTCCTAAGGCAGTTAAACCCCCACCGGTGTTTCGAGCTCCCCCAAAATGTTCATTATGCGATGAAATTGGCCATCCAACTCATCAATGCCCACACTTACCGGCACTCCAAGATCATATGAATATGTTGGACGATGACATCGGCATCCCAGTAGTCAGATTAGAGCCACCTCTACAGCCTCGCGACAAATCACTGCGCACTAACCATCCTTGTGCTATATGCAGTGTTTACGGCCACTACTCTCACCATTGCCCTGATCTACCTGACTATAGAGCAGCGTTGTACGAGTTAAACAATGCCGACTTAGAGATATCTCCTCCCCTCATCGAGGAGATCCACCCCCCACCATCATCCTCGTCGGAAGAAGTCAATACGATATATATGATTTCAACAACTTTCAAACCAGAACCCCTTGATTTATGGTCTGACTACTTCAATACTGATGAGCAAATTTTGGAGACACTCACTGCACCCGACTACCCTTGGGATGATATGCATCATTGCTCGTACTTCCTCCCGGAAGCATCTACCTCCACCGCATCCAACCAACTATCAGTCGAGTCGAAAGACTTCATACCCGCTAAGTTCGATTGGTTAAAGGACCCCATCCCAGCACCGGATGCCTTTGAAGAAGGGAACATGTCAAACATTTCCCCCACTATACAGATAGACATTTCCACAACACCAGGGAAACCTGAGCTCATCTCGCTGGGCGCATCTTGCACTCAAGCAGAAACTCAGGCGTACAAAAAGCTCTTTCAAGAGTTCCGTGATGTTTTTGCTTGGTCCTATACCGAGATGCCTGGTCTCGACCCCGCCATTATTGAACACCACATCGATACATGGCCTGAAGTACCCCCTATCCGTCAAAAACAGCGACCCATTCACCCTTCCAATCTCCCCGCTGTTAAGGCTGAGGTCGAGAAACTTCGCAAAGCAGGGTTCATCTACCCTATTCCGTACACCACCTGGGTGTCGAACCCCGTTCCAGTCAACAAAAAGCAGGGCACCCTTAGAGTATGCACTGACTTCCGCGATTTAAACCACGCTTGTCCAAAAGACAATTTCCCTACACCATTCATTGACCAACTCATTGACAAGTGTGCGGGCCATGAAGTCCTATCCTTCATGGACGGGTTTTCCGGATATAACCAGATTCACATCCGCAAGGAGGATCAGTACAAGACTGCCTTTACCACCCCATGGGGCACCTTTGCCTATCGCGTCATGCCATTTGGCCTTAAAAATGCTGGTGCCACTTTCCAGCGAGCCATGACCTACTGTTTTCACAACTTGGTCCATATCCTGCGAGTCTATCTTGACGACCTCACAGCTCGTTCCCGAAAACAATCAGACCACCTTAACGACCTCCGGCAAGTTTTCCTGCGTTGTCGCAAGTATAAAATCCGCTTGAACCCACACAAGTGTGTCTTTTGCGTCCCGGCAGGCCGGTTGTTGGGTTTCATTGTTTCCCAAGACGGAATCACTGTTGATCCCCTGAAAGTCAAAGCCATCTTAGAACTTCCCCCTCCTCGCACGCTTCGGCAGCTCCAAAGTCTACAAGGGCGGTCCAATTTTCTTAGACGCTTTGTTCCTGATTATGCCACCAAAGTCCACGGGTTCTTACGCTTACTTCGTACCCACATACCCTTTGTTTGGGATGAGCAAGCAGACACGGCATTCGAAGCCCTCAAGAAAGCTCTCACACAAGCCCCCTTGATATCCCCACCGGATTTCTCCCAAGACTTCACCCTTTATGTCTCGGCATCTGAACACGCCGTGTCCGGAGTTTTGGTCCAAGAAGATGCCTCCCACAAAGAGCATGTGATTTATTACGTCAGCCAGACCTTGTCTGGCCCACCCCTGCGTTACCCATACGAGGAAAGATTAGCCCTAGCTGTAGTCTTTTCCGTACAAAAATTGCGACACTACATCCTACTCAGTCATACCACGGTCGTGGCCGACTCCAACCCCATGGTCTATCTCCTCACCTGACGGCTCCTACAAGGTCGTGTTGCTAAATGGGTCATTATCCTCCAAGAATATGACCTCACTTTCAGAACTCCCAAAAGCACTAAATCCCTCGTGCTTGCTCACCTCATCACGGACCTCCCATCCTCTTCAACATCACCCGTTATCCAAACGGACCTGATTGACGAGCAGATCTTCATCATTTCGTCTGACGACCCTTGGTACGGAGACATATTGACTTACCTTCATACGCAAAAATTTCGACCACACATCGATCATGATGGACGCCGTCGCATACGACACCACGCCCCCCGATACCTCCTGATTGGGGATGTCCTTTACCGACGCGGCGTTGATACTATCTTACGCCGATGCCTATCCCATAGTGAGGCAGAACAGGTCCTCAATGATTGTCATAGCGGTGCCTGCGGAGGCCATTTCTCCGGCATGGCCACTGCTCAGAAAATCATTCGGGCCGGTTATTTTTGGCCATCATTGTTTACTGATTGCATCACCGCAGTCAAGCATTGCCAGAACTGCCAACTATTTTCCCCCAAAGCAAGAACCCCCCCCCACCCCCCTTCATCCAGTCGTCACTGTTGGACCATTCTGCAAATGGGCCATCGACTTCCTCGACTGCAACCCCCCGTCAGCCGGCGGTCACAAACACATCATTGTGGCTGTAGATTATTTCACCAAGTGGGCAGAAGCCATGCCGACCTATAATTGCAAAGCCGACACTGCAGCACGGTTTTTCTTCAACCATGTTATCACTCGTTTCGGAGTGCCAAAGCAACTAGTCTCTGACCACGGCTCTCACTTCGAAGATGCCGTCTGGAAGGAATTATCAACCATGTTGAAATTTGAACACCATTTCTCTTCCGCTTACTATCCCCAAGGAAACGGCCAAGTCGAAGCGATCAATAAAATCTTGAAGACCATTCTCCAACGTACTGTAGATAAGCACAAATCCAATTGGCACCACATGCTTTTCCCGGCACTATGGGCTTACCGCACCTCAACCAAAACCGCCACCGGTTTTACCCCTTTCCATTTAGTTCACGGTGTCGAATCCGTCCTCCCTATTGAGTGTCAGATCCCAGCCTTGCATATCGCCGTTGAACTCCTACCGGACACTTCCCCGATCGAGCAACGTTTACTACTCCTAGAACAAGCCGATGAAGATCGGTGCACCGCCATTCAAAACATGGAAGCAGCTAAACAACGATCGAAACTAAGTTACGACAAACACGTCCTTCCAAGAACCTTTTCTGAGGGAGACCTTGTCCTCGCTTACGATCAAGCTCATGATAAAACCGGGAAGGGAAAGTTCGTATCCATGTGGCAAGGCCCCTACATCATACACACCTGCCTCGGGCAGGGGGCATACATTCTGACCGATTCAGAAGGCAACACCCTACGCAACCCACGCAACGGGTTGTACCTTAAACGATTTTACCCATAGAAAATATGATGGACACCATCGTCCATTTTAGTATAGGCATACATTTTTCGTTCACAAAAAATTTCAAAAACCCTAAATATTTGTTTTTCTCTGCATGACCACAGATGGAGCCTCTTCCACGCTGCCATGTCGGTTTCGCTGATGGTGCAAGCCGTTGGTCTCCCAATCTCGCCTCCGCAGCTTGGGTAATATACTCCCCTTCACATGAGTTAATTCACATTGATGGAGTATGTTTAGGTGCCGCCACCAATAATCAAGCTGAATACGATGCCGTGACCGGTCTCCTGGCCGCTGCTCTCCAGATGAGCATACGTCACCTCAACGTTTTCTTGGACTCACAGCTCCTAGTTTCCCAGCTCAATAATAATTACCAAGTACGCGATCCCTGTCTTTTCAAAAAATTCCTGTGCACTAAACAAATGGTTAGACAGTTTGAATCCATTACATTCACACATGTCCCAAGACACCTCAATAGTGTAGCAGATAATATGGCCAACAGTGTCCTCGACTGGCACACCAATCACATCGCGCCATATCCATAAACAAAGAATGCATCCATGTGCATAACATGTGCCCCCATGGGCATATACAAAAAAAACCAATATTGCATCCACGTGCATAACATGTGCCTCCACGGGCATATACAAAAGACAAATGTGCATCCACGTGCATACACGACAATATATCTAAAATATATATCCACATATATATATAAATCAAATGGTGAACATGTCATAAGTGCCCTCAGCACCCGATATACAAAAAATACTACTGGCATACAAAAATGCTTCCCCATATGCTCATCAGCATTTGGGGGCAGATACAGTATCATCTACTCATCTGGATCCTGAGGATCCTCAGGCTCCTCCTCCGGCTCCTCCTCCCGCCCCTCCTCCGCTGGCCCCGCCCGGTCATGGCGAACCCTGACTCGCCGCTCTGCTGGCCCCACTGGATCGTCCCTCAGACGTATCCTCCCCTGAGCCGGCCCTGCCGGAGCACCCCGTCCACCACCCCCGTGTCTCACCACGAACACCGCTACCCTCAACAAGAGCGACTGCCACTCAGGCGGCGCACCGAGACATCCCTGCAAAATGTCCCGATCAAGGTCCCTCCAGCCATCCTCGAGGAGCTCAGCTACGATCCGGGCTAAGGTCCGTCGGACACCATCTATGGCATCGTCGTGAAGGCCAACCCCTCGCCCACGAGCTGCATATCCTCCACCACGCAGAGGAGGTATTGGTACAGGTGGATGAGCGACCACCATCGCCCGCCCCTGCCGAGGCACATAGTCAGGTGGTGCCACTGGACCCACATCTGCACAAAGCAAGTAAGCCATCAGATACTATACAAAAAATCATCAATGATAAATCAAACAACATATGGTACAATATCACATAAAACACAAAACATACCGTCTAGGCTCCAGGCCTGTCCTGGGGCACGAGGCATCTCTGCGTCACCTCGGTAGTCCATGCCGGCGTAGGGATAGTCCTCAATCACCAGAGGCATCTGCTCCCATTGCTGATAGAAATCCTCCGTGAAGTAGCCGCGGACACCACCCCCGGCACGGGGCATCATCTGCCCCCACCTCATCATACGAGGCTCGCTCGGAAGACCAGTACGAACAGGTACCCGTGGCCGCAAGGTCGGCACCCGCTCGAGGAAAAAACAGCATAAAAACGAGGCATAACAAAACTCGCCTCCCTCTCTAATGGCCTTGTCCAGATCTCTCCGGACACCGGCCAGGAACATCTGCGCCCAGGAATAGTAAGTACCCCGTAGAACGGAATCCACCATCATCGTCTGCCCCCCAGACATACGATGTGGTGCAGCAGCACCCAATATCCTCAGAACACAGGCACCAACAGCTCGCATATCCCAATCACGTAGGAACTTCAGACTAATAGAGCTGTTTATTAAAACAGCATCATCAACACAGAAAGTGTGTAAGAGGTCCTCCATATCAACACCCGGAGGCAACCTCGGTGAGATATCACCCACCTCACCCAAGCGAGGCAACCCAGTCAAAAAATATACATCCGTGAGAGTAATCTCTAACCTCTCACCACCAATAATGAAGGCACCCTCTGCCGGCACCCACCACTGCACGAGCTTGTTCAGGAGCCGTCTCACTGAACGTATGGGAGGGATCTGAGCGAACTTCAGGAGTCCGCTCATAGCCAGGGCCTGTCTCACCCCTCCATCAGTCTCAATCCTCAACATGAGTTCACCATCGATCTCCCTCTCCCGCCACACGGACTGAGGTATCCGCAACATCCTGCCAAGAAAACACAAGAAATTTTTTAGCCCCAGCATAAAAAATTTGGAAAAATCCCATCGCGGCTTTTACACAAAAAGTCGCGATGCCCATCGCGGCTTTTCCACAAAAAGCCGCGATGCCCATCGCGAGATCCATGCAAAAACCCGCGATGAACATCGCGGGTTTTGGCCGGACAGTCGCGATGAACATCGCGACTATCCCCCATGAACTCGCGATGAACATCGCGGGTTCCGACCTCACAGTCGCGATGAACATCGCGACTGTGAGCCTAGAACCCGCGCGGTTCATCACGGGTTCAGCCCCGAAACCCGCGCGGTTCCACGTTGGAGAGTCAACGTGGAGTTCCGCGGCCTTCGGGGGCCCGCCGCCAAACAAAAAAGACATAATTGACAAGGTTAAGGCGAATAGAATTACCTGCAACTCGCTAAATCGAAAACCAACGGTGAAATCTCCCAGAAATCGAGAAATAGCTCTGACAGCTCTATCAAACTCGCACGTAACAATGACAACTCATATTGGGCCCCACGCCCTATTTATAGAAATTCTACCAATTTTCCAACAACCATCGCGGTGTCATATGAAGTCCATTTCTCAAACCGTTGGTACCGTTGGGATCAGTACAGTGAGAACTTCATAGAGATTCCTTCCGTTTCTCGTTTTCATGGGGTCCATTTTTTGACCATTTTTTAGCCCCTCTCGTGGCCTCGATTTACGTGCCACATCGGCCGTTCTCTGTTTTAGACATGTCTTATATCGCCGGATTCAGTTTTCCGCGCTCATGATGATGCTTGAGATCATTTCTCGCTCTCACCTTTAGATTTTCCGGGCATTTTTTCCACGCCCCCTCGTCACCTCGGTTTGCGTGCCACATCGGTCGTTCTCCGTTTTCGATGTGCCTTATATCGCCGGATTCAGTTTTCCGCGCTCATGATGATGCTTGAGATCATTTCTTGCTCTCACCTTTAGATTTTCCGGGCATTTTTTCTCATGCCCCCTCGTCGCCTCGGTTTGCGTGCCACATCGGCCGTTCTCCATTTTCGATGTGTCTTATATCGCCGGATTCAGTTTTCCGTGCTCGTGATGATGCTTGAGATCATTTCTCGCTCTCACCTTTAGATTTTCCGGGCATTTTTTCCCATGCCCCCTCGTCGCCTCGGTTTGCGTGCCACATCGGCCGTTCTCCGTTTTCGATGTGTCTTATATCGTCGGATTCAGTTTTCCGCGCTCGTGATGATGCTTGAGATCATTTCTCGCTCTCACCTTTAGATTTTTTGGGCATTTTTTCCACGCCCCCTCGTCACCTCGGTTTGAGTGCCACATCGGCCGTTCTCCGTTTTCGACAATCCTTATGTCACCGGATCCAGTTTTCCGCACAGATGACGATGCTTGAGACCTTTTCTCGCCCTCATCAATCCATTTTTGTTCGGTATAATTTTATCCCTTTTTCGGGCCGAGCAACCCCTTTTACGAAAAAGGCACTTAGGGAGTTTCTGTTAAGCTCTTTTCTGACTCCTAAAACAATGAAAAGATCGCCGAGCAATCTTGCTTCCTTTCATGCTCGATAAACGTATCTGAAAGGGCGTCTACCTGGTATAAGTTTACCCCTTTTCCGGACCTTGTAGACTAATTACGAAAAAGGTATACTCTAGTCACATCGGCTAGAAGAGTTCTCCATCTGCATCATTTTATGCTTTTTCGGGCCTTGGAGACTAAATAGCGAAAAAGAAACACCAATAGAGTCCACTTACCGTTTTCAGACTCTCTAAACATGAAAACAACCATGAGCATGCGCCGTCCTGGGCTCACAAAATCCACAGGACCGTACCATTTCAGAGCACACTTTTATCCCTTCTTGGAGCTCATTAAAACCACGAAGAAGGAATCAATGGTGCCTCTTGGCGCTACAACACATCATGTCTACTCACATAGCAGCTTCCCCATTTTGGTCGCCTTTGTTCAGAGTATTCTGCAGTATGTCACCCTGAAACTGCCTCGACAGCTACCATCAGTTTCACCCCCCCAGAGTCAGTACATACCCTTCAGTCCCTAAAAGATGATCCCCACACCTACAAGTTAGATCCCTACGCTGCCAGGTCAACCATGTCATCATGCTCTGAACAAAGGAAGTTTGAGTCTACCCATTTTTTGACCCAGTTATTTCCCATCCCCACAAGTATGTCAGTCCTACCAGCAGTACTACATCACTTCAGTTCTACACCTCGAGCTCCTATTAAGGAAACATCATTGCCTTGTTAGTTGCCGGTCTCCCTCTGTCGATGACAACCACATTGATTCCAGAAGATAGACCTAGAGGTCCCTGTGTCTTGGACTCATTACCATTTATGATGAGTGCCTACGAATCATTTCGAGAGGAATCCTCAGTGCCTCTCCGAATGGTTGTTTCTCACATGCTCGACTTCAACACCTTGATCGCATTGTTGAGACTCGCATAGGGTATTGGTACGTTCAGTTATTAGTCGAAGACCCCGGATAACACCTAACTCCTCCACATATGAGAGTCTACCTATGGATACAGCCAGTTACACTCTTTCTATAGATATCCGGGTTGCGCATGGCGACAGTATTCAGATTTACCCCTGTTTCATACTCCCTTGAGTATACAGTTACATTATTTCTCAGAGATGACTCATAGTCTTTGAGTCCCTACAGATGTTGGACACCTTCAGTTTTAGCAGTTCCACAGTTATTCCAGTGTATCAGTTATTGAGATCAGTCATGATCATGAGTACATCCCACAATCATGTCCCCTCTGGACCATTATGATGTACCAGTATATTTATTTACGTATTAGATCCCCCTTCTTGGGACTAATTGTTTTGTATATGTCTTGATACGAGCATGGGAATGCCCGCCTCGTCCTTTATCAGAGATTATACCTCATTCATATTGAGGCCATGTAATATTTTTTGTTTTTGCAGCTTCCAAGGGCCGTGGCTCCAGTCTCCAACCGGTCTCTTCTCTGCCCTAAACCTCAGAAAAAAGGACAAAAGAACTATGATGTCTATCGGCCATACGATGAGCTCCTGCCCTCACACATCAGGGGGCAATCTGTTAACACCTAAAAAGTGCTCACTAGCTCATTTCCCTATTCACATGACCCATTTGTCCACTTTTTCACCATCTGAGCCTCCGAAACCAACAAAAGGTCACCAAAGACCTTAGTACACCCCTTTTTCCATTAAAAAATATTATTTTTCCAAGAAAATCATAAAAAACCCTCAAAAAGGGTCCAAATTCCCAAAAATATTAAAAAGGGAATTAAAATATTATTTTTATTCAAAAAAGGAAAAAGGAGGGAAAAGTACCTAAACCATGTTGGTCAATACCATTTGGTTTCCACAAAACCACAAATGGTATTTCCCACCACCAAAACCTATAAAAAGGTGGTAGGGGCTCCTCATTTCACATCCATCCATTATCTCATCCTTATGCTGCTGAAATCTCCCCTGAGCACTTTTAGCCATTGAAGCAACTTTGGAGAAGGAGACCTCTTGGAGTTTGGAGCTACTCATCTTGGGAGTTGCTCAAAATCAACCTTCACCATTGAAGGTAATATCGCAAGCACTTGCTTGCCCCCCATTTTTCAATACAAAAATTATTTCTTATGTTTCTTGTTCTTGATTTTTAAAATGTTTACATTATTTGCTTAATATCTTTGCTTAGATCCATGAATAATCTTGTTTATTTAGTTTATTGTTTTTATTTCTATTGAAACTGCTGCTACTAGTTAGCAGGTGCCCATAGCACTAAGCCTGGTTGCAAAACCGGGCCAACACCCATTTTCTTCTTTATCAATATCCACATGGTTTTCGGTTTCATTATGCTTTGTTTTGGCCTATGATGTTTGCTTTTGCGCTAAGAAATGTATTTCTATGGTTTATTGTTTATAAAGGGTGATTATTAGACCTTGTTCACTTTATTTGTTATGCTTATTAGTGATTTTTTATGCCTTTTAGTGAAAAAAGCTCGAATTTGATGGTGTGAGCATAGGAGGTCATTGATTTTTTTTTGTGCATGAGTTGTTTTACCAAGAGATTTCCTCTATGTTTTAATAGTTAATGTGTGTTTATGCAAATTCAAAAGAACCCTCAATATTTATTTTAGTTAGAAGAGCATGGAGGCATTGTTGTTTGCAACCACCAATTCTATCCTGGGGTAAGTGAAACATATAAATGATTCTATATTTTTATGTCTATTGATTCCTAGATGTTGATGGATTCAAATATTTGTTGACCATAATTTATTTTTAATTAATAGGCATTTTGATGCTCCTATTATTTTTGTTGGAGAGAGTGGGTGCAACATTTCTAGGAGTTGCAAGTGTAGAGACAACTATAACTTTGACCCTTATATTTGAAAATGATTAATAACATAATATGCGATGGAGACCTATTATAGTTAGATATGCTATTCATGTGTTAAATGCCATCGTATGAAAATAATATATAATTTTATTTGTTAATAAGTCATTCCATAAGTTTCCAATTGTTTATCAACTAACAAATCCCCATTAATACTAAGGGGATGACCTATTGGTGTACCCATCTTCTTTGTATTAATGCAGATGTGCTAATTTTATTTGTACCAGCCATGTTTCACAAAAAAAAATTGGAACAATCTGTAATGAAGACCCCTTTAAGTGTTGAGGGTAAACATATATGATTTGAGGGTTGAGATAGATTTGAAGGCAATTCTTATTACAAGCAAATTTGGGAAAAAAATTTGATTGTCTTTCGCAAGATAGTTTTGAAACTATAAATGGGAAACAAATAATGTCTTATGCGCTAAGACAACCACTCATATGATTGTAAATTCCGAAGGTTGATTCTTGAAATATGACTTATATCATATTTGAAACCATAGTCTTGAGAAATCGCCACATAGCCTCCAACATAGAACAACATGAGGCATTCTCACAATTTGTATATTTTTCCCAAGTTTTGAATATCCATGCCTTCTTTCTCATTTAGATCCAAGCAATGATGGCCACAGTTAAGAAAATATAGCCAAAGCACAAATCTCAATCTCATAAAAGAAGTTGGAAAAATCACATCTAGATCTACAAAATTAAGAGATCCCACGAATATCTACAAATTAGAGAAGCATCCAACACCAAGTAAAAGAGCGAAAAAATTATCCAATGATTAAACAAGGTAGTGGAATAATGAAGTTTAATGAGATAATAAAATAGGAAACACCCACTATGATACCATGTAGAAATATAGGACATGGAATTCAACGAAGTTCCAATTGGGTAACAAAATGTACCAGGCTAGTAGATAAGAATACCATCTTATTAGCCTATGTAAGCTTAACCAATTTTAATTACACTAATAAATATGACATATAACATCATGGGATATGAATTTTATTACATATACTATTTAGAGTAAGAATTAAAAACTAGAAAGGAGTGAGTGTCCAAAATTCCCAATGTGGATTAGGTTTTTATGTATTAAGTATTAATGTCACGTCCCTAGATCTCCCTGGTGGCCTTCAAAGGGCATGGGATACCCTCTAGTACATTGTTTTTCTCCAATTTCTTCCATTTTCACATAGCTGCAATGGCATTCCATCTGGAATCCGCAATGCCATCCAATATACAATCCGTAGTCGGATTCAGAAGTCGGATTTCCAAATTATCCTTTTGCAGAAATCCCTTTTCCGACTTTTGCAATCGGCATTGTGGAATTCGGAAAGGCGGAATCCCAATTCATGACTACAAAAATATTTCACTCCCACAACCTGCAATCTGCATTCCGCATTGTGGGTGGGAAAATCCAAATCTCCATTCTCGAAAAAATTACCTCTCGCAACCCATAATCCGCATTTCGCATTATGGGTGTGGAAATGTAGAAATCCCAAATATCAATTCCAGGATAAATTGCGTCCCACAACCTGCAATCTGCATTCTGCATTGTAGGTGCGAAAATCCCAAATCTCAATTCCGGGATAAATTGCCTCCGACAACCCGCAATCCACATTTCTCATTGCCGATGCGGAAATATGGAAATCTATATTCCAATTCTTGGGAAAAATACTTCCTGCAATCCGCAATCTGCATTGCAGATGCGGAAGGGTCCTTGTGGATGCGGAAAGGTCATTTTCACAGAGCCCTGCACCAGCAAGCTTCTAAGGCAAACTTCAGAGGGTCATAAATCCCTCATCCTTGGCCCAAATTGGATAAGGTTGGTACCATTGGAAATATCTTGGAGAGATCTATCCAATGGTGCAATCCCCACCCCATATAGGAACTCCAACCATTCTATTTTTCCAATTGAATTTATTGCCCATAACCTCCTCTAGGTACCTTTAACTTTCTTCAAAAACTCAGCTTTCCCTCTTTCATGACTTCATCCCTTTCCATGACCAACAGAGGAATCATGGAGCACCATAGCGGCTTCCAACACCCTTCCCCATGTACTGGTGAAGTCATACAATCCATTCACAAGGGTAAGCAAAGTATAACAATGCATAAGGTGCATAAAAATTTGTCTAATGATTACATCTACCACTTGCAAGATTTGTAATGCATTAAAATCATGCAATTGAATGAAGTACTCATCATGAACTCAACCTTCTACTCAGGATTATACACAGTTTATCTATTGATCAAATTCATACAACATTCATTCAACAACTTGAGTATCGAAACATAATCTTAATACATGAAAATCACAGTTTACACCACAAAAACACTTATCTTTCAATCTTGAAGATTCCCAAGCAACCGGCTAAGTGAGAACAACGTTCCACCCAACATTAAGTCTCTGTCCATTCTATAATATTTCATCTAAGAGATCACCCCCGAGCTGGGATGTGTATCCACTAAGGAGGGATAACTAGGCTCTCTAATAGTCAAGGTCTACTCTAATTCTAAGCCAACCTACGATTGGGTTTATCAAGCATGCAAGGGCAACAGGGAGGATGGTGCTAAGCCATTGAGCTCAACCACAGAGCTACAAGCATCTCAAAACTCAACAGACATGGCCCCCACATTACCTACCTCACCCAACACAAGGAAGTTCCTCTTCTCTGTTGCACAGTCCCTCAAGGCCCCTTCCTTTTCAGTGTTATTCAGGGTGGGAATAGAAAGGTCCAACTACTAGTTCTATGAGATTTCATCCCTCACTGGATTTATTAAGAAATCCAACCCCAAATATGACCTTATATCTCTGTTACATAAGTTGGATCTTCACAGGGTTGCAGATTAAGCTTCGTCTTGCAACTCGACTCTTTGCACACTAATCCTAGTATTCCCAAAGCTTCCTCAAGCTGCTAACACTCTGTAACCAATTTTAGGGTTTACCTTCAAGGATTTTATCAATAGGTAACACATCCACATGGGGTTTCTATGGGCGTCCAGCTCTGTAATTTTAGTTTACCTAAAGTTGCATTTTCCTTTTCCGTTTTACGACCGGGCTCTATAACTCGTGATCAATGAAATTTTGGGTCAACAGTCGCATAGAAAAATTACTTGGGAGAGTCGAACAGAACCCTTGAATCTCAGGGTAGTTCCCACTTCTTTGACCTCCCCAACTGACCTTTCCTCCCCAACTTCTGTAATCAAATTCCATGACAGTATGGGGAATCAAATTGGTTTCTCCTGTACAAGTGTCAGCCTGGGTTCCCATTCCATAAACCCATCACCTCTCCCTAGTGGATACTATTAAATTTTTCAATAATTGCATTCAAATATTATCTAGGATCCTAGTAAGAGAATAAAAAGCACAACATAACAATCATAAGAGACAATGGACACAAAGAATTTCACCGAGGAAAACCAAGAAGGTGAAAAACCCCGCAACTTCCTCAGGGATAGAATAAGCCCCAATACAAATATCACAAAGATCAATCCCAAAAGATAGATGACTCTAGTAGCTACTCCTCCTCTACTTGTGCACACTCCTCTCTCAACTAATGCGAGTTGGATGAGTGAGTGAATGAATAGAATGAGAGACACTCACTCTCTATTTATACACAACTTAACTTGCCTTTAACTCTAAGAGGGCCTAACTTCCTAAGGAAGCCTAATAACCCAACCACATGACTCATACAGGGATGACCCCACACTGGTGGTCTAATAACCCATCAAATATAAGTTGCGACACTTACAAATACAAATGACGACACTTCTGATTGGAGGAATAATACATATCCATCGTGAATAGAATAAAGTACAAGTGTGGTACATAGAAGAATACCTTCTGAAGTTACAAATACATCAACACTCCCTCTTAACTAGGAAGGTGTTCTCTAGACACAGGTCATCAACACATATCGGTACAAGTCTTCAATTATGGAGTTGGATCATCGTCATTGGATCACAGAGCATCATTGTCACTACTACTGTACTCGTCATCTCGATCACTGGGCTATCTCTCAATTTTTCTCATCATAGGAAGGTCTACATAGCCATCCATTTTTCATGTTGGTTGTAGGTCTAGCCTCCTGTAGGTCTTCATCATCTCTGCGAGCTGGCCATCCTGTGGAATCCTTAGGACTGATTATGTGCGTCAAGAAAACCTTGAAAGAGCATCCCAAGACTTTTACGAGCACACAGCTCAACCTATCGGATCTCCCAGGATATTTTACATGTGACCTTCACAAAACCTTAAAAGAGTGTCTTGCCCAGCAATATCTCTAAAGAACATCCAAGGCCTTTTACGTGACTAGCACAACCTGTCCGGATCTCCAGAACTGATTACATGTGATCTCCACAAAACCTTAAAAGAGTGTCTTGGCTAGCAAGATCTCTAAATAGCATCTGAGGCCTTTTACATGACTAGCACAACCTGTCCGGATCTTCAGGACGTATTACATGTGGTCTAGCAAACCGTTAAAAGTGTGTCTTTCCCATCAATATCTCTAAAGAACATCTGAGGCCTTTTACGTGACTAGCACAACCTGTCCGGATCTCCAGGACATATTACATGCTACCCTTGCACAACTTGTCCATGGCCACAAAGTACCATCTACACATCATCATCGTATGATCATCCTAATTATCGTCACAACATTGTCCTGATGCATATCATCATCGCATGATCATCCTGATCATCGTCACATCATCGTCCTAATGCATATCATCATCACATGACATCCTGATCATCATCACAACATCGTCCTGATGCATATCATCTGGAGCATCTTCCTGATGCTCATCACACATGATCATCCTGATCATCATACATAGCAGTAATCGGAGCATCTCCTAATGCTCATCACACAACGCTTACATCCACATCCATGGGAAGGATCCTCCTACCACCATGCTTGGAATGGCTCCTACAAATGTGTCCCATCACTTCTTCCTCGAAGTATCTTCTATCTGAAGAACACCAAGCCTCTCTTTGAAGTACTCGAACTTGAATCTGGCTAGTGGTTTGGTCAACACATCTGCAATCTGCTCATCTGTCACAACATACTGGAGCTTCACTGCTTCTCTCTGCACTATATCCATGATATAGTGATATTTGATCTCGATGTGCTTCGACCTGTCATGGAACACTGGGTTCTCTGAAAAATTCACACAACTCTGGTTGTCACAATAGATACATGTAGCATCCAACTGTAGATCAAATAAATTAGACAGTAGCTTCCTTAGCCATACTTCCTCACAACTAGATGAAAAGGCTACAACATACTCTGCTTCGACTATACTCAGTGCTATGCAAGATTGCTTCCTGCTAAACCAAGAGATCACACCTGATCCCATACTATAGCAGCACCCCAAAGTGCTCTTCCTATCTGCAGCAATGCCTGCCCAATCTGAATCAACATAACCCTCCAGGTTAAACTTTTTATTAGCATTATACTTGATCCCATAATCAATCGTACCCTTCAGGTACCTCAGAATACGCTTTACAGCAATAAGGTGAACATGTCTAGGATCTGTCAGAAACTGGCTCAAGGTGTTCACCGCAAAGCAAATATCTGGTTTCGTGTTTGTCAGGTACATCAAGCACCCAATCATCTGACGATACATCGTGACATCAACTGAATCTGATGAAGCATCACTCAATAGCTTCAGGTTCGATTCCATAGGTGTGGCCATGTCCTTGCAGTCCATCATATTGAACCGCTTCAGTATCTCTACTGCATACTTCCCTTGTCCAAGGAAGATTCCATTTGCACTCTGCCACACCTCCATACCTAGAAATTAATGCATCATGCCCAAGTCTTTCATCTCGAACTCGACAGCAAGCTTCCTCTTCGTATTGGCAATCAACCTATCCTCTCCTGTCAAAAACAGGTCATCCACATATAATAGGAGTATCACTGGATTGCCTTCCTCAACCTTGTAGTAAAGGTTGGAATATGCTTTACTCTTGGTAAATCCCAAACTGGACAAGAAGCTGTCTATCCTGTTGTACCATGTCCTAGGTGCTTGCTTCAAGCCATACAATGATTTCTTCAATCTGCACACATATGACTCCCTGTCATGTGTCTCAAAACCAAGTGGCCGCTCCACATACACTTCCTCTTCGACTACACCATTCTATAAAGCTATCTTGACATCCATCTGGTGTATCTTCCATTTCATCACTGCAGCTAGAGCAAGTATCCTTCTGATGGAAGTGTATCTAGCTATAGGAGCAAAAGTCTCTTCATAATCTATCCCCTCTTTCTGGGAGAATCCACGAGCTACAAATCTTTCCTTGTATTTCTCACAACAGACTTCCCTTCTGGTCTTGGGACCACATCCCAAACATCATTCTTCATGATCCACCAGTATTCCTCAATCATGGCATTCTTCCATTACTGCCTCCTGGATCCTGGGAACTTCATATTCTTCAATATCTTCAATAGGTAGTTTTCTTTGAACTCCGTTGTTGGAACAAATGTTGTAGTCCTTCTTTTGTAGGTGATTTTACACGATCTTTCCTACAAGTCAAATTCAATTGCATTATTAGAAACTTCTCATAGTTTACAGAAAAAAGTCTTGCACATAAAGGCATATGTCATACAGTCATGCAATTATCTTAGCCAATGCTTCAATACAACATTCATCCATATCTCGTATTCATACGGTAACTTTCTAGATGCCTTCCATATCTACCAGAACATTGTTAAGAGTTTGCACTACTCCCAACATTTCAGCAAAGAGGTTTCATTCTAGATAAGTAGCAATGGAATGTTGTATAGTGCCATAGGCCACTTACCCATTACATGCATATTAGTAGTTTACTGTTCATTAATACAATTATTCTAATATGCATAATACACAGCCTAAGTCTAGGAACATAAGTATATTCATCATTGAACAATATTATTTAAACAGTCAAATATACAAGAAATGACAATTCAAATACTTATCTTTGTTTGTTGTTGGGTGGACTCCCTCTCAATCTTTGCTTCCTTGCAGGAGCTACTGGAGTCTTTGATAGTCTGCACCTTAACCAATGCTGAAAGTGGATGAGAGGTTATTCCTTTCTGCAACTCCATTCTGTTGTGAATTGTAAGGAATGGCCAACTCCCTCTTAATCCTTGAATCACTGCATAACTTCTTGAAGTCTTCTGAAGTGAATTCTCCACCATTGTCGGATCTAAAAGTCTTGATCTTCTTTTCAGTGTGGTTTTCTATCAAGGCTTTGAATTCCTTGAATTTGCTTAATACTTCATCTTTGTTTTTCAAGAAACAAATCCAAGTCTTCCTAGATAAATCATTAATGAAAGAAACATAATATACATACCCACTCAAAAAAATGGATGAAATCGGACTGCATACATCAGAGTGGATAATTTCCAAGATTCCTTATGTCTTACTGTCACTGCTTGGAAATGCCTTCTTTGTGTTATTTCCTTTTGCACATCCTTTGCAAACACCTTCATGCTTTGATTGGATTTCAGGAAGACCTTTTGCTGCTTTGCTTGCAATTGGTAGTGCTCTATATATAGTGCACATGAGAAAGCCTTATATGCCAAAGTTCACTTGGTTCCATGGATTCATGTACCATGGCATGTTCAGGTTGTCCCTTCAATTTGTACAATCCCCCCTCTTTCTCTCCAATCACTACTACATCATCAATGGTCTTACCTTTAGGCCACATAAGTACTTGGCCATCCACAAATGAAACTATCTTCCCTTTTGCATCCAAAGATGATATGGAGATAAGATTCTTCTTGAGTCCAGGTCCATATAAAACATCTTGCATCTTTAAATACTTCCCAGAGTATAACTTGTAGGAGGCTTCACGACTTCCTTTTATAGGGTATTGACAGTCAATCCCAAGTTTCACCTTATGAGGTGACTCATGTTCAGATAGGTCCATAAGATATTCTTTGAATCCCGTCATATGTTTAGAAGCCCCACTATCAATAAGCTAATCATTACACCCATGTGTAACAATACCTGTGAGAAAGAGTTTAGAACATATTCATCGTCACTTGAAGAGTCTTCACATTCTACCTTAGTCTTCTTCCTATGAGGTTCATCATCCTCAGCAGCATGAGCATGATATCTCTTCTTTTTGTTCTTGTTGTTGTTGTTGTTGAATCCTTTTTTGTTCTTGGGACAATCTGCGGCAAGGTGTCCCTTCTCATTACATGTGAAGCATCTCATATCTTTCTTATCTCTTTGTTGGTGGTGAAAATATTTCTTGTTATGAGATTGCTCCCTCTTGGGCTTACTTCTCTTGGTGTGAGCTGTGAGAGCTTGGACTTCACTTCCCATCCTTTCTTCTCGAGCTACAAGCCTAGCTTCTTCTTGTGAACATTCCTCCCATAGTCTACTGAAGGAGATCAACTTATTTCTTTCACAGATACCTTGGATGAAGGAGTCCCATAATCTAGGTAGGCCATTCAATGTGGTCATGACAATTTCTCCATTCTCCACTACTTCATCCACTGCTTCAAGTTGTTCCTTGATTTGAGAGACTTTAGTAAAGTAGGATGGGATGGTCTCTCTAGTCTGGAACTTTACCCCTTTCAATTGATTCCGCAGAGTCATCTTCCGATTTATATTCTTACCTTCAAACAACTTGGTCAAGGAGTCAAACATCTCCTTAGGTGTCTTTAGAGAAGACACATGGGGTATGAGATGGTATTTTATAGAATCAACAATGATTCTCTTGGCTTTGACCAAGTTCTTCTTGTATAAGGCCTTAGCCTCATCTCCCTCTGGAACTGGAACCTCTTCTTTTATGTAGGTGTCCAAATCATTCTCTTCTAGGATTAACCCAATCCTATACTTCCATGATGGGATGTTTTCATCTCCTTCAAGCTTATCCTCAAGCTTGGTGTTGTCATACATCTTAATGAGAAACTCAAATGGAAATAAAAGATTTAGGTCTTACCACTTGATTCTCTGGAAACTGGATCTGGAGCTGGATTAGGATTTGTCAGAGAAACCCTAAAAATTCAAACTTTGAATTCTAGACTTCTGAAAGGATGGAAAAATGCACCTTACTGAACTGATTAGGTTGGTATACTTCAATTTTGAAATCTACAAAATTTGACCCCTCAAAATTGCCTTTGAAACTTCTGGATGTTTTAGACAAAATCCTGAACTAGGGTTTGATAATGATCGGGGTTCTACCCAACCAAATGGTTCGATATTGTGCTCTAAACTTTGATTTTTATGAGGAGCATCCAGCCGCGGTCACAGATTCAAAAAATTTCAACTTTTGCAGAAACCCTAATTTTCCACCTTTCCGATCAAAATCCCGAACTAGGGTTTGATGATGCCCGGGGTTCTTCCCAACCAAAAAGCTTGATCTTCATCTCTAAACTTCTATTTTCTTGAGGAGCATCCAACCATGGTCTCGGATTCCAAAAATTCCAACTTTCTCCGAAACCCTAATTGCTTGCAGTAGTGATGGGCCAAAAATTGAAAGTGCTCAGAATTGAATTCTGTCTCGACAGAAAGATGCACCCTTTCAAGGAGAGTCATCCTAGCCTCTTGGCTTTGATGATCTGAGGAGAGAAACCCAAATATTAAGAATCCCTAGCTTCCGTAGCTGCACAGTGTCTTCTTCTTAGCACGACTCTGATTCCATGTTAAATTTTTCGATAATTGCATTCAAACATTATCTAGGATCCTACTAGAGAATAACAAGCACAACATAACAATCATAAGGGACAATGGACACAACTCATTTCATTGAGGAAAACCAAGAAGGTGAAAAACCTCGCAACTTTCTCAAAGATAGAATAAGCCCCGATTAAGGTAATTTTTAAGGGCGAAATTTTGCCAATTGGCTATTTTTCAGACCTTTTTTCAAAAAATAAATTCGCTATTTGGTCATTTTTAGTCTCTAATATCTCCTATATTTACATAAAATATGTTTTTTTATCATAATATTCGCCAAAATTTACACATTTAAGTACTAAATTGTATGTTTCATATTTAATATTCGCCTATTTATCTATATACCTATTTGTTTCAATAAAAAATAAGTGCCTAGGATACTATACTTAAGTATAATATTAGAGCCCTTAAAAACTACCCTGGCCCCAATACAAAGATCACAAAAATCAATCCCAAAAGATAGATGACTCCAACAACTACTCCTCCTACACTTGTGCGCACTCCTCTCTCAACTAATGTGAGTTGGATGAGTGAGTGAATGAATAGAATGAGAGACACTCACTCTCTTATTATACACAACTTAACTTTCCTTTAACTCTAACAGGGCCGACTTCCTAAGGAAGCCTAATAACCCAACCACATGACTCATACAAGGTCGACCCCACACTGGTTCTCTAATAACCCATCAAATATAAGTTGCGACACTTACAAATACAAATGACGACACTTCTGATTGGAGGAATAATACATCTCCATCATGAATATAATAAAGTACAAGCGTGGTACATAGAAAAATATCTTCTGAAGTTACAAATACATCAACAGATACCATAGCCCCTTCTCATTATATGCATCAGCCAATTTTCTTGGTATTTCATTGCAATATTAAGTATTTACATCAATTACAATATCTCATGGTTTAGTAGCACATGAATAGTTCAAATGTCAAATACTTTCCTATGTAAGCAAAGCTTAAGCATCCACTAGTGGGGCCTTGTCCTTGACCTCCACAATAGGGAAAACACACATTGCATATACACAATATTTAGATTGAAGCCAACCAACATACATCCATCTCAAATCCAGATCTATCAAGCACCGAGAGGGATCCAATTTCTTGAGGTGTAATTGCTTGATAGATCTGTGTAGTTGCCAGCATGGATTTTTCAATTACTTTTTATTTTTTAGGAACATGACAACATCTCTACCATAATGAATCTACTTTTTATATGGTTTTATTATTTTTATTTTATAAGCCGAAATTAAATTTTTTAATTATTTTTTATTTTGTTAGGAACGTGACAACATCTCCACCATTTTAATTATTTTTTATTTTCTTAGGAACATGACAACATCTCGACCAATTTTTTTATTTTTTTAGGAAAGTGACAACATCTCTACCATAATGATCCTACTATTTATTTGGTTTTATTTTTTTATTTTATAACCCGACATGATTTTTTTAATTATTTTTTTATTTTGTTAGGAACGTGAAAAAATATCTACCATAATGAATATACTTTTTATTTGATTTTATTAACTTATTTTATAAGCCAAAATGAATTTTTTTAATTTTTTTAATTTTCTTAGGAACGTGACAAAATCTCCACCATACTGGGCTGTAGAGAACCTCGCTACTCTCGGTGCAATAAATACTAAGGAAAGGTAGGGGTATTACAACTCCCTCCCCCTTATAACAACACTATTCTTGAAGTTCTCAAAACTGAACAAAAATGGTAATGCCTCTCTCATGGCATCCTCCAGTTCCCATGTAGCCTCCTCTGGACTAAGGTGCTTCCATTGCACCTTTACTTGTTTGATGGCTCACTTCCGGAGAAATGTAACCTTCCTGTCGAGGACACACATAAGCTCCACTTGGAACTCTCCCTCGGGTTGCACCTGTATAACATGCCAATCAATGATGTGATTAGGGTCATGTACATATTTCTTAAGTAAAGAGACATGGAAAACATTATGAGCTCTCATGTTAGCAGGAAATGTAATCCTATATGCAACTGGTCCGATCCTATCAAGGAATTCAAATGGCCCACAATATCTAGGAGCCAACTTGGCACAACCTCCCAACTTCATGGAAGTCTTCCTGGGTATCACTCTCAATTAAACATGATCCCCAATCTCAAATTCTTTGTGCACTCTCTTCAAATATGCATAACTCTTCTGCATGTCCTGAGCTGCCTTCAAATTATGCATAATCTTAACAAATTCTTGCTCCATCTCTTCAATCATTTATGGTCCAAGCACTACCCGGCTCACCGGGTTGTCCCAACTCACTGGAGTTATGCATCCTCTTCCATACAAGACCTCAAAAGGGATCATCTTCAATGATGCTTGATATCCATTGTTGTAGGAAAATTCTACCAAATTTATGTAGTCTTCCCACTTGGATGGCTTATCCATCACATACATCCTTAACATGTCTTCAAGAATCTGATTTACTCTCTCAGTATGACCATCTATTTGAGGATGATAGGTTGTACTGAAATTCAATCTAGTTCCCAATTCCTGAAAGAATCCTTTCCAAAAGTTGGAAGTGAATTTTGTATCCCAGTCTGAAATTATTGTCTTGGGAAATCCATGCAACCTGAATATCTCTTTCATGAAGATATTTGAAATATCATTTGTCTTGTGAGTAGAATTAACTGGTATAAAGTGAGCTACTTTTGATATCTTGTCCACCACAACCATAGTGGAATCATGCTTCCTTACAGTCATGGGAAGACCTGTTATAAAAACCATAGAGATCACTTCCCACTTCCACTATGGAATGGGAAATGGATGCAACAATCATGTTGTATGTTGATTCTCTTCCTTGACCTGCTGGAAATTTTGACACCTAGCAATATACTATGTTATGTCCTTCTTCATTCCATGCCAAAAGTACTGCTTCCTTGCTGATGTTATAGTTTTCTGATATCCTGGGTGGCCAGAATATGGCTTTTGTTGTATCTCATCCAACACAAGCTCCTTCAATTCTGCACAATTTGGAATGTACAGTCCGGTATCTTGATACATAATAACATCATCTTCTCCAATCTGATATCCTGCACACTTTTCATCCACATTACCTTGTTGCAACTTCTCTTTGATTTGGAGGTAAACTTCATCATTAGCTTGAGCTTCAAGGATCCTCGCCTTCAAATCTGATTTACAAACACTCATTGCTGCAATATGAAACCTCCTGTTGAGTGAATCTGCAACCTCATTCTCCTTACCTTTGACATGCTTAATTTCTAAGTCGATTTCACAAAGGAACTCATTCACCTTGTTAACACCCAAAATTTATTCACTAGCTCATCTGCCTAGTCACATTACCCATTTGTCCAATTTTTCTACATTTTTTGCCTCCAAAAACCTAAAAAACCCTCAAATGGTAACCAAAAGGGGAAAAAAATCATTATTTCCCTCCTCAATTAATGAAAAACCCACAAAAAAGGGTCCAAAATCCCCAAAATAAAAGAAAAAGGGGAAAAAAGTAAAAAATAAAGTCAAAAAAGAGGGAAAACTCCAAATACCATTAGCCAATACTATGGTTTCCCAAAACCATGGGTCAATACTCCACCACCCAAAATCACTATAAAAGGTGATGGAGGCCCCACATTTCACATCCATAATCACTCTTCATAACCTTATGCTACTGCAATTCCTACTGAACTTGAGCCTATCACCTCGAGCTTTTGTTCCACATTCAGTTGAGTCTTGGCCACCTCTTGGGAATTTGGAGAAGAGCTAGGAAATATGGAGATTCGGTGTGATACTCTTCCTACAACTGCAAGGACTCCAACCACCTCACCATTTGAGGTAAATATCATTGCAAACCCTTTTTTCCCATCAATACAAAAATATCAATTACATTCATCGATTCCTCTTGATTCTTTATTTTTATGCAGTAGTTAGATTTATTTTTATGTTATCACTTGCACATGTCACTCTTTTAATATCTAGTTTTTACTAATTATTATGAATTGCTACTAAGGGTTCCTAAATCCTTAGTAGGTTCTCTTTAGCACGAGCTAGTTTGAAAACACCAGCTACACACCTTGTTTTCCTAGCATTCATATTTGGCTGGTCGAACAAGTATTTTAGGCTCATGTGGTTTATCTTGAGTTCAAATATTCTCCCCAAAAGGTAATGCCTCCATCTCTTCAGAGCATGTACTATGGATGCTATATCTAAGTCACGTCTCGCATGGTTCCTTTCATGCTCTTTCAACTTCCTTGACTCATAGACAACTACAAACCCTTCTTGCACGAGTACTACACCTAGACCTTCAATGCAAGCATTTGTGCACACCACAAATTATTTATTTGGATATGCAGTCTTTAAAACAGGAGCACTGGTAAGTCATTCTTTTAACTACTGAAAGCTTCTTTCACATTTTTCAAGCCATATAAATTTGACTTCCTTCCTCTGTAATGATGTAATTGGGTGAGCTATCTTGGAGAAGCCTTCAATGAACCTTCTGTAGTAACGTGCAAGGCCCATAAAGGATCTAACATCTGCAACATTCATTGGAGTAGGCTAATCCATTATGGCCTCGATCTTCTCTGTATCTACTGCAATACCAGTTCTTATGAAATGACATGCCCCAAATATTGCATGTTCTTTTGATAAAAGTCACACTTGCTTAAATTTGCATATAGTTGGTGTTCTCTAAGGACTTGCAACACCATCCTTAGATGTTCCTCATGCTCTTCTTCATTCCCTGAATAGACAAGAATGTCATCCAAGAACACAATTACAAACTTATCCAGATATTTGTTGAAGATACTATTCATGAGGCACATGATTGTGGAAGGTGCATTGGTAAGACCAAATGGCACCACATTGAACTCATAATGGCCATATCTAGTTCTAAAAGCTGTCTTGTAAATGTCTTCTTCCTTTATCCTCACTTGATGGTATCTAGACCTTAAGTCAATCTTGGAAAATACCTTAGCTTCCTTCATCTGATCAAACAGTCATCAATCCTTGGAAATGGATACTTGTTCTTGATTGTTACCTTGTTTAGCTACATGTAGTCTATACATAGTCTCAAAGTTCCATCATTCTTCTTAACAAATAACATAGGTGCACCCTAGGGAGATAAACTTGGTATGATATATTATTTGTCCATTAATTCTTGCAGCTTCATCTTCAATTCTATCAGCTCAGGTGTGCTCATTCTATAAGGAGCTTTGGAACTCGACGCTGCCCCTAGAACAAGATTAATGGAGAAAGCAATATCTCTCTTGGGTGGAAGTCCTGGTACTTCATCAGGGAACACATATTGGAACTCTTGCAATAGTTGAAGGTATTCTATCATTGGTTCCTTATCCTCCTAATTATATGATATATGTGCTGCATATAATTGACAACCCTTTTTATAAAACTTTCTCAACTGCATGGCTGAAATCTGCCACACTAAAACATGCTTGGGAATTCCTCTAATTAACCTTGGCCTTCCCTCATCATCAATGCACTCAAGTACCTTCTTATAGCAGTCAACATTGGTTCTATGTCTTTCTAGCCAATCCATACCTATCAGAGCATCATAATATCCTAATGGTAGGACATTCAAGTTCACCTTGGTGAGAATTCCATTCATCTCTATGGGGCACTCCACCACTACTTCACTTACCTTTCTCTTAGTTCCAGTGGATAATTGAACTAACCAAGACTTACTATGATTCACTTTACTAAGAGAACAAACTTCAACCACCTTAGGAAACACATAAATATGAGTAGATCCTGGGTCAATTAAAACAGAAATAGATTGCTTAGCAATCTTACCTTCAACTTCTACCACTGCTGATTGGTGTTCTGCTTGGTGATAATCCAGCGTTGCATAGATTCGAGGTGTTTCTATTGCCATATATTTGACTATGGTTACTTATCCTAGGTTGTGCCAGCTTCAGGCATTCTCCCTTCAATTTTGACAATCTCTAAGCATGTGGTTGTCTCCACATCCCCCACACCGAAGTGGCCCCTTTGATGTTTTCTCTGCTTCTACAATTGGTTTGAATCCACTTCTTGCTTGATGCCCTTGTGGAAAGTTTCTAGGATGATTTTTGAATGGTGGATTGAAGCCACTTGTCCTTGGTTCAATCTTTCCCTTGGGGTTTCCTTTTCCATGCTGGCTGAGTTTCTTCCTTTCCTTTATTCTTCTCATAACAATGCATGGCCATTCTATTGGCTTCATCCAAACTTGGTCGATTGAAAAAATCAATACTATCCCTGAAATTATGTGGTAGGCTACCAAGGAAACATTGAATCTTCACTCTTTCATCCTTGATGTAGTCTACATACCTCAACAATTCCAATAACTTATGAACATGCTCCTCCATGGAATTATTCCCCAACCTGAGTTCGTTGAAATCTTTTTTCTTGTTGTCATAATACCTAGTTGATAGGTATTTTTCCTTGAAGTATCTTTTAAACCGCTCCCAGCTGATCCTTATTTCACTAGTTCTCTTCACTTTCATGAGATGTTCCCACCAAAAGGAAGCTCTGCCATTCATAATGTAAATGAAAACCATGGCTTTCTCATTTTCTGAATAATCATGCATTTTGAAGTTCTTCTTCATTCCAAGTAGCCATGCCTCTTCCTCTTGACCTATATTTCTTTCTCCATCAAAGGTAGGAGGTATTTCCTTCCTAAATTATCCTTGTGGGACCCTTCCAAACTTACTCATTCTCTCAGTCCTGTTGTAAGTTTTCCTTGGACTCCTTTGAGAGTCTCTGGAGTGTCCTGACCTGCTGGAAAGAGATCCCGAAGAGGGCATTTTGTGCCTTCTTTTCACAGAACCCCTTCTAGGGTTTGGGTTCCTCTTCCTAGAATAGCCTCTAGAGTGACTACTTGCATTTCTTTCTTCTCTACCCATATTACTTGGGTTGGACCCCAAATTTACCCTCCGATGCATATCGGTAAGGATTTGCAGAATGGCTGCATTGAGATGGTGCTGCTCTTCCTGATCCTTCATCATCCTCTCATTAAAACTTATCATTGTATCAACCAAGTTTTGGGGAGTCACTTGCTCCCTTCTTCCATTAGACGTTGTCTCAGCGTTCGCTTCTTGCACGTTTTCCCCTAGCACTTCCTCTTCAGGCTCGTAAGGGTCCTGTGCATCATTGACAACCACCATTATCTCGCTTCTCTGTATGCTGCCATGCTATACAATTCGACTTACCATTGTTGCCATCACTGTGCATAAAAGAGGCATCTATTAAACATTACAAGCATGTAAATAAACCCTAGCATATCCATTCAAATATGGAATTACTCATTTGGACAATCAATCAATCAATAATGATCATCAAAACTGTGCCATGGGCACATTTATTTCTCGTAAATTCATGCATGCCTTGGCCCTAACAGGCCCAGTGCTGCAACTCAAGCTATGATATCACTTTTTCACATACCCAGACCTCCCTAGTGGCGTTCAAAGGCCATGTGAGACCCTTTGGTACATTTTTTTTTATCCAATTTCTTCCATTTTCACACACAGCCACAATGGCCTGTTGATGTATATGTAACTTCGGAATGTATTTCACATATATATATATTGTATTCCTATAGAGATGTTATTATTCCTCTATACGGAAGTGTCGTAAGTGTCGTAACTTATACTTGATGGGTTATTAGACCACCTTGTTTGGGGTCGGCCCTGTATAAGTCATGTGGGTCAAAGGGTTATTAGACCACCCTATTGGGGGTCGGCCATGTGTGTCAAAGGGTTATTAGACCACCCTATTGGGGTCGGCCCAATCAGCATTATCTTATGTGGTTAAGTTCGAGCCTACATGAGTTAGGTAAAAAGGCAAGTCAAGTCAAGTATAAATAGAGTGCGGGAGGCACTCTATTTGCTCACTCACTTTTCACACATGCACTCAAGGAGGAGTGGCGCACTTATGGAGGAGGAGGATATGCTGCTAGTTTGTGTCTATCTCTTATGGTTGGTTGTATCATTGCTCTATCTATCTCTGAGGAAGTTATTGGGTTTTTTCACCTTTATGGTTTTCCCCAAGTAAATCTTTGTGTCTGTTGTGTGCTTGCATTATTGTCTCCATGATTGATATGCTGTAGATATGCTGTACATGTCGTTCTCTCAGTTAAGATCCTAGATCAGATTGAATTAAATTTTGAAAATTTAACATGGTATCAGAGCTAGCCTGAAAGAAGGCATGATATGGCATGTATGACACTTGTTGCACTTACGATGCTAGGGCTTGATATAGCAAAAACCAGTCATCGTAGCACTTTCGCTATAAATCTGTTTTGGCGAATTTTTTGGATCTGAAATTGTTACAGAACGAAGATTAAAGCTCCAGGTACCTTGTGTTCAAAGTAAAACCTCTACTTCGTTGTAATTTGTGATTTATGATCTGTACAATATAGGGTTTCTGCCTCTTCCAGATCTGAGTCAAAATCAGGTGACCTTGGGAAAAAGGTCATAACTTAGGCTAGGAAGCTCCAAATGAAATTTCGTGAAAAGTGACAGGTAGTACACAGACTATACTATCTCAGAAAACGTTTTCAGAGGCCGAAGTTGAACCAGTGACACGTGGTACGCCGTACAAGTTCTCTCTCCTGTATTATCCCATAAACAGGTAACGTTGCGACACTTGGCATAAATCGCTCTCAAAGAGTCCAATTGAGGTCAGACCTGTCAAGATGGAAAGATAACAGGCCAAGCTATCTCAGGAAATTTTTTCAGAGGCCGAAGTTCAAACAGTGACACGTGGAACGCCGTACAAGTTTGCTATTCTGTTTTATCCCAAAACAGGTCACGTTGCGACATTTGGCATAACTCTCTCTCAGAGAATCCAATTGAGGTCATACCTGTTAGGATGGAAGGATATTAGGTTAGGTTATCTCAGAAAACTTTTTCAGACCCTGTGGATCAAAAAGTTCGGAGTTACACCAGAAACAATCAGGTACATATTTCTGTCCAAACAGAATTATTTTTGAGTACCTTCATTCATGGCTTCCGGAATTTAGGGCTTTGGAGAAAGTTGGAATTTTTGTAATAGGAGACCATGGATGGATGCTACTCATCAAAATAGAAATTTAGAGACCAAGATCAGAATTTTTGGTTGGGAAGAAGGTCGGGCTTGATCAAACCCTAGTTCGGGACTTTGATCATAAAAGTGGAAAATTAGGGCTTCTGTAAAAATGGGAATTTTTGAAATCTGTGACCACGGCTGGAAGCTCCTCAGAAAGATAGAAGCTTAGAGCTTTGGATCAAACCTTTTGATAGGGAAGAAGAGTGGGCTTCATCAAACCCCAGTTCAGGGTCACGTCCAGTGAATCCGGAAGTTTCAAAGGCAAAATTGAGGAGTGAAACTTTGCAGTTTTCAAATTCTGAATATACCAGTTTGATCAGCTCATCAAGGCGCATATTTCTATCCTTTCGGAAGTTTGAAATTCAAAGTTTGAATTTTTGGGGTTTCTCTGACAAACCCATATCTAGTTCCAGGTCCAGTTCTTGCAAATCAAGTGGATAGGGTTAATCCTAGAAGAAGATGGATTGGTTGCCTGCATAAGTGAAGGAGTTCTTGTTTTAGAGGGAGATAAGGCTAAGGCTTTACATAAGAAGATTACAAGCGATCTCGACAGGTATGACTCATCGAGGTATGTTTTGAGATTTGGTCTTGATTAAGTTTATGGTATGTTTGTCTTCATGTTATTACGGTTAGTATAATATTGATTTTAGATTTGTCGTATCACCTTAACAAAATTATGAATGCATGATAGAAGATATTCATTGGTTAGGGTGTTGACACTTATGATTATACTAATGCATTATGGTGTTGTATGAGGTTTATGTTGTCTACTAACATGAAAGGTACACCAAGAAAGACAAATCACGTTCTGGTCCAAGAACATATGATCATGATAACATGAGGACAAAGATTCATCCATTGTCATGGATCTCATAGAAGATCCATTTACGAGGTATGTATAACTTGATTTTGTAATAGTTAACCTATGAGATATACAGGTTACTAGCACAAGTCATCGAAGAAGAAAAAGAAGACATCATGTGAGTATGTTAGACATAAATAGCTAGCATGCTAATCCAGGTATGTTTTTCCTACCTTGTGTTAGGATCTTATACTGTTGTGTTGTTTGATAATGATTATTCATGAAGTCGTAGGTTTGAATAAGTCATGGCTATATGCATATTATATTTCTTACCATAATTAATGATATGACTAACCAAAAGAATCATGAAGGTATAGGTTTGAATAATCACAGGTTTTATGCATATTATATCTCTTATCTTGATTGATGATTCAACTAACCTGAAGAGTCATAGGTTTGAGTAATTATAGGTTTAGACATGTTATGTTTCTTATGATTTGACTAACCATAAGAATCCTACATAAACCTTGAATAATAATGCTTACTACTTCTGTTTGAAATGATCATGACTATACATGCTTGAAATTATTGTATTTTAATAGTATACTAATGAATGTATGATTTTATATTAGAGGATAACACAATGATGATACTAACAAGCATGCATAGGGATCGAGAATGTATATAAGTTCAAGGACAGGTAATCCAGGGAGCAAAGATCAAGAGGGAGTACACTCCAATGGTTTATGAAAGGATGCAGATATTCAGAGGGAGTTGTCCATCTCTCTACATTCCACAACAGAAAGGTGTAGAAGAAGCTACTGCAGATTAGGACTCCAGGAGCTCCTGCAAGAAAGCAAAGACTCAGAGAGAGTCCACCCAACGAACAAACAAAGATAAGTATTTTAATTATCATTTCTTGCATATGTGTTTGTTTAAATAAAATTGTTCAATGATGTATATGCTCATGTTCCTAGACTTAGGATATGTATTGTGCATATTAGAATAGTTGCATTGATGAACAGTATACTACTAATATACATGGGTAAGTGGCCTATGGCACTGTACAACATTCCATTGCTACTTATCTAGAATGAAACCTCTTTGCTGACATGTTGGGAGTTGTGCACACTCTTAACAATGTTCTGGTAGAGATTGGAAGGAATCTAGAAAGTTACGGAATATGGATAAATGTTGTATTGAAGCATTGGCTAAGATAATTTCATGACTAATGACATATTTCTTTATGCATAAGAATTTTTTCTGAAAATTATGAGATGTTTCTAATCATGCAATTTAACCTGTTTTGTAGGAAAGACCGTATATCTTCACCTACAAAAGGACTACAACATTTGTTCCAGCAACAAAAATATCTATTGAAGATATTGAATTTCCCAGGATCTGGGATGAAGAAATGGAATGCCATGATCCGTCGATCATGAAGAATGATGTTTGGGATGCGATCCCAAGAGCTAAAGGGAAGTCTGTTGTGACTTCCAAATAGAACTATCAGATCAAGCATGTTGCAGATGGCAGCATTGAGAAATACAAAAGTGATGAAATAGAAGATGCACCAGATGGATTTCAAGACAGCATGGTGTAGTCATATATGTGTGCAGAACTTGATATGGTAGGATAGACAGCTTTCTATCCTGCTTGGGCTTTACCAAGAATAAAGTGTATTCCAACCTTTTCTACAAGGTTGAAGAAGGCAATCCAGCGATACTACTATTTGGATGACCTATTTGTATCAGGTGAGGATAGATTGATTGCCGACACGGAGCGGAAGCTTGCTGCCGAGTTCGAGTTAAGAACTTGGGGATGATGCACTATTTGTTTTTGGCATGGAGGTGTGGCAGAGTGCAGATGGAATCTTCCTTGGACAAGGGAAGTATGTAGTAGAGATCCTGAAGATGTTCGGGATGATGGACTGCAAGGATATGGCCACACCTATGGCATCGAATATGAAGCTTCTATGTGATGCTTCATCTGAGTCGGTTGATGTCTCTTTGTATTGTCAGATGATTGGGTCCTTGATGTACCTGACGAACACGAGACCAGACATTTGCTTTGCTGTGAACACATTGAGCCAGTTCCTGACGGATCCGAGGAGTGTTCACCTGGTTGCTGTAAAGCATGTTCTGAGGTACCTGAAGGTTACAGTGGATTATGGGCTCAGGTATGAGGAGAATCAAAAGTTTAACCTGCAGGGTTATGTTGATTCAGATTGGGCTGGCAGTGCTGCATATAGGAAGAGCACATCTGGGTGTTGCTTCAGTATGGGATCAGGTGTGATCTCTTGGTTTAGCAGGAAGCAGTCCTGCGTAGCACTGAGTAGAGCTGAGGCAGAGTATGTTGCAGCCTGTTCAGCTAGTTGTGAGGTAGTATGGCTACGGAAGCTACTGTCTGAGTTATTTGATCTCCTGTTGGAGGCTACTGGTATCTTCTGTGATAACCAGAGTTGTGTGAAGCTATCCGAGAACCCAGTGTTTCATGACAGGTCGAAACACATAGAGATCAAATATCACTATATCAGGGATATGGTGCAGAGAGGAGCTGTGAAGCTCCTGTATGTTGCGACAGACGAGCAGATTGCAGATGTGCTGACGAAGCCACTAGCCAGGGTGAAGTTCGAGTACTTCAGAGAGAGGCTTGGCGTTCTTCAGATCGAGGACACTTCGAGGAAGAAATGATGGACACATTTGCTGAAGCCATTCCAAGCATGTTGGAAGGAGGATCCTTCACATGGCTGTGGATGTAATCACTGGATGATGAGCATCAGGATGATGTTCTGGTTTCTGCTTCGATATGATCAGTTGGATCATTTTTATGTATGTATGTACGCATCATGTTGGATGCTGGATATGATCAGTTGGATCATTTTTATGTATGTATGTACGCATCATGTGGATGTTGGATATGATCAGTTGGATCATTTTATGTATGTATGTATGCATCATGTTGGATGCTTGGACCATGTATCTGTATATGTATCAGGTGGATACATTGTATGATCAGGTGGATCATGTATGGTGATATGTATCATGTAATTGTATTTGTATCAGGTGGATACATTGATGATCTGGAGGATCATGTATGATGATATGTATCAGATAGATACTTGGTATGAATCAGGTAGATGCATTGATGATCAGGATGATCATAGATGACGAGCTTCAGGATGTTGCTCCAGATAACATGCAGCAGGATGTTGCAGTGTTGATGATCAGGATGATCATGGATGACGAGCTTCAGGATGTTGCTCCAGATGACATGCAGCAGGATGTTGCAGTGTTGATGATCAGGATGATCATGGATGACGAGCTTAAGGATGTTGCTCCAGATGACATGCAGCAAGATGTTGCAGTGATGATGATCAGGATGATCATGTGTACATCAGGATGATGTATGGTGAGTATCAGGTTGATACTCTATGGCCGTGGATCAGGTTATGCAAATGAGCATGTCTGGGAGATCCTATAGGTAGGAGTTGTGTACCCGTAACAGCCTGGGATGCTCTTTCGAGACATTGCTCTGGGAGGACATGTAATTTGTGCCCTGGGAGATTTCAGGTTGGAGTTGTGTACCCGTAACATCCTGAGATGCTCTTGCGAGGTTTTGTCCTATGGCATGTAATTTGTGCCCTGGGAGATTTCAGGTCGGAGTTGTGTACCCGTAACATCCTGAGATGCTCTTTCGAGGTTTTTCCATGACCACATGTAATTTGTGCCCTGGGAGATTTCACGTCGGAGTTGTGTACCCGTAACATCCTGAGATGCTCTTTCTAGGTTTTGTGGTGGACCACATGTAATTTGTGCCCTGGGAGATCCTTCAGGTTGGAGTTGTGTACCCGTAACATCCTGGGATGCTCTTTCGAGGTTTTGTGGTGGGGTCACATGTAATAGCGCCCTGGGAGATCCTACAGGTCGGAGTTGTGTACCCGTAACATCCTGGGATGCTCTTTCGAGGTTTTGTGACGCACGAAATAAGTCCTGAGGATTCCAAAGTATGGCCAGTGATGATGAAGACCTGCAGGTGGTGGGCCTACATCCAGTATGAAAAAGGACTGGCTCTGTAGAACTTCCTATGACAAGTAGATTCAGAGATTGATTGAGATAGCAGCAACAATGTCGATGATGATGACTAGATGACGATCATCCAGTGACGATGATCCAGAGAAGATGACTTGTGCTAGAAGAACTATGCTGAGAAATACCTTCCTAGTTAAGAGGGAGTGTTGATGTATATGTAACTTCAGAATGTATTTCACATATATATATATTGTATTCCTATAGAGATGTTATTATTCCTCTATACGGAAGTGTCGTAAGTGTCGTAACTTATACTTGATGGGTTATTAGACCACCTTGTTTGGGGTCGGCCCTGTATAAGTCATGTGGGTCAAAGGGTTATTAGACCACCCTATTGGGGGTCAGCCATGTGGGTCAAAGGGTTATTAGACCACCCTATTGGGGTCGGCCCAGTCAGCATTATGTTATGTGGTTAAGTTCAAGCCTACATGAGTTAGGTAAAAAGACAAGTCAAGTCAAGTATAAATAGAGTGCGGGAGGCACTCTATTTGCTCACTCACTTCTCACACATGCACTCAAGGAGGAGTGGCGCACTTATGGAGGAGGAGGATCTGCTGCTAGTTTGTGTCTATCTCTTATGGTTGGTTGTATCATTGCTCTATCTATCTCTGAGGAAGTTATTGGGGTTTTTCACCTTTATGGTTTTCCCCAAGTAAATATTTGTGTCTGTTGTGTGCTTGCATTATTGTCTCCATGATTGATATGCTGTAGATATGCTGTACATGTTGTTCTCTCAGTTAAGATCCTAGATCAGATTGAAGTAAATTCTGAAAATTTAACATGGCCTTCCATCCGCAATCTGCAATCCGCAGTCGAATTCGTAAGTCGGATTGTCGAATTATCCTTCCGTGGAAATCCCTTTTCCGACTTTTGCAATATGCATTGCGGAATTCGGAAAAGTAGAATCCCAATTCGTGACTTCGAAAATATTTCACTCCCGCAACCCGCAATCCGCATTCCACATTGCGGGTGCGGAAATGCAGAAATCCAAATCTCCATTCTAGTAAAAATTACCTCCCACAACCCGCAATCTGAATTCCGCATTGCAGGTGTGGAAATGTGGAAAACCCAAATCTCAATTCCAGGATAAATTGCCTCCCGCAACCTGCAATCCGCATTCCGCATTGCGGGTGCGGAAATGTGGAAATCCCAAATCTCAATTCCAGGATAAATTACCTCCCGCAATCCGCATTCCACATTGCGGATGTTGAAATGTGGAAATATATATTCCAATTCCTGGGAAAATTACTTCTTGCAATCTACAATCTGCATTGCGGATGCGAAAGGGTCCTTACGGATGCAGAAAGGTCATTTTCACTGACCCCTGCACTAGCAAGCTTCTAAGGAAAACTTCAGAGGGTCATAACTACCTCATACCTTCCCCAAATTGGACAAGCTTGGTACCGTTGGAAATCTCTTGGAGAGATCTATATAATGGTACAATCCCCACCCCATCTAGGCACTCCAACTTTGCTATTTTTCTAACTGAATTTATTTCCTATAACCTCCTCTAGGTACCTTTAACCTTCTTCAAAAACTCATCCTTCCCTCTGTTATGACTTCATCCCTTTCCATGACCAATAGAGGAATCATGGAGCACCATAGGGGCTTCCAACACCATTCCCCATGTACTAGTGAAGTCATGCAATCGGTTCACAAGGGTAAGAAAATCATAACAATACATAATGTGCATAAAAATAGGCCTAACCAATACATCTACCACCTACAAGATTTGTAATGTATTAAACTCATGCAAATGAATGAATTACTCATCATGAACTCAGCCTTCTACTCAGGATCATACACAGTCTATCTATTGATAAAATTCATACAACATTCATTCAACAACTTGAGTATCAACACATAAGCATAATACATGAAACATCACAGTTTACACCACATAAAAACTTATCTTTGAATCTTGAAGCTTTCCAAGCAAGGGGCTAAGTGAGAGAAACGTTCCACCCAAACTTAGGTCTATGTCTAGTCTATACTCTTTTAGCTGAGATATCACCTCTGAGTTGGGTTTTGTATCGACTAAGTGTGATAATTTACAGGATAGATCACACAACTAGAGAAAATATCACTAATCTCACTCAAGAATTGCAGTGGAGAAGAAGAAGAATAATAATCAATAATCACTCATTAACACAAGAAATGACAAAAACTATTGTAATCATACATCAGCTATAACATGGCACTATGAAAGTATAATAATAACTTAATACAATCAAATGAATTCGTATCACTCATAAGGTCATTCGAATTCTCCTCAATGTGTGGCTTGGATGACATTGGAGACATCATCCAATCAGTGGTAGTAGTCACAAATAGTCAAATATCAGTCAAATGAGTCTAACTTAGTCTAATTAGTGCATATGGCACAAATCTAAAGAAGAGACTCCAATGTGGGTGCATGAGGAGCTAACAGTAGTCAATATAGTTGAACTAGTCTCTATAGGTGTCTATCTAAGTGTTACAGTCAGTTAACTAAGCAATCAGTATTCAAATCAAGGAAATGATCCACTAATCATGGAACTAACTGATGTAACTCCTAAATAGGTGGAAGAGGGAACAATTGTACTCCAGTGATGGAAACGAGGGTGCATATGTGGCTAGGAGGGATAGAACTGAGCATAAATAGGCTCCTGGGGATGAAAACTGGGGACTACGTGTTGGGAGACTACCATACTGATGACTAGATGCATGCATGCAAATATAAAAATTATGGTGAGAATATTCCAACACTAGGGAGGGATAACTAGGCTCTCTAATAGTCAAGGTCCACTCCAATGCTAAGCCAACCTATAGTTGGGTTTATCAAGCATACAAGGGAAACAAGGAGGATGGTGCTAATCCAGTTAGCTCAACCAAAGAGCTACAGGCATCTCAAAACTCACCAGACATGGCACCCACATTACTTACCTAACCCAAAACAAGGAAGGCCCTCTTCTCTATTGCACAATCCCTCAAGGCCCCTTCCCTTCCAGTGCTATTCAGAGTGGGCATAGAATGGTCCAACTACTAGTTCTATGATATTTCATCCCTCACTGGGTTTATCAAGCAACCCAACCCCAAATCTAACCTTCTATCTTTGTTAAACAAGTTGGCTCTTCACAGGGTTGCGGACTAAGCTATGTCCCACAACTCAACTCTCTGCACACCGATCCCAGTCTTCACATGGCTTCCTCAAGAGGTTAACGCTTTGTAATTCATTTTAGGGTTTACTTTCAAGGATTTTATCAACAGGTAACGCATCCACATGGGGTTTCTATGGGCGTTCAACTTTTTAATTTCACTTTACTCAAAGTCATGTTTTCCTTCTCCGCTTTATGGTTGGGCTCTACAAATAGTGATCAATGAAATTTTGGGTCAACAGTTGCATATAAAAACTCCCCGAGCGAGTTGAACAGAACCCCTGAATCACAGGGCGGTTCCCACTTCATCGACCTCCCCAACCGACCTTTCCTGCCCACCTTTTGTAACCAAATCCCATGTCAATATGGGTTATCAAATCGGTTTCTCCTGTACAAGTGGCAACATGGGTTCCCATCCCATAACCCCCTCACCTCTCCCTAGTGGATACCATATTCCCTTCTCATTAGTTGTCTCCTTATCCAATTTTCTTGGTATTTCATTGCAATATTAAGTATTTACATCAATTACAATAACTCATGGCTTAGTAGCACATGAATAGTTCAAATGTCAAATACTTGCCTATGGAAACAAACCTTAAACATCCACTAGTGGGGCCTTGGCCTTGAGCTCCAAACTAGGGTAAACACACATTGCATATACACAATATTTACATTGAAGCCAATAAATACTAATGTAAGGTAGGGGTATTGCAATTAACAAGGCTACAAAAAATTGAAATGGCTAAAAGATCTTATGTTTAGATGCATCTAGGTTGGTGTGATTATATATATATATATATATATATATATATATATATATATAGAGAGAGAGAGAGAGAGAGAGAGAGAGAGAGAGAGAGAGAGAGAGAACATAAATTACAAAAATGATACCTCACCCACTTAGGCCTGTTATGATTATTGTACTAGAAATATAATGGTTGCTAGAAGTCATTAGTCATATCCATTTCCAAATGAATGTTAAATCACACAATAATTGAAGAAAAACCCATTATGGCATCCATGCTTTTGCAACCTATCTTTTGCAACCTTTGAATACTTCTGCAATTCTTTTTTTGCATAGTAACAACAATTTCTCACCATGGACTCATGCTTTTATTTTTTCTTTTTATGTTCCCCCCCTTTGACTATGCTAACTCCCCCTATCTTTAAGCCTCATCATTTTATGCATTTGTTAGTTTCTTTGACTTTTATCTTCTTCTGCATTTTTTAATTGTTTTTACGATTACTACCAACTCAAAAAATATGTAGGTAGAAACCTACTGGAGAATCAAGTACAGGAATGCTGGTGTAATCTCTTCAGCTTCAACTTCTACAATGTATTGTTTCGGCGTAGTATACAGTTTCTATGCTATTTCAACTTTTGAACAGCTTTCAACTTCTACCGCGCTTTCAACATCTTCACTGCTTTCAGTCTCTACATTGATCCTTCTTGTTGTGTTTTCCCATTTAGACTAGGCCATTTCTTGAAGCTTTCTGAAGTAGCTCCCCCTGTGCTTCTACAATTTCTTTTACATGATTTTCCAAGCCACTCTATCATGCTTCCAAATTACATTCTTCATCTATAGACTCTTCTTAGTACAATTATTTAATCAGTTTCATGACCATAATATCTTCTTATTATACTTTTTTTAGCATGAAATAGTAGGATAAACTCTCCAAACATAAGCATCAGGCCCATTAGCATGAACAAGGACACTTAAATCTATTTATGAAAACCAACAGATTCCTTAGTTACAACACATTCATACTCTAATTAAACTCTGCATTATCTTTCATTTGTTGATTCTCTTGAAATATTCCAATATGCTCTGTGCTCTTCATTCCCCCTACAAGGATATTTCATTTTCAATACTAGTTGTACTTATTTATACTATTTTGGCATATTAGTCAACATCATCATCATCCATTTTTAATGTAAGAATTGTTGACTTGTACCATGTCCCTATTGTATAGCTTGGAAGTCCATCATCAACACTGAATTTATCTTCATTGTCTTGTACAATCTGTCCTAGCATAATTGTATGTTTTTTTTTGTCACAGTTTCATGAGAGTTGTTTCATTACCGATCCCTAATATGGTCATTTGATGATTCAATAATCCTTCACTAGTACTGTTGTTCAAAGTTTTGTAAATTATTCATAATATATTGATAGAAATCTTTTTATTCCAAGATAAAATTCCTTCAATCTTGGTAAGGAAACTTCCTCAAGGTTTTTCTTCTTCTGCCCTAGACTACTCTCTGTACCTTGTAGGTAGAAGGATAAAAAAGGAGTATTGAGAGATTTATCTGCCAGTTCTTCAACATGCAAAACAATGATATCCTTTCCTTCAACGAATATACTTCCCAGCTTCAAGACAAGAGGCTTGGTCTTATTCTATATTGTCCTTTCACTTTCTGCATATAGAACCAATCCACAAATTTCCTCTTTGTGATCTACTGATTTCTTTTTCCAAACATTTCTACATTTTTCTTTCTCTTGATTTGCAAGGATACTTCTTTTTCTGTTGAGAGCATATAGAGCTAGCTAACATTCTTCTTCAATCTTCTTTTCTTGTTTTTCCTTCCAAAATTTAATGTATTTATTTGAGCTCTTACAGCCCCGATCTTTATGGCCAAAGATGTTACATTTGTAACAGACTATATTGTTACAAAACATCGCAATATGTCCAGAATAGTTGCACTTCCATCATTTAACAATTTTATCAACATTTAAAAAAAAAAAAATGACTTTGTTGTCCATAGAGTCATTCTTCGCATATACTTCACAATCCACTGCTTTATGCCCAAATTTATTACAAGTGAAACAACAACCAAGAAAAGGATTTTTGTACCTGAGTGAATGATGTCTCCTTGGTAGTGCATCCCTCCTGTACTTGCTTCTGTTTGACCTTGGATGATTATTATTTTCTCCCATGATGGTTTCTTCTTTTCAAATTGTGGCAATGACTTTATCCTTCTCCTCATATGATTTGGTGATTTCTTCAAGAGTTTTATGATTTTTGTCAAACCCAAGACTAGTATTTTCATGTGGTTATCTTTGACAACTAAGGATGTGATCTAAGATCATGGTGCTCTTCTCAAACTTTGAATGTGTCTCTAGCTGGGAAACTGTCTTATCCAAATCTTCTTTTAGTGAAACTATCTCAAAGCTCTTTCTTTTGACAAATATCCTTCTTTTCTTGAAGTTGACTTGCCAAACTTTCTTCAATTTTTTTTCTTATTCCACTTGAATTCTTAGAACAACAATCGTATTTTCAGTCTCTTCATGGTATTCATGATTTTCCATTTTTTATTCTTCTAGTAGATCTTATAGCAATGCATTCTTCTTTTTTAGCTTCTTGACTTCATCTAGGGCACAAACTAGTTGTCTTTCAAGATCAACTTCATCTTCCTTATCTTTTGATTCTTCGGGAGCTTTGTTTTCATTTTTAGAGGAATCTTTTGTATCAAAGGCACAATAGACTTCTTTTTTATTGCTTGATTCTTTCTTGGTACTTTTGATGGGATTGAATTCTTATCCAACTACCTCAACAACAATATGCTCATTTTGCATGTGTCACATACCCAAATTCTGAACATTTTATGTTGCGAGAAAAAGATTATGTTTTATGTTATTGTAAAGTTTTATGATTATTTACCAAGTGGGGTCATGGATGATTGTAATTAATTACTTTGAATATTTTATTATTAATAAATAAAAGAGGAGACAAATATCCAAAGGAGGCTATTGAATGAGTGTTCGCTGACCCATTAGGAGGAATGGACTGGGGTGAGAGAAAACTGACACTTGGAAGCATCCTCAATTCACTTCTAGTTGTTGCAGGGGGAAACTTCCCTACTTTTATGGTCATGTTCCACAAGAAAGTGGAACTGAGCACGTGGCTCATTAACAAAGAAACTGACCAAAGTCCTAGGCATGCTTTATCTACCCATCAAATTCAGCAGGAGGCTATTCATCTCTTACCTTGTGATAATTTCTGAAAAAGAATGACAAGAGAGCACAAGAGATTCAATGAGGGGAAGGATAGAAGTGATTCAGTGAATTAAGACTGCATTGCTGAGTTCAATATTGCTCAAGGCAGAAGTATTATTGTTAAGTACTACTGCTGAGTTGCAGAGGAATTTATTCCATTCTCCATACAACATCTCTGTCCTGGTGGTTCAGTGAACAGGCTTGGGGGTCCTAAGGCAAGTGATTTGGATGTCTTTAGGGGAAGGTTGGGTGGAACGGGTTCTTTTGGCTATTTGTCTCTTCTACAATTATCAGGTTTGATTTTGTGTTATCTTATTTACTTTCTGTCCAAATATATTACTGAAGAAATGCATGTAATTATGTTTCAGTTTTCTATTAAATCTTAGATATCTTTTGACTGTTAATAAATGTTTTATTTCTGCAATATTATCTACTCTGAGAATTCATTTATATGCTAGGTTAAAATGCTAAATGGATAGTTATATTTCAAGTTTAAATGATGAATGATATAATAGAAATGATTTTCTGTATTTTTCCACACTCCAAAGTGTCGTACTCTAGTACAGAGATGTCAAATTATGAATAGATTAGTATGATTGAAGATAACTCAGATAGATAGCTTGAAAACTGATTTCAATTTACTTTCAACTTTATTTATTTCTCCGTCCTGGTGGTTCAGTGAACAGGATCGGGGGTCCTAAGGCAAGTGATTTGGCTGTCTTTAGGAGACGGTTGGGTGGAACGGGTTCCTTTGGCTGTTTGTCTCTTCTATAGTTGTCAGGTTTGATTTTGTGTTATCTTATTTACTTTCTATCCCAATATATTACTGAAGAAATGAATGTAATTATGTTTCAGTTTTCTATTAAATCTCAGATATCTTTTGACTGTTAATAAATGTTTTATTTCTGCAATATTATCTACTCTGAGAATCCATTTATCTGCTAGGTTAAAATGCTAAATGGATAGTTAAATATCAAGTTTAAATGATGAATGATAGAATAGAAATGATTCTCTGGATTTTTCCACACACTGAAGTGCCGTACTCTAGTACAGATAAGTCAAATTATGAATAGATTAGTATGATTGAAGATAACTCAAATAGACAGCTTGAAAAATGATTTCGATTTACTTTCAGCTTTATTTTTTTCAAAGGAATGCATACTGTCAAAACTATTATAATGTATCTTTTCCTATATATATATAAAATCCTTGAATTAGTAACCTTATTGATGCAGTAATATAGTAATTATCTAGTAAATAGAATTTGTTTAAATAGTAGCACTATACTTAGCATCGCATCCCAAATTACAGAAGTAACAATCTTTGAATCAATTTCATACTCATAATAGAACCTAGGATAAAAGTATAGCATTTTCATTTATAAGCAACATTAATCAAATAAACTTTTAAATAACGAAGGGAACCTTCTAAAAAATCAAGCTTTCAATTATTATAAAACAATATATATACATTTATCGAAAACCCTAGTTGTATTAAAATACATATTACAGAGTATGTTATAACCATTCGAAAATAAAAATATTATAGGTTTCGGTATCTAATCAAACCTATAGAAAACTGTAAATGCATCCTGTACCAAAAGAGTATTCTTTACATACTTTTCAACCTTTATCAACCATATGTATCAAGCTTTGTTTCACCATAATTATCCACTTAATATTTACACAGAGATCTTTCAAACATATTGTATCTTAATACTCATTTTAGAAGATTTAACATTTATTTCAACCTTTACTTGACACTAAGATTAACTAAACAATAGTAACTCTAAAGAGCCTATCGGCTACTCCAAGGTTTAAAACCCTGTTCTCATTTCACAACTAGTATGACCATAATAACATTGCATTATTTTCTAAAACAAAGAAGTGATTAAGGACTCGGGTTCGAGACCCGTAATTGGGATCACCCAAAGGTTATCAACAGTCGTATAAACCAGAAAGTGGTTGTTGTAATAAGAACGGGTATCCATTTCCTAATCTTTTGTATAAAAATAAACAAGCAAACCCATACCATGTTAGAAAAACAAGATCGCAGAGCAATAGCAATAAATAGAAATGCAAATATAATCACACATACACATTACAAGAGAGACACGGATATATCGTGGTTCACCCCAAGATGGGCTACATCCACACTAAAATTGCCAGTCCTTATTATTATTCTTTCTAGCAAAGTGAAGGGATACAACCTACAGCACATCCGTTGCACTTCCTCTTCATTGTCTCATAGTCTCTCTTATGATCTCAGAGATCTTTTCAATGCATAAAACCTAATACATCCAACCTATCCGTATTACAATGTATCTCTTATAAAGGGGAAATACAAAGGGAAAATACCATGGGATACCCAAAACCATGGGCCTGTAAAAAAACCCCAACAATTTCCTCCGGGGGTGCTGCCCCCAAACCCCCAAGCTAGGGGTAATTACCCCCAGACCCAGGTGGGGGGAGGCTTCGCCCCCCCCCCGCTAGGGTGAGTGTACATTCCTTTTACATATCATATAAACCTGGGGTACAAGCATGGCTGAGTAATAATGTCTATGAATCTGGAGATCAGGATCCACAACCAACATACCACGGTCAAACCCTATTACTGATAAGATTTTCCTTATGGCCAGTACTAAACAAGAAGTTTGAAGCTCAAACATCGTCATGCCCATACTTGGGCTTAAAATTTTTCCTTATAACAAATTTAAAAATAAAATACTCATAAAATAGAACTGGGATTCAAATCCTTTAAACTCACTCTACTAAAGCGAAACCCGAAAACATACTGTTCAGGGTTAGGGTAAGAACTTGTAATAATTTTCATCACTAGATTTTAACATCACCGATAACTTCATCAAACCTATATTTTTCAAATGCGTGAATGTCTAGAGCATTTCTTAATAGTAGAACAAACTATGATTTGTAATCCAAACAAAACCATTATTTTATTAAATCCATAGAAATTCTTTTACAGAACAATACTTTGTAAGAAAACGTTGAGAAACCAACATGAGTTCAAAATCTCGAGGTTCAAACCCTCTTAGTCATAACATATTCCATATGGCTTGCAAAAGAAGGAAACATTCTTTTTACAATGAAAAATCCTCATCTCGGCAAGTTCCAGGTCGATAGCATTTGCACTGCCATCACCTATAGAGCAACATATCAGGGATTCTAAAGAGTCACCGAGGCTTACCAACACATTCGTCGAAACCACGAACAAATTAATTGCCCAAGGTTTAACTTCAAATCCAGGCATCACCATTAAAGCAGGACCGTAAACTCTCCATTGTGGTCACGTTGGAAGCCACCAACAAAACCGAGTTTAGACAAGATTCACCATCAAACCCTGCGAGGGTTTTACAAGTTCAAAACCCCCGAGGTTTTTGTCAGCCTGTTGGCCTCTCCCAAAATTACATTGCAAAATGAAATACGAATACGAAGGTCAATAGACTATCAACACAGGTTTAGGGTTTATCCAAAAACCCAAGGCCATCAAGTGATCAACGACGTTGAGCCTGCCACAAGGGCATACTATCATGTGATCCACCAAACCTTTTTAATTGCATTTAAAGTTACAGCTAAAGAGCTTAGTAGTTCCTGCCAACGTAGAGTTACAACATGGTTAATATCGTGGTCCATGCTATGCATATAGTGTAAAGTATATAGCATATAGTTATAACAGTTAGCATACAGTTTATAACATTTCGCATTTAGCTCATAACGTATAGCAGATAGAATATATGTATATAGTTTGTATTATATCATATAATATAATCTATAGTATATGGATAGATCGCGTACATAAACCTTGCAAAATACTTTAGGTAAATCATGGTCATAACATGGACATGTTAAGGTTTGCATACATAAACGCTATAGATAGAATTTCGAGTACACTTAAAGCTTTGACATTAAAAAAAGAAGATTAAACATTATGAAAACCATAGTGAATGCATAGGACATTCTTAAGCTATGTACAACATAAGAATCTATAAAATAAATGAACATATATAATTGGCATCCTATTGAATTAAATCCCATTATTTGTAACTATGGATAGGGTAGGTCTTACCCATGTTTAAATTTAAGCTCTCTATACATTGTACTTAACATTGAAGGATAATTGAAGTCTCAACTCTTACCTGTGATCTGTAACAGAAGTTAAGAGCATTAGCTATTAATAGCTAAGTAATCCTCGGGGTACCTTAGGACCCCTTCATTACAAAATAAAACCAACAGTTAGTCACCATAGTCAAAAGTACAACATAGGCATGGAAAATATAAATGATGGAGTGTGCTTTGAAACAATTAAATAATTCAATTTCAGACATTGACATAACATGTAAAATTTTGTAATAATGACGCCTTTAGACAAATGAACAACGATTACATAATGGTTTTACAACCTTAAAAATAACTATCATTCAAGTCTTCATATAGTAATATGTAATAACAGCGAGTATGACAGATCATAGTAATCATTGCTCATAAAGCGACACAACTCATTCAATCACCGACAACCATCGAAAGTAGTTGTCGTCATAGAAAACTAATTGGTCTATGGTTAAATGAACGAAGTTAACATTTACTATACTTCTGCATGATAAATACAAGCATTAAGTGCTACTTATAAAATTTTAAATTTTTGTGAATTTTGGGGATGTTACAACATGTCCCAGCTGTCATTTGTTTCCTTGGAAGTTACTTCCTCTTTTGGTGGCTCTCCCTTTTCATCATATTCATCTTCTTGATCATATTTGTTTGGTTCTATGATCATAGAATATTCCTTTGTGTAAATATTATGTATCTTGTCCCAAATCTCCTTGGCCGACTTACACTGTACCAATTTTTTCTTCTCAAAAACTGATAAGCCACTCAAAATTGCATTCATTTCCTCTGCATTGTATTTTTGTAACTTCTTTGTATATGTACCTTTTGGTCGATTCTTTGGGGTTTTATAATCATTCTCAACTGACTTCAAGATATCAAGTCCAAGTGACTACAAATAGGATTCCATTCTTATACTCCAAAGTAGATAATTTGTTCCATTGAGCAAAGGGTCTTTGCCCGTGGTAAATTAAAATTACTCACAAGCCATATCTGCGCAAGATCTTCCTCCAAATGGTTAAGTTGTTATGAAGGAACCCACTCTCATACCAATTGTTGGAATCCTAAATGATACTAAGAGGGGGGGGTGAATCAGTATCATGCGCAATTTTAATAATTGATATAAATTTTTACTTCATATATCAGATACTAATGCTAAAACACTGTGCATGGATATATATATATATATATATATATATATTTGATTACATAGATTGATAGGAGACACCAATATCGAATGGTGTGAGCACCCACTCAGATTTTGCAAACACCAATATTCCACGGACACCAATCTAATTGATTCTCTAGAACCCACTGGAAGGAAGCACCAAGTCCCTATATTATCCAACACCGACTCCCTGATTGATTACATAGATTGATATGAGACACCAATATCCAATGGTGTGAGCACCCACTCAGATTTTGCAGACACCAATATTTCACGGGCACCAATCTTATAGATTCTCTAGAAACCACTGGAAGGAAGCACCAAGTCCCTATATTATCGAACACCGACTCCCTTATTTACAAGTAGCAACCTAAAGGAGACTTCTATCTATAGGTTCACCTATAGTTCATTCAAAATAAGGCAATGGTGTGGTTATGAAGTCAGGTTGTGAAACATTAATAGTTTATAACGATGTTGATGGATTAGCATGGTTTCAAGTTGGGTAAGTGACAGTGGAGCAGTTCGTCGAAAGTATACGATTTGTTTCTTTTTGTATTCAACTTGTTCAAAAACCTCCTTCTAATGCTATTTGTTGATGGGAAAAGCTAACGTTCTCATCAATGAGGGAGATACAACCCAATCTAGGGATTTTCTAGGTCCCCATTCATTTGGTGTAGATGCACCTGATGGGATTATGTTGGCCCCATTTCCAATGATTGGGTTTCTTATCAAAGAGGATACATTTAAGTGCTTTAAACTAAAACCTAATATGCAATTCTAACTAAAGATGCAGATGCAAACCTACAACTAATCTAACCTTAAAATATTTATAGGAAAACCTGATAAAGGTGAAAACTAAAAAGGAAAGAGTTAGTGAAACACCTAAAGAAAATAACCTAGTAATTTTATATAAATCTTATTAATTATGTTGTAATTTAATAAGATATAAAATAGAGATTAAATCATAACACATTATTAATTTGAAATTATGTAAGTTCAATAAGGTATTAATAAACATACATAACCAATTTAATAAATTGTTTTATTATAAATATATGATATTTATTTTTTGAAATAAATCTCAAAATTGACAGTAATCACTTAAGGAAAAACAAAATTAACAAATCTTGTGTTATCTACAATTAAAAGAAAATAAACTAGGACATAAGAAAGAATCGGTGGAAATACCCAAAAAAACCTTGTTCATGACACAATGATACTAGATCAGTACCAAGATTAATGAAAAATATCAAAATCAAAGTATAGCCTTTGTAATGCAAAATAAAAAAATGATTTATATTCTAGAAAAATATTTCAAGAACATTGATTCAAAATAGGATAAAAAGCATGATAAATAAAACATGAATAACATTCAAATTTTACTCATAAGGAAAATGAGATTGTAGAATAACCTCCAAGCTCCATTAATTAAATCCAGAAAACATCACAGAGTTTCTCAAAAGGAGTTGCAGGTTGTCCAACAAAGTCTAATGTAAAATCATTTCACCAATAGCTCGATTTAGATTCATGACCCTTATACATTGCAAATATTACATATAAATAGATACAAGTGGATAAAGCAGATCCACACAATAAGTAACAGACCTCATAAAACCTAGAGAGATCTAACTACTAAATTGACAAGGATTTTCCACATATCCTTTCCACTTTTCATGCATCTCAATTGCATCAGTAATGTATTCATAATGTGCGTGCTTTAGCTGAAGTTCTTCCTTGCAGATAATGGAGCGAATGTCCTTTTTCCTAACTTTACCCCAGCTTTGTAGGATTTTGGTAAGATGTGATTTCATGGAAAATGATTAGAAGAGAAATAAATGCCTTCATAGCTGGAAAATCACGTTGGCCAAGTGTGTTGATCTGCACAGTTGAATCATCTCTAATTCGATCAACATCATCCAACTTGATATTACAAGGAATTGCATCGGACAACTTTCCAAATCTTTACATTCACATATCTTCAAGCATATTATTGGTTTATGCACAAAATATTCCACAAATTTTCTCCCCTTTTTCAACCATCCATGAAACTCTAAATATTCCATTTTGAATTCCTATAAAGAAAGCATACATGATAAACCAAAGGTAGCTTGATGAGCAAGCTATTGGATTTTCTATTGCATATCCCTGATTTGATTGCTATGCAAAGATATAATCTCTTCTTCTCTCCTCTTTTCCTTATCCAAATAATTCAACTATTCCCTCAAATCATCTAAGTCACTTTGATGTTGAACCTTGAGGTCCTTGTTCTGCTTAACAAAATCAACTTGAAGAGATTACTTCTTAGATTCCAAAGAAGCTACTTTATCCCTCTCTTCATCGATCATTGTGTTCAAGGTGGAAATAGTGTGGTATTTTATTCCTGCAAATGCTCTCATGGTGGCTAATGTTATAGAATATTCTTTTGTACATCCAAGGTTTATTTTTTCCAAATAACCAATGTTCAAAATTCCCACTGACTAAATCATCCTCCCTTGCTCTCTTGGAACCCTTATTTATCACAGCTTTCTACTTTCTACTGAAAAGGTAATCTACCAAAGAGACTATTAGATCTTCTCCAAAATATAATGTTAATTGAGAGGATGAAACCAAAATGCCAACATATGATACAATAAGCATAGGTTCAGTAGCTATAGTAGAAAAGTCTTGAGAATAAATATCGAAGTCTTGAGGATTAGCCTAGATAGTTAGAGGGGCAAGGGTAGACAAATTTTCTGACTATGACTGAGAGGTTTAGGTAGCAAGAATTTTTTTTTAGATTGAGAGGTTAGACCAACACTAACTTTAATTAAAGAAGTACTATCAATTTCCATAGGTTTAGATTGGTCAAGAGCAAGGGGTTTATGTAAAGTATCTTGAAAACTTTGGGCTTGTGAGTGTATTTTCTCAACAAGATCAGGTAAAGGTTAATTTTGAATAGATGGAAAAGAAGGGGGGGTATGCATAAGAGTTTGAGCAGGTTCATTGCTTGGGTTAGTCACTTGGCTATTGAATTGACGTGAATTCAGTTGGGAGTCTATGACCAAAGAAGAAGATGCAGTACTGGGAATGGGTAAATATAAAGGATCTATAACTTCTTGAATAACTTGGGTGGATTAGAAAACTTCTTCATTATTTTCTAAATCCAAATTGATAATTTGAATAGAGGACTTGGTGGGGATAGGTTTTCATATAGTAGGGAAAGAGAAATTTTCTCTTTAATCACTAAATTAGAAATTGTCTCATATCTAGAACCAACAACAACTGGATTTTCAAGATTCATAGGTAGCTTACCTTTAAGGGTTTCTACCTAATTCATTAGATTGGAGAGAGTTTCAAGAGTAGTCTAATATTTTGATGTACTTTGTTTTGCATGTTCAGTTGTTTATTGTACAGGATCTTTAGTCTTTGTAGTGCTGACAAATAGAGATTTGTTCAGTGCCTCCTTCTCTAGCTTCTTTGTCTCTTATTCATCTAAAATGCTATGTTGCTTTATTCCAAGACTAGAATCTTTTGTGTTTTATGTGCTTCATGAATCAAGGCTCTTTATCTAGGATTAGTCTCCTTACTTAACACTTATGCAAAATTAAGGACCCCTTGATAAATTGAATCATTGGGATATGTTTCATGAATGTAGGTTGAGTTAATTTGAGTTAGAGAAAATTGGTTCAGTACAAAAAAATGTAGTGGATCATGCATTCTTCTAAGTCTTGTACCCAATTTTGATTCATGTAATATAGTAGTCATCAGGTGTGCATGAGGGGCATTATGGATCACAAGGTGTCCCAAATATAGTGGAAACCTGGGCCATGTCTTCATTTTTAAAGTGGTACATCTGTCATGATAACCTTCCACAACAATCTGATAAACAAAATTTTCAAGAATCATTCCACCTGGAACAAATTTGGGAACCAAATGAAGAGAAATGTGTCCCCAAATTATAATGTAAGTGAAAAAATCTACACAATGGAAATCCCCCATGACAGCAATGAGTTGTCTCCAATAATTTGATAGTCTAGGTGCATTTTCCTTAAAGATAATCAAATAAGGACTCAATAAACCCTCACATATATCATAAATATGCGGTTTAAAATTATCCTCGCACAAAGTGGCACAATAAATGTGTACAGGGGGTCTTGACAATCCAATTCCACTTCATGAGTGGAAGTTTGAAGGATAAACACATAATGTCAAACAAATAAGAGGCCATGTAAAATTTGGGTTTTTTTGTGGTTGGAGCATCTTTCACCAATGTCATAGTAGATTTCAAATTACGAAACTTAAGTATGAGCCCAATTGAATACCTTCCCGTGAGTTATAATGCAATGGACCAAGGTCTCCCACTCTAGTATAAATAGTGAACAATTTTATGCTCCATTGAAGCTACAGAGCATTGAATCCAATACCTTGATAGGTTCCCTTAAGTGTTGAATAGGATACTGTCTATTAGTTTTGATTTGAAAATTGTCCACGTCAAACTACCATCATTTTACCATTTCAACCAAGTTGAATTTATTTTTGTAAGCAATGACCAATCCTTGAGCAAGCAACTTTTGAGGTGGTTTCAAGGCTTATATCCAAGAAAAGGTCTATGATTTACATAATGCAATTCTGTATTTTTTGAATCTCTTAAAGAAATCAAAGGGATGTCTGAAAAAACGATCATCCACTTAACCAAATCTGTGTAGGGCATCACAACTGGGTGAGCAACAATGGCATGGAGGTTGGAAATCATGATCTTCTGAAATTGTTTTGCATCATCCCTAAACTGGGAGAAGTCACAGTTGTCGAACAAACTATAGATTGATGACCAATTTAAGCATTGAGGATCCTTGTTTCCGTAGTCTACGTCTGAGTAAATCCCAAAGTTGGGATATTTTGTTTTTGAAGTCATCAATAACTATTTTGGACCTTCCTCACCGAGCCATAGTAACTATGAGTTTTTCTGCAATAAACAAATCAACATAAGCAAAATTTGAGTTGAAAAATACAATTAACAAGAAAACCACAGTAAAATCTATCACCTTAAAAAACCATAAAATCTTCTAACAAGCAAAATCTTGTCTAAAAATCCCTAGCACAGGGTGAACAGGTAAAATGCATAGGTAATTTTTGAAAAAATATTCTAATTGTCGATTGTTAGTGGTAATTAACCTCTAATCAAGATTAAATGCATATGGTTTAAAGCAATGGATTAAAATCATTAGTAAGCATTAATTAATATCTGACTTGTTCTTTTAAAAAAAATTTGCATTCATGTCAAAGAGAGAAATATTGGGTGACACTTGTCCGATTGTGATATGAAAATTCCGATGTAAACATACCAAAAATGTTAGAAGCCGGGCATCGAACATTAGAGGCGTAAAAAAGTTCTAAAACGTTCAATTCCACATAATTATACCCATAGTAGCATATTAATTAGAATGAATAATAACACAGGGTCTTAGAATATTGGAAATACAATTTGCAAATTAATAATACTTGTCTAATGTAATGATTCTGACCTTACATAATCATAAACAAAATAAATTGAATTGAAAAAATACTTGTCTGCGGGGGCGTGGGATAACTAGCACTCAAATCGCCCGCTTTTCTGGCGATTTGTTCCCTAGATCCGATTATAAAAACCGTCAGAATCGTAGTTCCACCCCATTTATTGTGGAACTCTACCATGGAACTATGCCCCTAGGGATTTTGGCCCATTTTAAGACAACCCAGATCGTCGGAATTCCAAAAAAATAACGAGAAGGGGTGGAACTGTGCCTCGCCGAAAATTTTTCCGTCGTGAGCATGTGGCGATTTTAGAGCCAGTTATCACGCACCCTCTGTGGGAGGCTCGGATGCCTTGAGACATTAAGGCCGCTCACATCGAGAGCAAGGCCCTTTCACTGCGCATGGGGTGGAAATCGAGATGACTCCAGATGGTGGGAGGAAGAGGCCACCATTGATGTCTCCTCCTACTCCATGTTAGATGATGTATCACCCGCATTTGGGGTTATTCGACCCATAGTTAGACATCACAACAAAATTAATAAAGTGAACATCTAGAATATCAAAACCAAAAATGTTAGAAAGTTTATTTTAAGGAAAATAAGAATACAAATGTGAATTAGCCCGACGATGGGTGCCCAAAATATAATTAAAACATAAGGAAGAAGGCCTTGGGTGCGTTGGGGTCGTAAATTAACCTTTCAAAACCAATTTTAAGAAACAATTTTTGAATTAAGCATAGATAAAATCGAGAACTAACTAAGAGAAAGAAACTAAAAAAAAATAAGTGGAAAAATTTAAAGGGGTCCCATCATATTCATGTGGGATCTGTCGTGGATACAACACCCAGTAACTGCACAATGATTTATCTCAACCATTCACATTTTGAACCATTCACTACACCTGAGGCTGAAAAGTATAAAATGAGTATCAAACTGCTACAAGTAAATCAACAAGTATACATACAAGAATACTTTATAAGTAATCTATATAAGATAGTCATAAAAAAAAAAAAGTAGAAATCTTTGAAAACTTCACTCGATTTAGACAAAATCTCAAAAAAGATTGTATTCACTTTCTTAATGAGGCCCTTACATTATTCAATACTAATTATCATATTGAATCTAATTTAATAATAACAAACATAGTCTATTCTACAATTTAAAAACATAGTAGCCCTATTCTCTCTTAAATTAAATAGTCTTTACTATTATTACTCTAAATAAATTGTTCAACTCCCTATTAACTCCCCATTACATCACTATACAAGATCATAATGCACTTTTTCCTCAAATTTACAAACTAAAAATCAAAGTAATTCATTAATACATAGCAAAATATTGATAAATTAAGAGTACACTTCAAAGTTAATAGCATGATATAGAGTTAAAAAACAAAATGATTTTTTTTTAAAAACCATGGGAACAACCTCTCAAGGGTATATTCTTGTTTCCAACATATAGATTCTTTCTCTACATCCAAGGTTTCTTGTTTCCAAATAACCTGATGTTCAAAAGTCCCACTGACTAAATCATCCTCCCTTGTTCTCTTGGAACCAATATTTATCACAGCTTTCTACTTGAAACTGAAAAGGTAATCTACCAAAGAGACTATTGCATATTCTCCAAATTATAATGTATCTTGAGAGGATGAAACCAAAAGGCCAACATGTGATACAATGGGAATAGGTTCAGTAGCTATAGGGGAAAAGTATTGAGAAGAAATATCGAAGTCTTGAGGATTAGCCTGGACAATTAGAGGGGCAAGGGTAGACAAATTTTCTGACTATGACTGAGAGGTTTCGGTAATAGGAACATTTTTTTTAGATGGAGAGGTTAGACCAGCACTAAATTCAATTAAAGAAGTACTATCAATTTCCATAGGTTTATATTGTTCAAGAGCAAGGGGTTTATGTAAAGTATCTTGAAAAATTTGCGCTTGTGAGTGTCTTTTCTCAACATTATTAGGTAAAGGTTAATTTTGAATAGATGGATAAGATGGGGTGCTATGCAAAAGAGTCTGAGCAAGGTCATTGATTGGGTTAGTCACTTGGCCATTGAATTGAGGTGAATTTTGTTGGGAGTATGTGACCAAAGAAGAAGATGGAGTTGTCACATACCCCAATTTTGTAAAAGTTATGTAATCATTTTATTATATTCCTGAGACATTATGTTAAATTTAATGCTAAGTAGGAATTGATGACTCAGCAGAGTCACTAGAAATGGAATGTAATTCAGAATATTTTATTATTAATAAATAAATTATGGAGACAACAGCATGGGAGAGTTGTTAAAAAGAGGTTACTCGTCAAACTGAAGGATGGAACTAGGTGGAAAGGCAAAAGACAAGTGGCAGCATCCTCAAACACTTCCTAAGTTGCAGGTGGCAACTTCCCTATATTTGGGGTCATGATTCCCCAAGGAAGTGGAATCAGAGCAGGTGGCTCATTAATGACAGTTAACCTAACAAAGACCTAGGCAATCTTTTAAATAGTACTCAATGAACAGAGCTGGGGGTTCGAATTGTTCTGGAGGGAGAATACATTCAGGTGAATGTTATTCAGGAGTCCCATTGAGGAAGAGGGAAATTTACAGTAAGGAAGTTGTTTGAGAGGAATGTTGTAGTAACTTGGTTCCATTATAGTTGTTTGGGCTGAGAGAATTTCTTGCTGCACCTAGTTCCAGACAGGGAGACCAGAGCAAGCTTGGGGGTCCTGAGAAGTGCTGTCTGGGCACTCTCCAGGAGTTGGTAGGGAGGAACAGCCTCCCATTGCTATTGTTGTCCACAAAAACAGGTTCTGCCATTGATTTCATTATGTTTATTAAAGATGAATGAATGAATGTGGTGTTTATTTTCTTTATGTCTGAAGTGTAATTAGTTAGTAAAGTTAATATCTCACAATAACAATAGTTAGATTTGGTAGATTTATTTTGTTTTCAGCATATCTTAGTAAGAATTAATGTAGTTAAGGTATTACTGATATTATGTTTATAATGTGTACTATATAAAAATAACACAGTAAGTAATAATTTATTATTACAATTTTTAAACCTAGTTTAATTATAATAGTTAAATAGATAAGTAGGGTTTAAGTATACAGTAATTATTCTCTGGGAATACAAACTCGTTTAACAATCATAGGAACATAAATAAATATAACCACATAAATTACAATATTGATACCATTATAGATAACATTGCAGAAGAGTTGTAGCTATATTTAGAATAGCTATATCAGGGTACAAACCCTAGTCAAAAGTTAACCTATCATAACCTATTAATTAAGTCAATACACAAACCCTAATTACAAATTTAATCAGTCATTTCATAGAAACTAAATCATTGTGCAGAAACCTTAACAGAATATTATCACAAGGAATTATCAACAGTTTTAATAACCTAGTTATTAATTTAAAACAGTAGGATTAGCAGTTTAGTATCTAGCTCAATATCGAGCTTAAACATTATCGTAATATCTTTCACTTGACTCTCAATTATCGACAGAGTCTTAATCGTAAAACCTAGTTATTGTTTTAAAACCAAAGGAATAGCCGAACGGTAATTTAGCTCATTTATCGAGCTCAACAGTATAGTAATATCATTTTTTCCTTTTACTCTCAAATAACAACAGAGTCGAAATCGAATTGACAGAAAGAACAATTAAACCACATCACAACTATAAGATTCAGTTTGAACCCTATCATTACAGATTAACAAGTAAAAAGAAATACTAAGAATTAATACCATGTTTTCACCTACAGCCGCGTCACAAATTCACAGGATAAGTGTTTTAAAAACTAAAATTTACTTACTGTTGTACATAGCATCGAATAGAAAAAAAAAAAAGAAAACGCAGACAATAAACCAGCTCATTATATAGGGAACACTTTATATTAAGTAAATTTCAAAACCCTGGGTGTTAACCCTAAACCTTTTTAAAAGTGCTGTAATGAAACATAAAACCACGAGGCCGTAACCTCACCTACAAAATAGGCTCACATCCTTCGTTCTCTTCAAATTTACATTACAATTCTTCTGTAGAAAACCTAAGTGCCAAAAGGAGGATAAATAGCTACAATATCGACCGAAGCTGTAACATCCAAATACAACACAGGGTTAAACCTATAATATTTCATTTAAACATACAGTTAAAAGATTGAGCAAGGCTGCTGTAATCAATGTGTCATTTTAGTCAAGCCAAAACCCTAACCATACAGACAACCAACAAGGAGGAAACGCCATGGTGAAAACCAGGCTTACCGGGAAAAACAACCAACTGCCGAAGCTCGTGCCATTCAAGCTGCAAGTGGGACGGGACCTGCAACAACAGAGTAGTACCAGTTAAAAACAAATTTTAAACAAATTTTTGGGTTAAACTATTTCTATTAACCGGAAAACTAAGGAGCAACCCGTAACTTACCATCGAATTGAAAGAAGCTCCACACACAATAATTTTCCTGTCAACCACAAACTGAGGAGGTGTTAAACCTTCCCTTGTCACTGAAAGAACGAGATGGCAGAAGCAACGGGTGCCCTCCAAGATGGAAGCCTTGAAAACCATCAAGTCAATAGATACACTCACGCCATGACAAGGTTGGTTTTGGTAACAAAGGTAAACCCTAAGTGCTTAATAAACTCATAGTTGCCAACAACAAGGTATAATGACTCTCCAAACGATACAATGGACAAGCATGAAGGCTGGGAGCAACATGGATACTGCTAGCACATAGTAACCGCAGCATAGGCAAACCCTAGTTGTTTAATAACATTCATAATTTCTAACAGCAAGGTATATAAGGTTCCCAAAACGATGTATTGGACAAACTCGAAAGTCCGAGGCAGCATAGAAGCTGCTAGCACACAGTAACAGCAAAGACTGGACCAGGAGGGTTCGCAGAGCGACCAAGCCCGAAGGCACAGGAGAAATGGCCAAGTAGGGTTAGTCAACAGATTTATATCACCCAAATGTTTGGCTCTGGAATGACCATGTATCACTTAAAATATTTTCCATGCAGTGGGTCGACGATCCAATGTTCCACGATGAGTTTCCAATTGTTTGGGTTTCAATTAAAATCATAGCATGGGTACACCGAAATCAAAGGATAATCATAGGATGGATATTCCATGGTGGTCGGGATACCATAGTCTAAAACCTGCCATTTATATTCCATGTTCCAAACAATGCATTCGAATTCTTGCATAACATTAGCACTTTGCCCTACAATCAATCAAATCATGCAGTTATCAATAATGTTCAAGATGGAGTCTTGAAGTTTATTTAAACATGGAGAACTTGATAACTATTATAAAAATTATAAGGATGGAGTTTTCAAGTAAGGTATATGATGATTGTAAAAACATATCATTATGTTTTTTTTTTAATTTAGTCTATGTTCATGTGACAAAACCTAGATCACCTTTCAAATCCATAAGATAAAGGAGTAATGTTATAAATAAGTTACTTACAACTCTATTACTATAACGCCAATTGCAATAGTTTTACACAGATGGTTAGGACTTGCCATTCCTTCTTTAGGTGATTTTTGACTTGTAGGATCTAAGTTACCTATTTAGTAATTTTGGATTTGGGGTACTCTAATCCATTTCTTTTGTGGTTACAATTTATTAACCATCTCTTAACAGTTTCAGATTCTTGTGATAACAATTGGACTCTTGATGTCTTCAAGGCTCATTGAGTTAAATCAAGATAGCTAATAATTTTGTTCTTATATCTATTAACATTCATAGAAAAAGGAGTAGTTGTTCAATCAATACAAACCCTAAAAATGGTAAGAAGAAACCTGTAACTGATAGAATATCTTGCAGATGCTAGAAATAAGCAAAGTATATATTAACCACTCCAGATCCTTATAATTGAAGTTGCACATCAAACCGAAGACTTGGCTTGGTACAATAACAATGGATGAATAGAAAATTGGTCTGAACATGATCATCCTGTAATGTTCTACAGTACTAAGTTACAAAGTATATTTGCATTACAATAATACAATCAAAGAACAAATATTCCATAGAGCTATTTAATTCATTTTGTTATCAAGAAAAATAACTATCATTTTCTCTAGTAATTTTAACTATCTATCAGTAAGATCTTGAGGAGGTAATAGGCAGAGTGCTACCTTTAAACACTGGATAACCTGGCTAGCATGCTTATACTCTTACTGAATGATTTGGTACAACATTTGGTTTTATAATACTTTAAAGATTATTTCGCAGCAACCCGAACATTACCTGTTTATCTGTAAGAGAAAGAAAATTTGTTGCATTAGCTCGAAAGCTAAGTAAGCCCAGTATGTTATGGAAATTCCCCCTTGTGGTTGTAAAACAGAAAAACAATCAGTAACTGTAAAGAAACTCATATTAAAATTTAGATATAACAAAAGTTCATTCAGACATAATTATGATCATTCAAGCTAATCAAACAGTTAAATGAATGTTTTTAATAATATTACATGCTATGTTAAAAATTTTAAATTTTTCAGAAATTTTGGGTTTTGACAGGAGTACTGGAAATGTGTAAATATAAAGGATCTATACCTTCTTGAACAGCTTGGGTGGATTAGAAAACTTCTTCATTTTTTTCTAAACTGAAATCTTAATTTGAATAGAGGACCTGGTTGTGATAGGTTTTGGTATAGTAGGGACAGAGAAATTTTCTTCTTTAATCACTAAATTAGAAATTGTCTCATATCTAGAACCAACAACAACTGGATTTTCAAGATTCATAGGTAGCTTACCTTTAAGGGTTTCTACCTAATTCATTAGATTGGAGAGATTTTCAAGAGTAGTCTAAGATTTTGATGTACTTTGTTTTGCCTGTTCTGTTGTTTATTGTACAGGATCTTTAGTCTGTGTAGTGTTGACAAATAGATATTTGTTCAGTGCCTCCTTCTCTGGCTTCTTTGTCTCTTATTCATCTAAAACGCTATGTTGCTTTATTCCAAGACTAGAACCTTTTGTGTTTTATGTGCTTCATGAATCAAGGCTCTTTATCTAGGATTAGTCTCCTTACTTAACACTTATGCAAAATTAAGGACCCCTTGATAAATTGAATCATTGGGATATGTTTCATGAATGTAGGTTGAGTTAATTTGAGCTATAGAAAATTGGTTTAGTAAAAAAAAGTAGTGGATCATGCATTCTTCTAAGTCTCATACCCAATTTTAATTCATGTAATATAGTAGTCATCAGGTGTGCATGAGGGGCATTAGGGATCACAAGGTGTCCCAAATATAGTGGAAACCTGGGCCATGTATTCATTTTTAAAGTGGTACATCTGTCATGAATACCTTCCACAATAATCTGATAAACAAAATTTTCAAGAATCATTCCACCTGGAACAAATTTGGGAAGGAAATGAAGAGAAATGTGTCCCCAAATTATAATGTAAGTGAAAACATCTACAAAATGGAAATCCCCCACGGCAGCAATGAGTTGTCTCCAATCTTTTGATAGTCTAGGTGCATTTTCCTTAAAGATAATCAAATAAGCAGGACTCAATAAACCCTCACATATATCATAAATATGCGGTTTAAAATTATCCTCGCACAAAGTGGCACAATAAATGTGTACAAAGGGGTCTTGACAATCCAATTCCACTTCATGAGTGGAAGTTTGAAGGATAAACACATAATGTCAAACAAATAAGAGGCCATGTAAAATTTGGGTTTTTTTGTGGTTGGAGCATCTTTCACCAATGTCATAGTAGATTTCAAATTAAGAAACTTAAGTATGATCCCAATTGAATACCTTCCCATGAGTTATAATGCGATGGAATAAGGGCTCCCACTCTAGTCTAAATAGTGAACAGTTTTATGCTCCATAGAAGCGACAGAGCATTGAATCCAATAGCTTGATAGGTTCCCTGAAGTGTTGAATAGGATAATGTCTACTAGTTTTGATTTGAAAATTGTCCACGTCAAACTACGATCGTTTTACCATTTCAACCAAGTTGAATTTATTTTTGTACACAGTGACCAATCCCTGAGCAAGCAACTTCTGAGGTGGTTTCAAGGATTATATCCAAGAAAAGGTCTATGATTTACATAATGCAATTCTGTATTTTTTGAATCTCTAAAAGAAATCAAAGGGATGTCTGAAAAACGATCATCCACTTAACCAAATCTGTGTAGGGCATCACAGTTGGATGTGCAGTAATGGCATGGAGGTCTGAAATCATGATCTTCTGAAGAAAAAAATTGCATCATCCCCAAACTAGGAGAAGTCACCGTTGTCGAACAAACTGTAGATTGATGACCAATCTAGGCATTTACGATCCTCGTAGCCATAGTCTACGTCTGAGTAAATCCCAAGGTTGGGATTTTTTTTGTAGTCATCAATAATAACTTTGGACCTTCCTCGTCGAGCCATAGTAAATATGAGTTTTTCTGCAATAAACAAATTAACATAAGAGAAATTTGAATTGAAAAATACAATTAAGAAGAAAACCACAGTAAAATCTATTACCTGAATAAACTATAAAATCTTCTAACAAGCAAAATATTTTCTGTAAATCCATAATTTTAGGGTTTTGCACAAGGTGAACAGGTAAAATGCATAGGTAATTTTTGAAAAAATATTCTAAGTGCCGATTGTTAGTGGTAATTTAACCTCTTATCAAGATTTTTTTTTTTGTAATCTGCATGGGAAATTTATATTATAGTACAAAAATGTTACAGTCCACAGGAAAATTGAGATAATTCAAATTGGCCCTGTTCAAGGTGCCATCTTTACAAAACAGACCATTATAGCCAAACTTATGGAGATAAACTGGATATCTATCGAGCAAGAAAGACAGTAAACTACTATGACTATAACTCTGGGCAAGCCAGTGCATACAAAAAGACATAATGAAAAAACAAGAAATGCAGAGCTCAAGAACTAGCTTCTGTGCCTTTGGAGTCATGCATTTCCTCAAAGATGAGGCAGGGTTCAAAGAGATTATCTATCCACTGCTGCTATGGGAGCTTGAATGGCAGAGGCTCTATTTTTCGCTGAAGAATCACTGCTGCTTCATCCTTCCAAAGGCGCTTGCCATGGACAATGTCAATTGTGGAGGGTGTCAGAAAAGAGGTCCCAGGAGGGGAGACAACCTGCACCGCAATGGCAGCTGGGGGCTCAGGACATGGAGTGTTGTGAGGAACATGAACAGGTGCTGGAGCAGCATCGGCTGAGGCAGCAAGGTCCCTATAATTGTGAAGAGAGATCTCGGCTGCTTGCTCGACTGCGTGAGGCTCAAAGCCTTTATTCACCCCGACCAAGCCATCTCCAGTATCGGCCAACGGAACTTCAGGACCGACTCCCGGAGGTGGAGACGGGTGAGGGAAGATTGCATATCTACTGCCCGAGAGACATGCTTCAAGAGCCACAAGGATGCTGTCTAACTGAGCCATATTGGACTCGGTTTCCATTATATTCAGCTTGGCCACATTCTAGTTCGTAAGCATATCTTCAACCAGAGTGCCAAGCAAATTTTTCAGTAACCAATAGTGGTTCACCTGTGTACCAGGGCTACCAAAGGCGAGAATCTCATTAACACTCCTGGACTCCCAATTATCCACCAGTTTGCAAACCGGCATTGAAACGTTATCTTTGTAGCCAATGTTGGCTGGAATTTCCTTCTCCACTGACGTTGATTTACCAGTGCCCAGACTAGAACCTCGTCTGGAGATGCCTCTAGTACGCATCATAATCGAATGGGGCAGCAAAAAAGTTGAACTCTTTGTAGGTGCCGAGCTCTCCGTTGTGGATGCAGATCGGGCATAACCCAGAGGTGTAATGGCCGCAATGGAGCGAGTTTGGTTCTTCATAACCCTGCAGGTGCCGTGGAGAGCGTAGGAGGTCGCACGCGAGTGATTAAATGCGAATTGATACTAGCTCGAACAAGAGGACCATGAAAGTTGAGTTGGCATAAATGCCATCTCCCGGGCCATGTGGGCGATGGGATCCGTTGCGTGTAGGGATTCCAAATGGAGGGACGTCGTATCCATTAATAAATGCAGGTCTGGGAACTGGTGCCGGGAGGAGGAGACGTGTCTTCCCTGGCGGCTCTATTGACAGTGGCGGTGGCACCCGGAGCTGGGGTTAAGAGATCCTTGTTAGCTTGTTGAATGCAGAAGTGCTGCAGTTGGATGGGAGAGTTACCAAGATTGTCTTGCCAGAGAGTGTGGTTGCTGACGACCCCTTCATTTGCAATACCATCATCCAGGGAGTTAGCTTGGCACATAATATGTTGAAACGTGATGATCTTGTGATTGCTCAGAATGGCTGCTAACCTGTGTAATTTGCTTTCCAGTCTCCAACTTGAAGAGAGTTTGGCGACCTGCGAGCCATTTTGGAGTTTGGTAGCCAAATTAAGAATGAGTTGAGAGTCCCCTTCAGCAATGAGAGGATGAAAATTGTGCTCATTAGCTACCTGGAGGCCATACAAAAGACCTTCGAGCTCAGCAGCATTATTGCTTTCGTAACCGATGTTTCCATGGTAGATCCTGCAAATAGTACCTTCGTGATCACGGAGAACTCCACCAAAGCCAGCAGGGCCAGGGTTGCCTTTAGAGGCTCCGTCAAAATTAAGTTTGAAGAGACCAAGGGGAGGGGGCGACCAATGGGTAGGGCTGGAGTAACGGGGAAGGGGACACCACAGGGCAGGGTGAGTAGGCGGTCTATCAAAGTTCCAACCAAGAAGAATGGAACGTTCCAGAGGAGTGATGGGGAGATTAGCAGATTTCTAGGGCGAGAGGTAAAGAGTTTCTTGGAGATTGGATTTAAAAGTGCTCCAGAGGTTATCTAAAGAGTTGGCCTTACCTTTGAAGATTCTATAATTCCTTTCCTTCCAAATATTCCAGACCAGAAGACCTGGGGTGATGTTCCACAGCCTATTAAGTTGTTTTCTCTGGAAAGGCTCTTGGTCCCAATGAAGAAGAGTGTTGTTGATGTCTCCTCTGATTCTGTTGGTCCGTCTGAAGGTTTCGGCCACTTTGTCCCAAAACATGGAGGCGACTCCACAAAGATCAAGTAGATGATCCATATTTTCAATGCTGCAGTTACACATCAAGAAAATAGGGGGCCCCATGAAGCCTTTTTTTTGTAGCATATCCCAGGTAAGAATACTCCTATGAGATAGTAGCCAAAGAAAAGTTGAAACTTTTGGCGAGAGTGAGAGCTGCCAGATCTTTTTCCAGAGGGGGAAGGTGTTGTTGTTGTCATTGTAAGCCAGGATGGAGTATGCTTATTTGACCGTGAAGGAGCCCTTTGGAAGGTGACCCCAACGAATGATGTCATTCCCACAGGCTAGGTTGATTTGTCTAGTTTGAATATCGGTCCAAACCTCTTCGTAATCATGAGCTAAGAATCTAGGATGCCAGAGCCTAGGATTCTTCCAACGTCTGAATGGGTGGGTCTCGACAGGTTCCCAGAAATCCCATACCACTGCTTCAGAGTTTGTCTGCCATAATCCCGGTAAAGCATTGCAAGTGGGAAGACTATTGAGCTTGGGTATTTGTTGCCACGAGTCTTGCCAAAAAAGCGTTGAGGCACCATCTTTAATTTCCCAAAAGCTGTGCTTTTGGATGAGGGCCCTTTGAGAATTAGCAGCATGCCAGATAAGAGAGCCCGGTGGGTCAGAGTCATACTTGATCAAATGCATGGGATCCAGATGAGAGGAATATTTACGGTTCCAAAGCTGATCCCAAGGAGATTCATTTTTTGTGATCCACCGCCACCAGATTTTAGTAGAGAGAGCTTCATTGTTAATGTCTGGGTCTCTTAAGCCAAGTCCACCTGCCCATTTGGGAAGACATACCGTCTGCCATTTTACCAGGGCCCATATGCTATTATGGTTTCCTTTTCCCCATAAAAATGACCTTTGTATCTTTCTAAGGGTTTTAAGAACCCATTTCGGAGGCGCCAGGACAGAGAAGAGATAGAGGGGTAAGGATTGCAAGACTAACTTGAGGAGAGTGAGGTGACAGGGGAGATTGAGGGAACGGAAGGTCCAGGATGAGATACGAGCTTCGATTTTATCAAGGAGTTCTTTCCAAGAGGAGTGCTTGATGCCAGAGTCGAAAAGGGGGGCTCCAAGGTAGTTGGTAGGTAGAGAGGTAGTAGCAAAGCCCAGGATTCGAGTAATATTCCGCTTGGTGGTAGCGTCCGTATTGAAGAAGAAAGTTTTGGATTTTTCCAGATTAATGGTAGTACCTGAAGCAACTGAGAAAATGGTTAAGATCTTGCGGAAGGTGCACACTTCTTGCACAGAGGGGTGACCAAAGAGGAGGTTATCGTTCACCAATTGCTGATAGGAAGTAGGGTTACCTCCATGAGGTGAGAGACCACGAATAGTGCCAGAGGACACAGCTGCATGAATCATTCTACCCAGGCCTTCATCCATAAGGATGAAGAGGAAAGGGGAAAGGGGATCACCTTGGAGAATGCCACGAGTCAGGGTGAAAGTAGGTGACGGAGATCCATTGACAAGGATAGAATAAAAAGTAGTGGAGACAAGGGAAGAGATCTAGTTGATCCAGGTTGAACTGAAACCATATGCATGCAACATTTCCCTTATAAAGGCCCAACTTAGTTTGTCAAAAGATTTGGAAAGGTCGAGCTTTAATATCATACTAGGGGTTTTTAGAGTTTTGAGGGAGTGAGTGATCTCATGAGCTAGGATAATGCCATCTAGGATCTGTCTACCTTCCTTATACCATGTTTGCTCAGGAGATATGAGTAGGGGGAGAAGCGGTTTGAGACAATTGGCAATCACTTTGGAAATGAGTTTGTAAATAACATTGCAGAGGGAAATGGGACGGTATTTACCTGGATGTGAAGCTTATTTTTATTTGGGTATGAGGGTAACATGTGTGTCATTAAGGGTCGGGAGGATCCAATGCTTTTTCCTAGACTCTTCGACCATTTCCTAGATTTCCATCTTCATCAGATCCCAACAGTGATGAAAAAAGTTTGCCGTGAAGCCGTCCGGACCAGGGGCTTTGTCGTCGGTTGTTTGCTTCATCACCATTTCTACTTCCTGAAGTGAGATGGGTTGAAGTAAGGAAATTTTATGCTATTCAGTGATGGTGGCAGGAATATGGCAGGTTACCTGCGCGATGGCCTCACTTATGGATGCAGGGGGTTCAGTAAGAAGTTCTTGAAAGTATCTTTTCAATTCTTGCTCAATGTCATTTTTCTCCTCCAACACCTCTCCGGAATATCCTATTAGTTTATTTATGCGATTATGCATTGTATGATGAAGAGTGGAGCGGTGAAAGAAGGAAGTATTACGATCTCCTTCCTTTAGCCAATGGACATGAGATTTGTGTTCTTCTTCTTGCTGATATCTAGTATTGAGAGTATCCAAGAGATCCTTTTCTTTGATTTTATGAGCCTGGGTGAGACCGTCTTCCATGATGCTGTATTGAAGTGCCTCAAGATCATCTTCGATCCTTTGTTTATCCTGGAAGATATTGCCAAAGGTGGAGTGGTTCCAATCTATGAGCTTAGTCCGTAGAATTTTAATTTTTTTTCTGTAGAAGAGCCATTTTGGATTTTCCCACCACATGGATCTCCCTCCACCAATTGCTGATATTAGCCAAAAAATTTGGATGAGAGAGCCAGAATTTATCAAATCTGAAGGGCTTGTGGTAATGAGCCCCCTGAATTTCCCACGTTAAGTCAATAGGCTAGTGATCGGAACGTGCAGCCGGTAAGACAGAGGATGATAATATGCCTCCTCTCATGGTGAGGTTTTCAGAGACCAAAAATCTATCACGGCACTTTGCAATTTGAAGGACTCCTCCCCTTCTATTGTTCCAGGTGAAAAAACCAGAGGAGGAGGTGAGGTCTACCAAGTGGTTATCAGCTATGAAAGCTTTGAAGAGAATATCTTCATTGGTAAGAGCTCGGAGAGCTCCTTTTTTCTCCTCGAGAGCAGTTATCATGTTGAAGTCGCCCCCCAAAATGAGAGGTAGAATGGAGTGTTGAGCTACGAACTAGCTGATATGATCAAGGAGAAGGGTTTTAAGATTAGGTGGTTGAGGGTTGTACACATTGAGGAGAAAACCATGGAGGCTTGTACCAAGAAGGTGGAAGGACGCGGAGATGGCATGAGGGGTAGCAGCAAAGTTATCAAGGGTGAGAAAATTGGGATTCTAGACTATTGCTATGCCTCCAGCTGCGCCTCAGGCATCGGTGGCGATACAATGGTAGCCTTTCCAGAGCTTGGTCATGATGTTGCTGAGGGTGTCAGAAGAGCACTTGGTTTCTCGAAGGAAGAGAACTGAAGGGGAATCATTGAGGAGATTTATTTTCAACATACGGCGTTTGGATTAACCGTTGATTCCTCTGATATTCCCAGGAGATAATCTTCATTGGGGGGGGTGAGGGAGGGAAATAACTCAGTAATCTGGGCATATTGCCCTGATTCCACCAGTCTGGTTCCCAATAGATTGATGCGTTGTAGATCTAATTTTCTTCATCTTTTCTTGAGTTCCCTTAGCAGTTTCTATCTATCTTTATGGGGGATATTTTGAATCCCCAGTTTGTCATGTGCTTTGACTTTGGCTAGAGCGTTCCGAGGGAGCTGTATTTGGTTCGGAGGGATTGAGCCAAATTCTTTTCGCGTGCATGCATCTTCCAGTCCCAAGAGATCTAAATCTCCCAGATCTAATTCCGTCATTTCTTCATCCATGGTGCTTTCCGGGGGTATGTCCATAGGAATAGAGGGTGCAGGATTAGAGGGGGTAGAAGAAGTACCTTGAAGTTCAGTCTCAGCGACAGTTTTACTGGATTTATCTTTTTCTTCTTTGTCAATCACCTGTTCCTGTTGCTTGATTTTGGAGGAGCCATTCTCCTCGGTGCTCATCTTTTCCTGGTTGGGTTCCATTTCTGAGTCGGGGATTTGTTCCACCAAAGCTTCAAAGCTATTGTTGGTTTGGGTTATATCAACTATGTTTTTACCTGTGGTTTTTCGATTGTGTCTCTTGATCTTGCCTGCTTTTTGGAAACCTTCAGTATCTGGAGCATCTCATTGTTTTTCCTCATACTAGTGTATGCTGAGAGGGCAATCGCAGAAGAGGTGCCCATGTTCATGGCACTTGCAGCATCGAAATGGAATATGTTCATAGTCCAAAGGTTGTATCCATTCTGAATCTTCGAGAGAGAGATTGATGGCATCCAGGAGGGATTTTGCGATGTGCATGTAGACACAGATGCGAGCATAGGAGGTGTAACGCTAAAGTCTGGTTTGATCTGCAGCTCTGACATACGTACCAAGCGTATTCCCAATTTCTTTGAGCGTTTATTCATTCCAATACTCATGGGGAAGAGAATACATCCGAATCCAGACCGGTGCCCAAGTGAAATCTTCCTTTTCGGGGGTGAAATTATCGAACCAATTTTTCATGTAGAGGCCTGCAACGTTGAAGAAGTAGGGGCCGTCGCTTTCTACTCTGGCTTTGTCTTCCAAATGATGGAAAATCACTGTGAAAAAACCTTTGGAACCGAGCTGCAGATCATAGTGGGCTTTTGGTTTCCATTTTCTTGCTATCCAGTGTTTAAGGGCCTGCTCCGTCGGCCAGGTCCCCATGAATTTGCAGATAATCGCATGATCTTTCAAATATTGAGACCTAGCATTTATTCTCTCGGGAGGAAGAATAAGGCTGGGACGAGATGCCGAGTGGGCAATGCAAGTACAAGTTCCAGGAGTATCAACCACAGGCGGTGGGGAGGTTGAAGAGGAGGGTTTCAGAGAGTCAGGTATCAGAATGTCTTCAGAACCAATGCGCAGGGAAGAAGCCTATGCATTCGCATCAAGAGGAGATGAGGTCACAGCTTAGGAGGGGCCCGTGTCCCCCCCCTTAGCGGAGGCCATGGTCGAAAGCAGAGCAGAGTACCCAGAGAGTAGCATAGAGGCAAAAAGGGAGAGAGGGTATGAGTCGGAAGCTGTCAAAACCCTAAGCGAAAATCAAGGCGTCGCAGAGAAGGGAAGCAGCGAGCCAGAGCCGATCATTTTTCTCAATAGTATACCTCTTATCAAGATTAAATCCATATGTTTTAAAGCAATGGATTCAAATCATTCGTAAGCATTAATTAATATCTGACTTGTTTTTTTTTTAAGTTTTTGCATTCATGTCAGAGAGAGAAATATTGGGTGACACTTGTCCGATTGTGATATGAAAATTCCGATGTAAACATACCAAAAATGTTAGAAGTCCGGCATCGAACATTAGAGATGTAAAAAAGTTCTAAAATGTTCAATTCCACATAATTAGACCCGTAGTAGCATATTAATTAGAATGAATAATAACACAGGGTCTTAGAATATTGGAAATACAATTTGCAAATTAATAATACTTGTTTGATGTAATGATTCCGACGTTACAAAATCATAAGCAAAAAAAATTGAATTGAAAAAATACTAGGTTCGCGACATGTCGAAATAATTAAACCAAAATTCTAAATACAATTCCATTGTCTGGTGTCCGACGAATCAAAACTTCGGAATATTAAATCGTTTTTTCAACTAAAAATCCTGATGTCGAAAACCTAAGAAATTACATCAGGATGAAAACATTGGTCAAATGATTTAATAAAAATAAATGTTACTCCGATGTCTGATGTTGAATAAAATAGAAAATTGAGAACATTGGAATGAAAACATTGAAATGTTAAAATTTAAATGTGAATTAAACTTCCAACATATTCGACCCATAGTTTTTTTTTTTGTAGCAATCAAACCTTTCGATGACATAAAGTGAAAGAAAAGAACATAGAGTTACTTGGAATTTCTAGTGATGTATGTTGAATCGTCTTTCTCCTCTATGATCGGGCATCGATAATCCCCAGAACTAGAAGAATTCTCATTGAAATTCTTGGCACCGGGACTTGTAGAGCTGTCATTAGAAACCTTAGCACTGGATTTTGAGGATTTTTTGTTGGAAACCTTTGCAGGAAACGGTTTAGTCTTTCCGAAGGGGGATATAATCGAAGGACCAATGTGCTCCACCTTCTTTCTCTTGTGGCCGCTAGTGGATGCCACATGGGTGCAATCCTCAAGTTGCACTAGACCCTTGTCAAGCTGAGTGTCCTTGTTCTCCATTGGCTTGGAGACTTGTGAAGAAGCAGGAGAAAAGGAGGACCGCGTAATAGGAGTAGGATGGGGGGAGGAGTGGATTCAATCCACTGTAGAGGCTCTTGAGATTGTAAAAGAATATGTGCCAACATGTTCTTCACCATCCACAAATTCCTACACCTGACCCGTGTCCTCTGCGTAACCATTTTTTGCAGCACAAATTCCTCCTCCCAATCGCCAATGATTGTTCTCAGATGCCCAGGGATTGAATTATCATAGGCAGTGAAATTGACCCTTCCTCGACCATGATTACCCATATTATCACAGCCAGCATTGCCTTTGACGAGGAACTGCACAAAGCCTGTGGTACATTTTTCTTTACTGGAATGCCAACCTAGAATCCTTGTTCTTCTCAATAAAAAGGAAGGGGGCAAGGATCGAAGCCCAATTGCAATAGAACCAAGATAGAGCCAAGTGCTCATGCTAGAAATCCAGACCCATGCAATCAACTTCCAATTGCCTAAATGATGAGAATGAACCTCACCAATTTTCTAGCTGCTTAGAGGTCATGTATAGAAATAATGCCTACCTAGAGGCCTTAAGCCAACATATACGTAAGCCATTAATTCATTCAGGAAAAGGAATGATATCCTAGTACCAAAGCCATCTCTGCGGGGGCATGGGATAATTGGCACTCAAATCACCTGCTTTTCTGGTGATTTGTTCCCTAAATTCGATTATAAAAACCGTCGGAATCATAGTTCCACCCAATTTACTGTGGAACTATGCCATGGAATTGTGCCTTTAGGGGTTTTGGCCCATTTTAAGATGACCCACATCGTCGAAATTCCAAAAAAATAACGAGAAGGGGTGGAACTGTGCCTCGCTGGAAAATTTTCCGTCGCCAACAGGGGGTGATTTGAGAGCCAGTTATCACATGCCCTTTGTGGGAGGCTCGGATGACTTGAGACATTAAGGCCGCTCACATCGAGAGCGAGGCCCTTTTAGTGCGCATGGGGTGGAAATCGAGATGAATCCAGATGGTGGGAGGAAGAGGCCACTGTTGATGTCTCCTCCTACTCCATGTTAGATGATGTATAACCCGCATCTGGGGGTATTCGACCCATAGTTAGACATCACAACAAAATTAATAAAGTGAACATCGAGAATATCAAAACCAAAAACGTTTGAAAGTTTATTTTAAGGAAAATAAGAATACAAATGTGAATTAGCCCGACGTTGGGTGCCCAAAATATAATTAAAACATCAGGAAGAAGGCCTTGGGTGCGTCGGGATCGTAAATTAACCTTTCAAAACCAATTTTAAGAAACAATTTTTGAATTAAGCATAGATAAAATCAAGAACTAACTAAAAGAAAGAAACTAAAAAACAAATAAGTGGAAAAATCATTTTCATGATGAGATCTGTTGTGGCTACAACACCCAGTAACTGCACATTGATTTATCTCAACCATTCACAATTTGAACCATTCACCACACCTGAGGCCGAAAAGTATAAAATGAGTATCAAACTGCTACAAGCAAATCAACAATTATACATACAAGAATACTTTATAAGTAATCTATATAAGATAGTCATAAAAAAAATAAAATAAAAATAGAAATCTTTGAGAACTTCACCCGATTTAGACAAAATCTCAAAAAAGACTATATTCACTTTCTTAACGAGGCCCCTACATTATTCAATACTAATTATCATATTGAATCTAATTTAATAATAACAAACATAGTCTATTCTACAATTTAAAAACATAGTAGCGCTATTCTCTCTTAAATTAAATAGTCTTCACTATTATTACTCTAAATAAATTGTTCAACTCCCTATTAACTCCCCATTACATCACTATAGAAGATCATATTGCACTTTTTCCTCAAATTTACAAATTACTAATCAAAGTAATTCATTAATACATAGCAAAATATTGATAAATTAAGAGTACACTTCAAAGCTAATAGCATGATATAGAGTTTAAAAACAAAATGATTTTTTTTTAAACCATGGGAACAACCTCTTAAGGGTATATCCAACAGCCCACAAGCCATATATACTAGAAACTTGTGACTCAGTAGGGGCTGAGACGTCTCGAGACCCTTTATCCCAGGGGAGAGCCTCTATCCCAAGGGTCGCCTACCCTTCGAGCCTTGTCACAACAGGCCAATCAGCAACCCTATCCCCCGCCGGTTTTGAACCTATGACCTCCTCGGAGATAACACATGTTCTTAACTATTAGGCCCATTAAAATATCTATACATGATTGTTAAGACAACATTTCCACTTCAACCAAAGTGTCTCCTCATATCTTAAATGTATGTATTCCACAAGCCCCATTCCTATTTTAAATAATATTATTATATTTTTCTTATTATAGTAGCTTGATTAACATAAAGCTTTTAAATAAATATTATGAAAAAAGTTAAATAAAATATATATTTTTATCTATTTTAAATAAAAAAAATTACATTTTAAGAAATTATGTATTCCACAAGCGTCCATATGATTATAGCTTGTACTCCGTGTGACGTCCGAGTTGCAGCATTGACCACGTCAATCAATTGATACCATATTTATGGATGCTGTCTTGTCACAAATGCAAGTAGAATATTAGGTTGTGTAACGTTTATGATGAAAAGTGTGTTGTATCAAATTTCCATATATTTATGAGTTGTCTATGTTGAACTCAAGTTTTGCGGTTGTGGGGTTATAGTTTTTATTGACATTCCTTATAATTAAAGTTCCTGAATTTATAAAAGAAAATTAAAAGTAGATGGTATTAATGTGAATTTATAAAAGAAAATTAAAAATAGATGGTATTAATGTGAATTTATAAAAGAAAATTAAAAATAGATGGTATTAATGTGAATTTAAAGGAAGAGCTTAAAGTGGAATTTGGGTAATGTTTACTTTTATGTAAAGACTAAGGTGAGATGTTACTCAAAGTATATGATCCCAATGTGATATTAATTATTTTTGTATATAGTATTTTGAAAATGGAAGGGAGTAAGTGTTTTAGAGTTTTGGAAATATCTCAATGGTTAAATTTTTTATATTTAAATAGATTGTATAATATATATATAATTAATTTTAATGATCTGTTTAGTTTTGACAGGGTATTAGTGGTCAAATTAGTGTGGATATTAGTGGTCAAATTAGTGTGGAATTTTATCACCAAAGAAGGTAAGTGGCAATTGATTGTACAAGCATTCCCAATTATACAAGGAGGATCAATGTCTTGGAAGTTAATTGTATAAGCATTCCCAATTATACGAGATCTTTTAACCTAGAAGGTGGACAATGAAAGATGTACTATTGGAAAATGATGGGATAATGGGACGTGGACTTAGGATCTTCTTATCTGCTAGATTGATAGGCAAACTAAATGAGGATGGATTCAAATATGTTAAATATGTGGAGGATTTGCAGCAGGATTGGAAATTGGCAGAAGCATTAGGGCTCTCAGGATCAGAGGCTGAAGAATGGAAAGATTGGGTAAGAGAGATAAATTTTTTTTTTTTAAAGCTCTTAGATGAGCAAGACTCACTCATTTGGGAGGAAATAAGGAGGGGGGCAGTTTCTGCGTAAGGTAAGCTTATAGTATATTTTGGACCAGATTGGAAATTGATAGGCTTTGGTGGTGGACTATTATTTGGAAGGATAAGGCTCCGCATAAATAAAAAATCTTTATGTGGCTTATTCTGAAGGAGAAAGTCCTAACTTGGAATAACTTAATGAAAAGAAACTTCAAAGGCCCATGATCCAGATGAATATAGGTGGCCACCCACCTATTCCACTGGTTCAAAACAATTTTTCATTGTGGCGGTTTTCTTCTAATTTTTCTACAGTTTTTCGGGTCCCGGACTTCCGGGGCTGTTTTGAGGCCTTAAACGACGTTTTTTGGAGATTTCGAGGGCCAAATGATTGCCCATGGATGTAATTGGGCCCAATCGAAAATTGTATAGCTTAGATAGACCTTTCCAACGGGCTATCGAGCACCCCAAATGGAGATCGTATGCAAAAGTTATGAACCCGGGAAGTTGACTGTTCAACTAACCACCTTGGGGCCACAAACGTTATGATGGTTCATCTTCTAGGGTTATTTTTTTGGATGTTTAGGGTTCTTACCCTCATGCTTTTGATAAATAGGCTCTTTCAGCCTCTTCTTATTTTTAGCTTGTCATGAATGATCGTAGCTGCCACATCTCTTCTCAGAGATATAGCTACCACCATTCTAGCTGCTTTTATTTTACAGTTTGTTCTGTTTCATTCATTTAATAGAATCTGAGTTCTCTATATCGCTATGTTTCTTGTCATATATATTTGTATGTGAATATATATATGCTCTTTCATTTCGTTCTCACATAAATCCGGATCAGCCCAAGCATTTGTATCATGTCCTTGAAAGAAGAGGAATCTATTTCTCATATGTTCATTCAATGTCCATTTTCTAAACAGGTTTGGGCAAAAATTGGAATAGGTATTTAGGAAGTAAATATGTGGGAAGGGATCTTTATCGAAGACTGCTTAAGTCATTGGTTCCAAAAACTAAGTTTGAAAAAAATAAGAAGCATTCCCTTCCTAACCTTGTGGGGTATTTGGAGAGCTATAAATGAGTTAATTTTTTAAGGCAGATCTTTACCATCCTTCCAAGTATCTACTCAAGTTTTGGCTTTGTATGGGATTTACAATGAAAAATAATCTTTACCAATGAAGAAAGATAGAATTCTAAAACTGATCAAAGGGAATGTTTGTCAGGGTTTTTTTATGGTGCTTGTGAAGGGGAAAATAGAATATGTGGTTTGGGGGAATTTTTTAATATCTCTGATTCTTAAAAGATAGAATTTAAAGCAAGTATTGGGAGAGGAACAAACAATAGAGCTGAAGGTCTAGCTCAGAGGACTCTTTTGAAGCTGGCTAAAAAAGAAGAAATTCAAAGCCTCTAGGTTTATGGAGATTCTAAACCGTGGACATAATTTACTAAGGGGCTAATATCAATTTTAAATATTAACTTGCAAGGAATAGGAGCATAAGTAAAGAGATTGGCAGGAACCTTTAATTCATTGAAGATAAACCATATCTTTAGAGAAGAAAATGAGATTGTAGATGCATTATCTAAGGAAGGAACGAATATGTTGGTAGGGATAGTGTGCTATAAAAGGTATAGGAATGGAGTTTCCTAATTCTGTTCTAGATTTCATGGAGAATGTTTCAGAAGGAATATGATAGGGAACTTCAGGTGGTGGATAAATGGAAAAAAAAAATGTTTTGGAACAGGGATAGAGGAGGAAATTTCTAAGATCAGAAATCGAAGAATTTTTCAAGAAGTTGTAGGCATCGGTAGCTTTAAACCTATTGCACACCTGGAGAAACTAACTAGTGTTGTAGCAATTCTATCAGAGGTTTGAACGGACCATGTTTTGAAGCAGGATCAGAGGAGCTCCAAAGCACGTTTCTTTTGCATCTTAACAGAGTACATTTTTTTCTTTTTGAAGACTGAGATACAACATGTTCGATAATGAGGAATGAGGAGGAGTATTCATAGGTCATGTCTCTTAGCAGAAGTTTTTGGTGGTGGGATCCAGATGCTTCCATTGGAGAACAGGTCTCGAGGCTTTCTGTTGTCCTACTGAAAATACTGCCTGATGAAACCTGATAGAATCTTATGTCCTGCAGTGCTGGAGTTGATGTATATATTGTATTTGGCTCAAAAAATCCACAGAGAACCGGGCCTTTGAATATTCTAAGGATAACCAAAGTTTTATAATTCCTAAAAATGTTTTGTACTGAGATAATATGAAGAAAAATAAAAAAAGACAAAATTTGTTAAGATTATGAACAATTCTGAATTTTGAAGAGCGTGTAAATGCGAAGGTGGGTAATACTTCTATGAGAATCGAGCACCGAAGAGACATAGCAGAAGCTATTCGTCCAAATAACCAAATTGATTCGGTCGAATAAATTATTTTATTTGGCCTAATATATTAGGTTATTCAGTCGAATAAGCGCTACGTTATTCGGCCGAATAATGTTTAATGGTTCACCGTTAGAAATAAAAGAGACCTTCATTTGTGTGCAAGGTATTGTCGAACGTGAAAAATGTCTGGTGTTTTTTTATTTATTCGATCGAATACGTTTTCTGCATAAAAGCTTGGCCACAGCCTGTCTTTGTCATTTTCGTTTGCAGATTTTCTGGACCCCGCAGTCGGACCCGCTGTTGGACCCGTCTGCGCCACCCGTCTCGCCACCTCGCTGTTAGACTCCAACCCTCTATTGATGTTTTGTGACCCCTCTCGGAAGATCTTTCGCCACACTATTTCGTCTGTTGTCGTTGGTGTTCTACCACCCCTCTCGGCAGACCGTTCGCCACCCCTTTGGAAGACCATTCGGCACCCCTTTCGCTTATGTTTTGCGCCACCACTTTCATCTCCCTTTTTCATGCCACCCCTTTCACGACCCTGTGCTGCTCGTCATCACTTGGACAATGTCCAGTTCCGGGTGCTTGTTCATTGCAGAGTTGGAAAACATCCAATTTGCATGGTGGTTGGTTGTTGTGGAGTTGGACATCGTCCATTGAAGGTAATTTCTTAAATTTTCTTTTTATGTTCGCTTTGTTAGTTTTGATATTTTAACGTTGGTTCATTGTTGGCAGGTTTTGTTGGGTTTTTTCAGTGCTCGGTTTCGTTTTGTTTCCTTCGTCATTGTTGGTTCGTTTATCGGCTTCGGTCGCTCGCATTTGGTTTCGTCGTTGGCTTTTAGCATTGAAAAATAAATAGGTATGTTTTTAATTAAAAGTTAAATATAGGTTTGCTTTAAAAATTTAAAGTAGTTATGTTGTTTAATGAAAAATTATATATAGGATGTTGTTTTGATTTTTCAATTAATTTCTCAATTTAATTTATGATAAACGTTTTTTTCGGTTTTTTATGATAAATTGAGAAATTTAAATTCTCAATTTAATTTCTCATGCACTCTATCCTTGGACCGAGTTCATGAAATCTGTCAACATGGACAGAGTTCATGTGGACAGAGTTCATGAAATCTGTCCATGTGGACATCGTTCATGAAATCTGACCATGTGGACAGTTTTGTTTGATGATGATATGTACAGGTATGTAGAAAAAATTTCATACTTTGAAAAAAATGTTATTGTAAGTGGTTTACTTCATTCAATCACTTAATGAAAATATATTGTACAGTCTAAGCTCTCATTGTGTTTAGAGCTTTTTGCTTCTGTGTTCATGGAAAAATAGGTATTGTTTAAAGTAAAAAGGTACCAGTTTCAAATCAAGAACATTTTTTTATGAATCTATGGAATAATAAAAATGATTTGTAGATTTAATTTATGTTTAAATTATTAAAATATCAAATAAGTTATTAATTTAGGATTTAAATTAAGATTTAAGACTTGAACGCTGTCCACATGGACTGAGTTCATGAACTCTGTCCACATGGATAGAGTTCATGATTCCATGTGGACAGAGTTAATGAACTTTGTCCATTTAAATTAAACAGATTTCTTTAACAAAATGTTGTGCAAAGAGAGATAACTTAGTTTGAAATTTATTGAGATTTATGGTGATATTTAATATGAACTTTTTCATCAGATTATGCTCAATAGTATGAATTTTAATGTTTGACCAGAACTTTTTCATCACCTTTTCATGCATTTTTTGAGAATGTCATGCCCTATGATTGTGGAATGGACTTAGTTTTCTAAATTATTTCAATGAGCCCAAAAAAACACAAAACAAAGTATAGAGTGAAGAGTTCATGAACTATGTCGATGGACAAAGTCCATGAACTCTGCCCATATGTCAATTTGCATAAATAATCTATGTGTATGTTTATTTATATGTTTACTTTCGATTGTTTCATAATGGGATTTAGAGGAAAGGAAATTGTTAAAAATGAATCTTTGTTTTGAAGTCAACCGTCACAATTTTTTGGGGTTATAATTATCAAACTAGTTTATTTAGTCAAACTTATTACCTTACGAGAAAGATTATGAAAAATTAAATTGTAATATTTAAACAAGGTACAATTATCAAACTAGTTTATGTAGTCAAACTTATTACCTTTCTTCTTTGCATTGACTTAACCACTTTCAATTCACTAACTTAAAATAGATAATAAGTGTTGGCTAGGCTAAAACTCAAGACTGCTGGCAACACTCCTATTGAATTGAGAAACTAATTGAGGAAAAACGATGGTCTTGAGTTTTAGCTTGGCAAAGGTGATGATTCATGGTATTATGTTTTCCTTAGGTTGGAACATGGCAAACTCGGGAAACATAATACCATGAATCGTAACCGTTGCTAGGGTGAACACTTGTTATCTTCCATGAGACAGAGTTCATGAACTCTATCCTCATGAATGTTAGGAACCCATGTCAACCCTTATATTTACTTTGTTAGTATATTGTTGTTGGAAGCATATGCTTTGTAAGTTGTCCCATGGTATTTGTTGATCCATAGTTTGTCTTATTGTTGTTGGACGCATATGCTTTGTAAGTCGTCCTATAGTAATTGTTAATCCATAGTTTGTATTGGCCCATGGTTTATATTGACACATGGTATTGACCCATGGTATTGGCGCCTAGACTTAGCATACAAGTTTGTGTTGAGACCAATGAAGGTACCGTGAAGTTATTTGTATTGAGCTTGCTCGAAGAAGGTTGCCCCCTTGAAGTGGCATGTGATCAATAAAAGCTATTATGAGTTCTGTTATTTCTGCTATCTCGTGTATTTTCAGTAAGTAATTGTTGCAGGTTCTTCACATATGGTATCAGAGCACTTTCTTGGGCTCGTTGGATGGAATTTCTGCCAAATTTTTTTTTCGCATATGTTTCACGTTCGGATCTGGGAATAATCTCTATCCGCTTAACTATGGGAAGTACTTGGGAATAAGCCCTAAAACTTATTGTGAGGAGTACCACAGGAACCCCAAAGTAGTTGGCCAATTGAGAGGACCTGCCAACGAAACGGGAAACGACCCCTACCTGATTGACTAGTTCCCACCCGTGAGGTAAACCAAGAGTTATCATTTGTGGCAAAGCGGTTATCAGTTTTACTTGAGCCGTGGAGTGAGGGGTACTGCCCGAATACGCAAGCCGCCAGACAGCATTGGTGGCCGAGTTAAGCCCCTAAACTGTTGCCGAACACTTCCACGTTGTTTCAGATCCATTCTGAAAGCCGTTCCAGATCTAGCCATTTTCAATCCATTCGACGTCATTTCAGATCCATCTATTTCCGATCCCTTCCATGTTGTTTTAGATCCAATTGTTTTGATCCCTTCCGCGTCATTGCAGATCCACTTCTGAAAAATAAATAATAATAATAATAAAAAATCCATTTTTTCGCCCTATCTCCCTTGTTTTAACTCCGTTTCCCTTGAAACTTTCCGGAAACCCCTGCAATCCCAGTCTGGATATTTCATTCCTAAGGACCCTATCCCAAATTCTACTTCCCAAAGCCAGAAATCTCACATTTGTCTATTTTTAGGGTTTGCCATAACTTCTTCAATTTTCACCCACTCGCCTCCAAATTTTCCCACCGTGTTCATTCCTATTTTTGCTTCTTTGTCCCTCTTTGACAAATTATCCCGTTCTTTCACCCCACTTCTGAAATCCCCATTTTTTGCTTCCCTGTCCATTAGAAAGTGTCCAAAACCTAGTCAAACCCCAATTACCCATCCGAGTTTTTCTCAAATCCAAATTTCTCTTTACTAAATAAGATTTTGTTTGTGTTTTTCTATCCATTCCCCCCCCAAAAAAAAAACTCATGGTTATGGTTGTCACCCACACAAGAGAAAAAACCATGGAGGAAGCACTTGCAGCCATCCAAACCAAACTACAAGATCTGGATGAAAAATTTATCAGCCTCCATCTTTAGCATTCCACCATGAACAATAACTAACATCAGGAATCTTTTGTAGCCAATGGGTTCTCTTCTTTCAGCAATTTTCATGGTCCGAAGCTTAAATTTCCTCCCTTCAATGGTACTGATCTGACTGGATGGATCTATAGTGCAGAATAGTATTTTAGTCTGCATAATACTTTTGATATCCAAAAAGTTCCACTTGCATCCTTTCATTTGGAACAAGAATCCCTTCAATGGTACCGTTGGTACATTAAGGCTCATGACGAGCCAAAATGGACAGATTTTTTCCAACTCCTTTTGCAACAATTTGGTCATATTGCTTTTGATGACTTCACCGGAGCACTCACTAAACTTCGTCAAAGTGTCACAATGTTCATATATCTCTGGAAGATTATAACCTGTGCTCTAACATGTTTTCCTTGTCCCTAGGAGGATGTGATGTGGTTTTTGGTGTTCAATGGTTACGCACACTTGGCCCCATCTTATGGGATTTTGCTGAACTTTGGATGCAGTTTTCAGTCAATGAGAAATAACACAAATTTAAGGGCTTGCAACAAGGGTCTCTCCGCATCATCAGTTCATATTGCTTGGAAAATATCCTTAAGAAGAATTCACATGGTGTCATCACTCAACTCCATTCCATTTAGATGAACCCATCAACGGTCTCCCCTACTTCCTTGAATAGCTATGCAAGTGTCCTTGCTGAACTGGTGGGCTTGTTTCCTTCAAGAGACCTTTCCGGTACGAATTTAGCCGCATCTACATCTTAGCAGGAAATGATGGCTATTTTGCATGCAGTACAAAAGTGGCAGCCATACCTATTAGGGAATTATTTCTGCATCAAGACTGATCTCAAGAGTCTAAAAAATTTTCTGGAATAATGGATCTCCTCCCCAGCACACCTGAAATGGGTTATCTAACTCATTGGTTATGCCTATGCGATCACGTACAAGAAGGGTAAGGACAATATGGTGGCAGATGCTTCTTCTCGTACATTTGATGACCCAGTTTCTCTTACAGCTATTTCTCTTCTTGTTCCAAATTGGTTGCAATTTGCTCAACATGGCTATCTCTTCTATGAACTCCACGCTTCTTCATTAGCAGGGCACTTTGGGTTCCTCAAAATGTATAAATGGGAACAATGTAACATTTTTTGGCAGGGAATGAAAATGACAATTCAACAAATGGTAGCTGACTGTGATACTTGCCAGGTCAACAAGGGTGAAATGACACTCCTTTCGGGACTGCTTGAACCCTTTTTGGACAACTATTTCTATGGATTTCCTAGAAGCGCTCCAGTGGTACAATACCACATCTAAAAGGACACCATATGAAACAGTCTATGGACGGGCACCATCAGTTCTTCTTCCACACACCCTCAACATCTCCCTAGTTCAGTCAATTGACTCGGTTCTTTGAAACTGCAATCAGATTCTTCTCATTTTGCAGGACAATTTTCACATGGCAAGAATTCGATTGAAATAACAAGCCGAACATCACCATTCTGAGTGCACTTTTCACACAGCTGATATGGTTCTTCTTTTCCTACAACATTCCAAGCAACCCTCCCTAAAACTCAAAAGGTGTCAGTGGCCCGGATGCAACCCGATGATGCTACAGGGGAACCACTCCTTCAGATTCTGCAACAATTTCCACATCTTAAGCTTTGAGCACAAAGTTTTTTCTAAGGGAGAGAGGATGTTAGGAACCCATGTCAACCCTTCTATTTACTTTGTTAGTATATTGTTGTTGGACGCATATGATTTGTAAGTCATCTTGTAGTATTTGTTGATCCATAGTTTGTCTTATTGTTGTTGGACGCATATGCTTTGTAAGTCGTCCCATAGTAATTGTTGATCCATAGTTTGTATTGGCCCATGGTTTGTATTGATACATGGTATTGACCCATGGTATTGGCGCCTAGACTTAATATATAAGTTTGTGTTGAGACCAATGAAGGTACCATGAAGTTATTTTTATTGAGCTTGCTCAAAGGAGGTTGCCCCCTCGAAGTGGCCTGTGATCAATAAAAACGATTCTGAATTATGTTATTTTTGCTATCTCGTGTATTTTCAGTAATTAATTGTTGCAGGTTCTTCACAATGAACACTTTTGTTTGATGATGATATGTATAGGTATGTAGAAAAAATATAATATTTTCAAAAAACAGTTATTGTAAGTGGTTTACTTCATTCAACCACTTAATGAAAATATGTTGTACAGTCCAAGCTCTCATTGTGTTTAGAGATTTTTGCTTCTGTGTTCATGGAAAAATATGACTTTTTTAAAGTAAAAAGGTACCAGTTTCAAATCGAGAACAATTTTTTATGATTCTATGGAATAATAAAAATATTTGTAGCTAAAATTTATGTTTAAATTATTAAAATATCAAATAAGTTATTAATTTAGGATTTAAATTAATATTTAACATGTTCATAAACTGATTAAAACATCAAAAACACTTAAAAGATTGGCACATTAATTCCTCATACATCCAACAATATTAGCTATACTCATTTTAAAAACTATTAGATGATATTAGGTATATTTAGGTCCTTATTAAAGAACTTAGTTTCTTTAGCAGCTAGGTCTTATAATTTGTAGAATTAACATGTATAATTTGTATATGTTATGAGTTGATAGTTGTGTAAGTGTAGATATCATATCAAATGGAAAGAGATGAGTCTTCAAGGCAAAAGCATAGGAGGTCATCACATTCTTCAAGATTTGGTGTCTTAATTGATAATAGAAGATTTTCAACTTCACATCGGGATTCAAGCTTATTGTACAGTTCACATTCATTCGATCATCGACGAGGTGATAGGAGTACAGATGATTCCCCTTTATCTTTTGTGGGAGAATGTCGATCTCGACCTTCTGTCAGTATGAACATCAATCTTTTAATACATGTATAAATTGTATTTTTGTGTGTACACAGTTTGTACATGTTTACACATAACTTTGTTTGTATTTGAAGCAGAGAGGGAGAAAGAACGGGCAAGGGAGATAGACATGGGTGCATAGCAAGGTCCCCAAGAGGTTCATCATTCTACACAGGGTGACAAAGGTCGACCCATGACGCAATATGTTGAACTAGTCGAGGTTTGTACACCCATATTGACCTATCCATCTGATTTACCTGAGGAGCTTCCATGGGAAAGTGGTCTTCCACAAACGACTCTTCAAAGTTGTAGATCTCACTATGACAAGTTGCAACTTGATCTTTCTAGTTTGGATCTCCCTCTAAAGAACAAACAAAGTTTAGAGATGGTTATGGGATCATTACAAAAATTTATTGAGGTATATGAGGATCTTGGACCAACAACAGATGGTTTTGTTGCCTTGATGCGGAGAAGAAAGGCCCAAGTGATCGGTTCAGATAAGTGGGCTGTTGTGAAGGAAAGAGTGACCAAAGAACTAACCAACTCAATGTTTAACTTCAAAGAGGGCCCAAAGTGAAAAGAATTGAAAGTGCAATATTTTAAGCACCCTCATCTTGCACATCATTTATATGATCGGTTCCTTGCAGCATATGGTCGGTTTCCATGGAATGATGAGGTTTCTAATTTTTTTTCCATTTTTTTTATGCCGAGTTTTTTTTAAATATGAAGCCAGACTATACTGATATTCATTCCGACTTTTATGGAAATGGAAAGGGGTGAATATATAATCGAAAAGGTGCTCTTAGAGATCCCACTACTTTTTGACCTACACCTCATATATCTTGTCCACCTAGTCTTGTGACTTACAAATCGTAGATGGAGCCCACATCACAACTTGGGACAACTGCAAGGCATGCTATTGCTGAAGGTTTAACTTTGGCATTTGTAGGAGTTGATGCGAGATTGAGTCGAGAGAGGGCTCGAGCCACTATTCACCAAAATTTTGTTTACAAAACGAATGATGAGTTAGATGGAATGAACATTGAAGATCTCAAGGATTATGCTAAGATTTGTCGTGATATAGCTTTGTATGTCCTATCCAATGACACATCAAGTTTAGGAGATGTTTGTGTACTTTCAATCTATTTACTTTTTTTATTCATTTTGAATTGAATTTTTTGTTACATTATATCTATGTATGATATTATTCCTGTTTTGATGTATAGTAATAAATACCTTACATAAATGTTTATTTATTGCAGTTTTCTAGAATGTTGAATGAACATAATTTTCGAGTCTCCACTAGTGAAAATGTTGAAAATGTAGAAGAGCATCTTGGGAAGGTATATTTATTATTTACATATTTATATTTATGTTTGAAAGATATTTTATCATTTTTTTATTTTTAATTTAACTATGTATCTTATTGTAATTTGACTTATCCATGCAGGTTTCTTTAGATTCGAACTTTTTAGATGATTTTCCATCTCTTGTGAGCTAATGATTTTTATTTTTTTTGTTTCGGTTTTAAGTTAATATCTTAATTTTAGTTTTTTTTGCTTGCACTATGTTTTATTTATTAACAAAATTTAAATTTTAGGGAAGAGAAAATATGGAAATTGGTGGTCAAGATATAGGTTCCTTGATGGATGTGGATATTGGAACGGAGGTAATTTTGTTCATAATTGAACTGTTCGATGATATATAAGTTTAATATTTTAATTTTTTGAATTTAGTTTAAAATAGTTTAAATAATTTATGAAATTTATAAATTGCTTTTATACATGGTGCAACTTGGGTCTCTTCGATCTCTTTGAGGCAAAGGGAAAGCTCCAGTGGAGGAAAGTGGTGGACGTGCATTTAGAGAATTTGAGGTAATTTCGTTAATAATTGAATTGTTCTTTGATATAAGTTTAATATTTTAATGTTTGAATTTAGTATAAGATTGTTTAAATAATTTATGATATTCATAATCTGCTTTTATACATGTTGCAGGTTGGGTCGAGTCCAAGGAAAGACCCTAGTGGAGGATAGTGGTGGACTTTCATTTAGAGAATGATTTATATTACTTTTTTTTGTTGATATATATATATTATAGTTTTGGACATCGAGGAGTTTTATTTTTGGATTATACATATGTACATTGAATTCACATATCCATAACTATTTTTTTTGGATTATACATATGTACATTGAATTCACATGTTCATCAATGTTTTTATTATTATTATACATAGCTACATATTCTGCATTTGCTTTAAATGATCTAACTTTTTTTTGTTAATTATTTAGCATATTTGGTATGCTAAATGTTTAGAATATGTTTTTGCATGTTTATGAATGTATGTTTTATTAAATTTATGTATGTATGTAGATGTAAAATATTTTCAGTGTTGAGATGTAAATAATGATATGAATGTTAAGGATAAATGTTAGGAAGTTTTGATATGAATGTTAAGAATGAATGTTAGGAAGCTTTGATAAGAATATTAGGAATATTAAGAATGAATATGGGGAAGTTTTGATAGGTGCAATATAATGTTATGAATGTTTTGATAGGAATGTTAGAAATGTTAAGAATGAATGTTAGGTTCAAGTTAAGAATAAATGTTGGGAAGTTTTGATAGGTCCAATCTAATGTTTGGAATGTTAAGAATGAATGTTAGTAATGTTAAGAATGGATGTTAAGAATGAATGTTAGGAAGTTTTGATAGGATATGAAGTTTTGATAGGATGTTAGGAATGTTAAGAATGAATGTTAGAAAGTTTTGATAGGAATGTTCAGAATGTTAAGAATGAATGTTAGAAAGTTTTGATATGAATGTTAGGAATGTTAAGAATGAATGTTAGGTTCAAGTTAAGAATGAATGTTAGGAAGTTTTGATAGGAATGTTAGGAATGAATGTTAGGAAGTTTTGATAGATGCAATCTAATGTTAGGAATGTTAAGAATGAATTTTATGAAGTTTTGATAGGATAAGAAGTTTTGATAGGAATGTCAGGAATGTTAAGAATGAATGTTAGGAAGTCACTTCTTAGGAAGGTATTATGAAGTAATGTTAGGAAAAAAATTCTTGTAAGTAACATTAAGAATTAATGTTACGAAGTTTTGGTAGGTGCAATCTAATGTTAGGAATATTAAAAATGAATGTTAGGAATATTAAGAATGAATGTTAGAAATGTTGTGAATGTTAAGAATGAATGTTAGGAATGTTAGAATGAATGTTATGAATGTTAAGAATGAATGGTAGTGAAGGTTTCAATCCTTTTGGTTGTTTGATATATAGGATCTTAGTTTCAACATAAAACTTAAATTTCATATAAATGATAAATTGAAATTTGTATAAATGATTCATACTTTCAATTTTTAACTAATGATTTATATTTTCAATGTTCAGGTACATTTTGTTATTTGGTGAACTATAGATGCTGCTGAAATCATGGCAAATGGGGATTTAACGATTTTTTTGTTTTTTAATCATAAGAAAATATTACAGGATTGTGAAGCTTATGCTAAATTAGAGCAATGGTTTTAGACAACAATTTGATTAATTTTCATCGGTTTGTTGTAAATAATCATTGCTCTAATTTAGCATAAGCTTTATAATACTGGAATCCTTGAATCCTTGCTTGTGATTAAAAATCAAATGATCGTTATCTCCATTTTCCATGATTTCAGTTATGTGAACTTACACAAATGATATTCTAAAAATCTCATGGATCATATTTATATGAATTGTTCAGCCATGCACAAAGCCAGTAATGGATCAACCCATTTAATGCATCAAGAATAATAATTTTCCATTATTAAGTACATTAGAGAAGCATGAAATGGATCAGATGAATACAAATTCTAGCAGGTTTCTTGGTGATTCTTCACTTACATCATTCAATCAAAAGTAAAGATTCGGGGCAGAGTGTGGGGACAGCCACATCCGTTATCTCATCCTTTAAGTGGTCTAATAGACATATGGGGACTTGAATAAAGTACTTTACACAGACTTTAAGACAAAATTACACATTAAAGACAACATTTCATATAGTTGAAATATAACATTTTTCAACTTCTTCCAAGTTTTATTAAAGTTTTTATTACCAAATAATTTTCGAATTCATTTCAACATGCTAAAATACAACCATTTAAACTCTTATTCTAGTTCTCATTCAAGATCATAGTCATAGTTCAAAGAAAAAAATATATTGTACACAACATTTGACTTGGACAAAAACATCGATCAATTCATTTTTGATATAGTTAAAAACATCGCAATGGAATGCCGTCCTCAATTATCCGTTCATGGTCATATTTGGACAGTTTTCATTTTTTAGTTTTTACTTGTTTTTTCAATGGAACTTGTACCAATTTTATTCGATATGCACATACTAAATGACTATATTGAAAACATATATCATCAGGTTCATAGTCCTAAAAGTAAACATAATTTTCAATCATATGGGTCTGCTGAAAAAAATAACCTTTTAAAATGATGGATCCTCTCTCGTATGTAAATCTATTGTCATCGTAGTCCTCCAATAACTTCATCTTTCCTTTAGTGCATCGCATCAAATAATATTTCACATTTTCGTTGTTCTCTAAAGGTGTAATCACAACGAAAACATCTCCTGTGCAAATTACAATTGGAGTTAGGGTTTTTAAATCAATTAAATTGACTATACACATAAGGTGATGGAAAAGAATGAACAATCAAAAAAAAAGTTGTAAGTTCATTACCTTCTCTAACAAGATCTGAAATTCCATCGCCATCAGATGATATTGCTATTTCTTCTAATTCTAATCCTTCTATGCTTGTTAGTGGCATTTTTCCCTTTGGATTAATCTCTGTGTGTTTCCAATGTTTTATGTAGTTGTTCGTTATGTTTTCACAAACTTCTGTAGATTCAACATTTTCAGTGCAAATATGACAAAAGCATGATTGCTTTCTACTGTCAAATGCAAACACGTTTTGGAAGGATTTTGTTTGAATAGAGTGAAAATATCTAGTGCCATGTATGGTGCTAGCCTCATATGGTATTGATCTATTTATATCTTGGACCCCAACAAGCCAAAAAAACCTACACAATAAATAATAAATCACAAATGACAACTTTTGATGTTAGTGTACATATACTTAAATGTTAGTGTACATTTTTTTAAATTGACAATTACTATAAATTAAAAAAATCGTGTACATACCTGCGCACATCTTTTGATTGTTGATTATAATCATGGCTTAGATTTAATTTACACCATTGGACAACCTATGCAACTTAATGAAACCATGTAGAAGAATGGTTTATTTCCCATCTTCGAAGTGCTCTTTTTATGCATGCTCCTACACCATCATGTTCACCTTTTCCATGTTCAGTTTCAAAGAAATTCGAGCGATGTTTAATGTTCAATGCTTTATGAAGTCGACATAACCAATAAAATGATCATGAAAATTTAAATTGTCCCGCACATCCATTCGACCATATCCAATGTTCATTGAATTTACCTTCACGTCTTTTTAGTAAATCATAGAAAATATTTTCAATACAATGCTGAACAAAATGTGTATCGTGTCTATGATCATCGCTGATATAAAAGTGATATTCTTTAATCACATCTCGATTGTCACACGTGCTTTCAATACCATCAACATCATGTTGAGAATCTTTATATAGAACATGGACAAATATTGAAACTTGGTCAGAATGATAGTATTCACTTTGTATCTCTTTTTATGTAGGAAATGTGTAGTTTTCTGCAAAATCAACTACTGACAAAATTGTTCCTGTTGGAAAAATTTCACGAGACTATTTGAATTGAAGGTCTTTCCATCGTGCTCTATGTGAATGCTTGGTATATTTATAAATTTCAGTTTCAAATTTCTTGAGAAAATTTGTCACACATATTTTATCTTCTTGCAAATCAATTCTTTTGGAATGTGCATCACTAGAACTTGCAGCATAATTGTTGTATTCATATCTTCTCCAAACAACAGTTACATTTGACAGCGACTCATCATTATCGATAGGATATTTATTGTGGAATAAAACTAGATTTCCACAACGATGATAATGTTTTCCATTGACACATTTCTTATTATAAAATATTTCATTGTGATCTCTCTCACATAGAGTTTGAGATATGAATTCACGTATTGTGGGCAGAGGTGGTGACATTGTTCAAAACATTTTACCAAATTCAAGAAACGTGTCATAATATAATTGAAATTCCACATGATAACGGAAACATGTGTCACGTATAGTAATAGGTCTAACATACCATGGTTTTTGTTGCACAAATGTAGTGATTGACACATTAATTCCACGATGATCTTCCTTGAATTTATTAAACAATTGTACTTGTGTCATTTTCATTATATGTTTTGGATAGCTTTCATATACATTTCATGATACTCTTTGTCGTATCACATCTCTTGAATTTGGTGAAACTCGAGCATGTGCCAACCAATATTCCCATACAATATCTTTAACACCTACTCTCATTCTATCTTTGTCAGGTTGTCTAAAAATAATTTCCCAGCAAGCAATTTCATCATTTTCATCTATTTGCATTCTGAATTTGCTATGTTTGTATAATGTCTTTCTTGAGGTTCCAACTACTTTTGCTGGTTGTGTTGCCAAACAATTTTGTCTAGTACTAGCTGAAACAATTGTTGTCTGAATTTCTCTACGTGCAACACTGGTATCTTTTTTCCTGGATTTTCCAAAGTTTTTATTGCATCACCTATATTTTCTATCACATTATGTTTCAATTTCGAATCTTTTGTCGCTTTGTGAATACCCAATAATGACGTAGCACCTTCTAACATCTTGGACACTAATAAACATCTCAAAAATTGTGTTTGTCCTACTATTGAATAATCCTTCAGAATATCATCATAAAATTTTGTAGCACAATATCATGTAACATGGTTGGGTATTTTTTCTCCATATCTGTTGCAATCAATGTCTTCTAACATTTCATCATCAAGTTAAATTTAATTTAACATATATCCAAAAATACAAATCATTATAAAAAATGAAAGCCTTGTTTTTTTGGCATGATATCTAAGTTTTTGTTTCTCTCTATTAGCATCATCATCATATTTACAATCATTTTTTTTTTACGGTTTCTCTTATTTCCCATGATTGTTTAATCTATAGATGATAAATGAAAGAATCATCACTTTATAGTAAAAATAAATAAATTAAGATTTAAAAACAGTTACGAAATTTATAAAGACATGAACTGAAATTTATTTCACCTTATCAAAATCTTGTAAAAGTCTTTTGAAGAAAAACTCCTTGGAAAGAAATTTCTTTTGAAAAAACCCATTGAAAATAAATCTCCTTTGAAAAAAACCTTCTTGGAAAGAAATAAGAACTCCTTGACAATAAATATCCTTTGAAAAAACGCATTGGAAAAGAATAAGAACACCTTCTAAAAAAATATTTTTTGTAAAAACCATTGGAAAAAAAAACTTCTTTGAAAAAATACCTAGCAAAAAAAAATTCTTTGAAAAAACCACTTGGAAAAATACTTTGGAAAAAAAAACTCATTTGCAAAAATATCTTGGAAAAAAATTTCTTTGAAAAAATTCTTGCAAAGAAATAACTTCTTTGCAAAAAAATAACTTCTTTGCAAAAATATCTTGGAAAAACAACGCTTTGAAAAAACCATTTTCAAAGAAATAAAAAGGAAAAATACATCTTCTTTGCAAAAATACATTGAAATAAAAACTTATTTGCAAAAATACCTTAGGAAAAAAAACTCTTGAAATGCACCCTTTGGAAAGAAACCTTCTTTGAAAAAACCACTTAGAAAAATACTTTGTAAAAAAACTCATTTGCAAAAATATGTACAAAAAAAAATACTTTGAAAAAACCTCTTGCAAAGAAATAAATTCTTTGCAAAAATAAATTGGAAAAAAAACTCTTTGAAAAAACCCTTTGCAAAGAAATAAGAAGTGCAAAAATACCTTGGAAAAAAACTCTTTGAAAAAACCCCTTGCAAAGAAATAACTCACTTGCAAAAATACATTGGGAAAACAACTCTTTGAAAAAACCTCTTTCAAAGAAATAAGAAGGAAAAATACGACTTCTTTGCAAAAATACTTTGGAATAAAAACTTTTTAATTGCACCCCTTGGAAAAAAACCTCCCTTGGAAAAAAACCTTTCTTGAAAAAATCACTTGGAAAAATACTTTGGAATAAAAACTCTTTAATTGCACCACTTGGAAAAAAAACCTTCTTTGAAAAAATCACTTGGAAAAATACTTTGTAAAAACAAACTTCTTTGCAAAAATATTTTGGAAAAAAAATACTTTGAAAAAAACCCATTGCAAAGAAATAACTTCTTTGCAAAAAATACATTGAAAAAAAAAACTCTTTGCAAAGAAATAAGAAGGAAAAATACATTGGAATAAAAACTGCTTTGCAATATTGCCTTAGAAAAAAACTCTTTGAATGTACCCCTTGGAAAGAAATAAGAAAAAAAATACCTTGCAAACAAAATTCCTTTTGCAAAAGAAATCTCCTTTGAAAACCTCTTCAAAAATGTTTTGATCAGAAATATGCAAAAATAAAATGTACGGAAATAATGAATCTATTTAGTTTTATTTATACAAGTACATGCAACGATTTTTTTTTTATTTTCTGGCCGACGAAAAAGTTTTTGCGTTTGGTTTTTTGGTCGAACAACCTTTGTTGTAAATAACGGTTCTATTACGGAAAAAGTTATTCGGTCGAATAACCTCTGAGACCTAAAAACTTTACGATTCTGCACACTTTTCAGGTTTCTCCATTTTCAGAAGGTTAAAACAATCTCTTACACTACAAATTGACTGCCGTACTTGATACTATTAGTTTCATCATTGAATCTACTTTCTGTATGTATAGATTTTGTTGTATATAGGTGAAATCTGATATTTTTAATTTTTTTTTTCTTAACATTTGTCGAATTTGGTTTCATCTCTTTCAAAATGTAGTGAAATGAAAAATCCATAACTTTAAAAATACACAACCAAAAACATTGAAAAAAATATGGCAGTTTTAATTGGCGTGTCTACTTCAAAAGGGTATTCGTAGATTTTTTAGTTTTATAGGCAATTGAGATAAAAGTGTCACAACACAAAACATGTTGAAAATCGAGAAGGTTTCCCTATTGATCGAATTGAAAAAAATATAATAATTAGTATATAGATCCATTGGTTACAAAATTATAGTCATGCATTAGTATATTGTGTGTACATTGTTGTAGCATATTTTTTTTTGGCAAAAAATAAGTTTAACAATGATTTTAAGTTCGCAACAAAACATGACTATTTTGTAGTCCTTTCATTTTATAAGAACACAGTGTCAAACATTTGCTAAATCGACATATCAAACTCAATAAAATAAATTGAAAAAATTATGAATAGAAAGTTAACATAATTCTCTAAAAGTTTTATTTTTACTAAAAAATGAAATTCTAAACAAAAATATCACTTTTGTTTGCCCAAAATTGAAAAACATGAAAAAATCATATTTATTTTCTCACAATACCCCCCAAAATAGACACTCATCTTCATGGATTCACCCTAATATAAGCACATGAAGTTAGTGTTTTATTTTTCAATAAATAAAATACAACTTTTTTCTATGGAAAAAATAAATCTTATGTATGTTTTATTAAAAATAAAATAGGATAAAATATTTTGAGGTACCAACCTTTATTTAAATTTTGCATTCTAAAAAACATTTCACTTCAAGGATGATTTTAAGTTAAGATAGATCTATGAGGATTTATTTTAATTCCCTTCTTTTATTTTTTTAATTTGTCACTTTTCCTTTCTATTTAATGTTGAATATTAGAAATGTAAGTTTTTAACATGTGATTATCTTTTAGTTATAAATGCACCTTATTATTCTCTAGGAGATATTGTTTTAGATGCATTTAATTAATTATTTAATTAATTTTATGATATTTAATTAATTGACTATAAACAACAAAGAGAAATAGAGAAAAGATCCACCACCACTAATAATAAATTTGTAAAATATTCACCACCACCACCAATTTTGTAAAATATTATATTTAAATAATACATAGCACATAAGTTACAATTCATTTAATATTAAGTTATAAAAGTCTTCAATATTAGGGTGTAAAAGTTAATATAATATTTTTGTAAAGTATTATGTTTAAATAATACATATCACACAAGTTACGATTTATTTAATATTAAGTTCTAAAAGTATTTAATATTAGGGTATAAAAGTTATTATAGATTTATTTCATAAATGTATTTATGCCTTTCAACTTTAATCCATATCATTTCTTAATTATAGTTTTGAATTTAACTTATGTATTTTATATATTATTTTTTTTCGTTTGGAACCTACACGCATTAAGGGGTGACAAGTGACATATCGGACTCACCATTTTAGAAAGTGCCTTCTTAAGAATATATGGGAAATATATGATGGACAAATGTTACAATTTCTTTAATATTATGTTGTAAAAGTATTTAATATCAAATTATAAAAATCCAATTCATATAAATCTATTTAATAATTATTTTCTTTAAATTTTTTCAATTTAATATATATATATATATATATATATATATATATATATATTCTTAATCTTAATTATAAATTCATATTATATATATATATTTAGAAAGAAATTCTCAATACAATAACCCTCCTCCCATTTTCACCTCTAACCTTAGCTCAAATTTAAATATTATATAAAATTAATAATATATAGAATATGTGTATTACTATAAATCTATTTTAAGTCAAAATTATATAAATACAAAATAAATATAAAAAACCATTTATTAATTAATGTTTTTTTTATTTTTTGAAATGCTTAACAAAAAAAAATTAAAATAGATTTACATTTAATATATATGAATTATTGTATTCAATTGGCATATGATGTTACATTCTATTCAAATAACAAATGAGAAGGATGTTACATTATATTCGATAGTGATTCATAAAATCAGTCAACCTTATATCAACCTTATCGAGGTGCATTTATATATATTAAATCATTGTAAATTTTTAATAACTCGAATTGGATCGCATGTCTAGTAAGGTTTAAGAAAAACACAAGTGACATCAAATTTGCATAGATGTATAAGAGGTTTTCTTTGAGTTTCGAGTTTGTCATTCTAGTTTTTATCAATATTCTTTAAAATTAACATTTTATGTCTTAGCTTTTATATCACTATTATTTATTTATAATTAAAATTTTAAATCCCATACAATATAAAGATTAATTTTCAAAATATATGGTACTCATTTTGAAAGTATTAAAATATGAAAAGAAATATGATTATGTTTTATAAAGTTTTTTATTAATTCTCCCCATACTCACTATCATTCACTATAAACTCCTCCCACCACCACCTTCATAAAGTGAGGATGAGGGAAGGTGTATGGATGGTTAATGGGAAACAAATTATATTGACTCATTCATGGCTCAACAGCCCTGCGAGTGAGAGTACATAGAACATAAACCATAGTGGGAAATAACACAGACAAATTCACACACATAAATTTATAGCAAGGCTCAGAGGTCTTTCAACTTTTATATTAATTCATGAAATAAGAAAATGTGTTAATTAGGAGATGTACACAACAATGTGCCCCCTGGTCCTAGTCTTAGGTGTCTTAAAAGCATATAATTGTTTTTATAGCCTCCATAATGCTCATGGCTTCTCTCTCTCCTATGTTCTTCTTATGTTTCTCCCTTCCCTAGTATTCTTCGCTTCTGTTGATGTTCTCTATCTCTTCTCTACCTTTCCCCCCAAATATTTGGAGATTTATTCCACTGCCTTCATCTCTGGTTTCATTCACATTCTCTATTACATTCTAGTCCGTTACAATTAAGTCAATAACTCAAAATATCTCCTAGGTTCATTGATCCTAGTCATTCAAATCGTAAGGGTGAATGGTATCCTAGATATTCCATTAAATCGTGTACTTCCTACAATAACTTATTCATTAATTTTTTTCCTCTGGGTTCTCTATTTGTCCTCGTGAAGCTTTATTTTTTTGACTTGCTTCATATGCTTCTTCAACACTTCTTTTCTATTTTTGGTGAACCATAACCCCAACAATTTCGTACCAAAATTATGGCTTTGATATAGCTTAGTTGATGCACTATCAGACCTTGTTGATCAATGTTTCCTCTGATGACACCTTTCCGTGACTCTGATATGCAACTTATGATGCCCTTTTTCCAATGCATTATTGAACTTGGGCTATTATCCCTTTTTCTAGTGGCACTTCTTCGCAACTTCCCTAGGAAACTCTTAATATTATTTCATCAATGGACTATTAGACCTATGTTATCGGCCTTTTCTTTAGAGACAATTTTGGGAAACTATGTTATGCTTTCCCTGATTTGATCTAGCATCTGTAATTTTTCCCTTGGTTATTATCGACAGATACAATGCTCCTGCATAAGTAACTAATGGAACTTTATTTATATGAGGGCAGGGTTTCAAAGACTTAATAGACAAAAATAACTCATAGGGATCGAGGGTGTGGTTAGGGGAGTTAATGAGAAAACTTTATTCTCACACATGAGGTTGGGGGTGTGAGGGATTTAATGGGAAGGGCTTTAGGTTTTTCCCATTAAATCTCATTCCCTCCACCTGCACCCACATGGAATTAATGGGAAAAACTTGGGTGGGAAGAGTTGATGGGAAAAAAAATCCCTGTGACTCCATGGGGGCCAGGGTGGGGATGGAGGGGGTTAGTTAATGATAAAAACATGGCTAGGGGAAAGTTAATGGGGAAAATTTTCCCATTAAATCCATTGGGGTTGGATTGGAAGGAATTAATGAGAATATTTTTGGTGGAAAGAGTTAATGGGGAAATTTTATGTCATTTTTCTCATTTTCTCCCCCTTACCCTCACCCTATATAATTCTTTCCCATTAAATTTTACATGCATGTGGATGCATGAGAATTTAATGGGAAAAAATTATATTTGTTTACTTGTAGTCGGGTGGGAGGAAGTAGAATTGAATTTTTTTTAAACTTTTAAAAGAGGGTGAGGGTGGGTGGAGTTAATGAGAAAAAAATTTAGGATTTAACATTAGGGTGGGAGGACTTAATGAGAAAAACTTAGTGAACATGGGCCTCCTTGATGAAAAGTATTATTCCATCATTAGGTGGCACACATAATTATTGAAATTTATATAACCATCCATATTTGATTCTCAAAAATAGAAAAGGTGATTCCAGTTTACTATTTATTATCTAGTACTAGAGGGTGTGTAGCATGGGACCAAGATATAGATCTAAATAGTCTTGTTGCTTCTAGTGATCACAGGAAAGAACCCTAATGCTGAGGATTAAAAACACATGAGTTATGAGGTGACTGACAATATCATTTGTTTGGCTTGTGAAACCATTCTTGTATTTTAGTACCAAATGAAATTGTTGAACGTAAGATGCCCATTTGATGTGTTTTTGTTATTGTATATTTGTTTGTATGTTAAAGAAAAGCAAAGGATGGTGATCAATGTGAAATACCGTCTTCTTTCTAGGTACATAATGATGCTACTAAAAAAGACCTTGGATAAGGGTATATAATTATTTAACGTAGGAAATATTTTAGATGCTGGTATAAAATAAAATTTGAAAATGCTAAAAACTAGATGATCATCTTCTTTGAAGAGAACCCCAATAGCATATCGATATACATCAAAATCTATCTATAAGGTTTTTGCAAGTGTATCAAATGAAGAATTCTATTATAATAGATGAGTTGTTTTAGATGCTTAAAGGTTGCATCAGGCTCTCCAATCCAAGAAAATTGCAATTGGTTGGAAGATTGTGTAGAGGGCATGTTTTATTTAAAAAATGACGCATAAACTTGTTCTAGAAATTGAGTCCTCCTAAGCAAGGATAATTTTAGGGGCGAAATTTAGCCCATGGGCTAATTTTCCATGTTTTTTTCCAAAAAACAATTCACCAATTTACATTTTTTGAAGCCCCATTTCGCCCAATTTTGACGGGGTAAACTTTTTTCACTCTAAAATTCACCAAATTATTATATAAACTATATAAAATCCTTAGAAATTGAAACAATTTTAGAAAAATATCACCAAATATTTTATAGTTGACATTTTAAAAATTGGTAAGATTCGCCAAGGTTTATACACTTTTAAATAAGTATGGGTCCTTAAAATTATCCCTGCTCCTAAGAAAATTTTGAGTTCGATGGTAGATTGGGGCATAGGAAAATCCAAAAGGGTTTTAACATTGGATGGATCAAACTGAATACCAATGTGGTACATAAGAAATCCCAAATAATGAGCAATAGATTGTGCGAATGAAAACTTGTGTCTTTTAAAATGTAGCTTGTGAGTATATAATAGATCCAAAATGATGTGGAAATGGTGGAGGCATTCATCTCAAGTCTTGTTAAATATCAATATGACATCAATGTAGATCATAACACAACATCCCAAATGTGGCTTCAATATACTAGTTGTTTAGCCTTATCAATAATTTTGGAGGATTGGCGAGACCAAATGGTATGCCAACCATTCGAAAATATCAAATTTAGTTCTAGAATGAGTTTTCCAAGTTCACTAGACTTCACATCAACCGGATGATAGCCTTTCTGGAGGTGAAGGCTAGTAAAATAATGAGCCCTTAACATAAGCTACAATTAGGTACATTACGAAACAACCCCCAAAGAATTAGATCAATAGTATGTTTAATATTGTGTAGAGGGGGGAAACTTAAATATCCTCAAGCAAGGTAATACTAATCTAACGGAGTATGAAGTGATGCTAGGACATATTTTACTAGAATGTCTAGTTTGATCAAATGTGAGACACATAAATGTAGTTGCGGGAATATGTTAGAAGTATATTTTAAATTGAATCACTTTTCACACTAGAGTAAAGTATATTAATTCAAACCTGCATCAAGGATGTCTTTGTAGTTTGACTGATAAGGATAACCAAATATGAGAGAAAAACAATCTAATGGTATGACGTCTTGTTTCATCATATAGTGAAAAGGATACATATACGAGCATAGATCCATCTTAAAGCCGGATCTATCAAGCACCAAAGAGAGGGCTCCAATTTCTTGAGGTGTACTTTTTTAAAAATTTAAACCCAACAAATTTGATCTCTCTTGGTTGATAAATCCGACAGATTGTTTTTAAATACTTTCCATAATTTTTTATTTATGAGTGGCATGATTTTTTTTTAATTATTTTGTTTAGTAGGAACGTTACAACATCTCCCCCATACTGGGATGTAAATCACCTCACTCCTCTTAGTGCAAAAATGTCACTAAGTAGTGTTGATGAATGAGGGAATGATTTCAATTATTGGTATCCCAACATAAATGATATGGGATAGGATGGGGATTTATGGGGAGATTTTTTGTTATGAGACTACAAAGGATGCAATACCAAATGATTTTTGATTCCATTGTTAAAGTTTCAGGATGAGATGGTAAACACAATACTTAATCTAAAATTTATGGGTAATCAAGGCTTCTCCATCATACGAGGTATATCATAGGATATTAGGGACCACACTTGCATGAAGAGTGATAGTATTTGGCACTTTCATGATCTTTGGGGATACACAAAGTTAAAAAATGAGGGAGATGTGTCCCATTTTTAAAAAAATAGGGCCTTAGGAAGTGCTTTATATTGTAACACATGATATTAAGATGAACGTGTATTAGATTTTTGAAAGAGAAATAAAAGGGTTTGTGGAATGGAGTAGAATTTGTACAGAATTTGTAACAAATATTTTGAGGTGCAAACCTTTTCTCAAATTTTGGACTCTAAAAAAGGTTTTTACCTCTAGGATAGTCCTAAGTTAATATGGATTTATGATTATTTATTTTAATCCCCTTCTTTTAGATTTTTTACTTTTTCATTTTTACTTGGGTGACTTTTTCTTTCCATTTACTTTTTAATGTTAGAGATTTAACATGTGATTACCTTGTAGCTATAAATGCACATTATTATTCTCTGTGAGATATGGTTGTAGATGCACTTAATTAATTTGATGATGTCCAAGTTCATTGACTACAAACAACAAAGATAAGTAACAAAAAAAAAAGTACCAAAGAGATTCAAATATTATTTATTCTCAAAAAAGTCATTAGACCTTATGGTATTCCTTTAGGGCATTAAACCGTCTAGCCTTCTAAGGACATTACTGACTTATATTTTAAAATTGACTATTGGGATCGTGAGGTCCCAATAGTCAATTTTAAAATATAAGTCAGTAATGTCCTTAGAAGGCTAGACGGTTTAATGCCCTAAAGGAATACCATAAGGTCTAATGACTTTTTTATGATTTTATAAAATATTAATTTTTTCCGATATTTCGCCTATTTCTTCAAATAATTCAATAATTTGTCTATCTTATGCTTCTACATGTTCGTTAGGCTGTGACTTAGCCATATATCCACCCTTCACACTAAACTTCATTTCTAAAATATCCCAAATCATTTTTTGCATTATTAAAGTTTCAGAGTACAAGGTTTGGAGCCCTATGAAAAAGAAATTAAATTTTTATATTTTTTTGCTAATTTGTAAGCTTAGTTGAGACTAACACCACCATGCATGTTATGTCTTGTCATTATAGAAAATCCATTTCTTCATTAAAGGAGGATGTTGTAATAATGTCGAAATAGGATTTGTTGTAGTGATTGGGTTGTTGATAGGAATTTTCTCAAGATAGGATTAGTGGTTTGAGATTTAAGATTGTAGGATGTAGATCTTGGTTTGTTGAGAATAATTTCTCCTATATATATGTAATCATTTTTCTATGAATGATTTAAATTGGTTTTTACCATCTCGTACGTGTGAGCCTTTGTGCTCTGCTCCTCTGCCTCTTTATCTCCTCTTTATCTATGTGTTATGACTAATGTAATGACAGTCATAGAATCATTGAATTATGAACAAGCCAAAGATAAAAAGGAATGGATGGATGCAATGAATGAAGAGTATAATTTTCAATTTTGAAAAATGAAACTTGGGAATTAGACTAATTGCCTAAGAATTAAGTTCCCGTAGGATCGAAATGGTTGTTCAAATCTATGTTTAAAACTTATGGTAGTATTGAAAAATATGAAGCAAGACACATTAGAAGTGGGCATTATAACTAGGGCACCAATATAATTGGTACATTTCTGGTTCATTGTGTAAATATGGTGCAATGGGTTCCTTACTTTACCGTGCTCTGATGCCATGTTAAATTTTTTATAATAATAGAAATATAATTCAATTGCATGCAGTGGAAACAAACATGGATCACATAAAGAATAACCATGCACAAGAACAAGAATACACATAAATTTATCGTGGGAAACCCTTCTTAAGGGAAGAAAACCTAGAAACCTTCCTTACTAAGAGAAACAATTCAAGATCCAAATTACATCAGAGATACAACAAAAGATAAAACTCCAGAAAAGTATTCTATTATCCCGGTCTTCTCTTCCCCGCACTTGCCCATAATATTAGCTCACTTGAGCAAGAATTGGATGCTCAAATAAGTGAGAAGTCACTTATATTTATACATATTTGATGGTTAAGGGTAAAAGCATGGTAATGTGTCTCACTATGCAGAAATATAATTTATGCCATTATTGTAAATTTATTCAAATATCTATTATAAAAAATAAAAAATGTATTTTAAAAATAATTTTAACAATCACTTGTATATTATTTCCATATTAAAATAAAAAATATTGATTTCGAAGTCTTAAAATGATAGTTTTTTGGGTTGCATTTTTAGGTATAAATATTTTTTATTTATACAAATATTTTAATAATAATTAAAATATATCTTAAAATAGTATTTAAAAAAATGTACAACAATCTTAAAAGTGTGTATAAAGGACTTGTTCAAAAAAATAGGAATTAAAACAATAAATGAAGATAGATATGGAGGTATGGGTTCTTTGAGTACTTATGAGATGGTGAAATAATAATAAATGACCTTTACAGAAAATGAATAAATAAGATAAAAACAAATTTTTTATTTGAAAAAAAATGCCATATAAAATCTCATTCACAATGAATTTTTTTTTCATTACATGATTATCTAATTCTGAATGGATTTGTAGATTTCTGAATATATATTTTTAGTTCATTAGTTCATGGTAGTACAAGTGAAAAAATGAGAAACATTACCATGCTTTTATCCTTAACCCTTCCATATTTCTTAGAGTCAACTTGCATATTTAATATAAACTAATTATAAAATATTATTATTTCTTTGAGCCAACTTGATGATGAGACCTCCCCATGCTACAAACACCAAAAATGATTAAATGAAATTTAATAACTAGGTGATGCCAAGTCGAAATCCAAGTAACCAGATTGTGTCGACCTAGATTGTGAATTAAATTCTTCATTTCGATAAAGTTCTGATAAGGAGAAAGATGAGCCTCTAAGTATCTCACTTATTAGTCTTGAATAAGCAGAATGGTAAGAGCAATTAACTGATTAGGAATGTACACTTGCGCACCTGCAAGTGAATGGTATTCCTTGTCACAAAAAAAAACATTGGATGATAATTAGAGGAAAAATCTTATGAAAATAATGAAACCCACATATATATATATATACTACCATAATTGAATATTGTGTAATACCTTTCTCATGGCCTAAGAGGAATGAGGCAATTCATAATGCTTATTGTATAAAAAATGTTTGATGGGAATTCATATTGATAGAAAAAATATTTAGGATGAGAAATAAGGGCTTACTAAAGCTGTGACATTCTGATCTCTATGGTAAAGGAGTAGACCGCACAGTAAGCTGAAGAAATAAGGATTGCATAAAAAAAAATACAATCTTAAACAATGATAATTCAAAGACCTTAAATAAACTTAAATGCACGAAATAATTTTTTAATAAAGTGTATAATTACCTCGCATGGGGATTCAATGCGAAATCCTTGCCAGTAAGGCTTCAGTTGTAAATTATGAAGTATAAGAATCTAACTGTAACAAAACAAAAGAGAATTTATGTTTTATGGTACGTGCTAAACTGCAATGTCAATAAATCCATGAAATCTAATATAAACTAGCACAATGTCGATAAATACATGAAATATAATATAAAGTACCACATCTTCAAGTGGTGGATATGAAAATGTTGATAGGATCACACTGAGGCACCAAACATAGGAAGTACTAAATCAAGTGGTGGATATGAAAATGTTTTTGCATGCTTGAATTCAATCCATAGTTAACTTCAAACCATAGTTGACTTTTAATCAATGTTGACTTTGAACAATGGTTGATCTCAATTCATAGATATAGTTCAAGGTTGACTTCAATTCAAAGTTGACTTTTAAGCACAGTCGAATTCAATCCATGGTTGACTTCAATCTAAGGTTTACTTTAATCTAAATTTGACTTTATCCATAATTGACTTTTAAGCAACGTTGACTTCAATCCAAGGTTCAATTCAATCCATGGTTAACTACAATCCAAAGTTGACTTCAATCCAAGGTTTCCTTAATAAACCATGTTTGAATTTAATCTATGTTGGACTTTAATCAATAATTGAGTTTACTTCAATGTTGAATTTAATACATACTGAATTCAATCCATGTTGACTTTAATATTGACTTTAATCTATGTTTTACTTTAAACCATGTTGACTTTAATAAAATATTTTCATATAAAACATTGTTTTTTTTGCTTATGTATAACCATGAATGAGATGAGAGGTAGATTTATGTCAGTATTATAGCACCAAATAATTATTTTAGATTTAAAGTTGCATTTACCCCATGTCTTTAAGGATTTACATGTTTCCATAAATATACTCGTTCAATATTTTTTACAATATTTGACTTCATTCCATCATTGACTTTAAAGCAAGGTTTACTTCAATCCAAGGTTTACTTCAATCTATAGTTGACTTCAATCCAAGGTTGAATTCAATCCACGGGTGAATTTAATCCAAGGATGACATCAATCCAAGGTTGAATTCAATCTAATATTGAATTTAATTCAAGGTTGATTTCAATCCAAGGTTGTCTTCAATCCAAGGTTGTCTTCAATCCAAGGTTGACCTTAATACAAGATTGACTTCAATCAATGGCTGACTTAAATCCATTAAGAATATTGACACTAATGACTTCAATCCATGGTTGAATTCAAAACTGTAAAATTAGTCATAGCAAATCTAATGAACAAGTAAATCAATCACAATAGATGAAACTCAGAAAAATGGTGTAAAATTGTGCAAAACATGCATCAGTGCTCAATATCCAATGAGGGTGAATAATTACAATACAATACAGTAACAATGACTGAGCAATTCGAATTGACTAAGAAGGTCATTCGAATTACTAAATGGTGTAGCTTGGCTCCAACTAGGAGTCCTCATCATCAATCAATGGTGGTCATCAATGCACAAGAACCAGTCATCCAGGTGTCAATCTGAGTCTAACTGAGTGTAACAAGTGTAACTTGTGAAAATACTCAAAGCAGATCTAAGAGATGATGTATACCTCATAAGAGAATGATTATGATTAAGCAAGAAAATAGAATAAGAGTGGTCAATACAGTATAATGAGCAACATAATAATATGGTACAGTAGAACTCGGATAGAAGCAATAATACTTCACACACACTAGTTAATTAATCACAATATGGACAAATAAATATTACAATGCATGAGGATTCGAATGCCTAAGGTGGCAATTCGAATTAGCCTTGATGGAGTGATCAAAGGATCACTGGAGTGTCATTGGAGCACAACTAGTATCATCGGAGCACAACTGGAAGTCTTCATCATCATTAGTGGAGTCATCAATGCTCAAGTAACTGTCAACCATCAGTCAAACTGAGTCTGGTAGGTGTAATTGAGTGTAACTGAGTATAAACTGAAGACAACTGGACTGGTAGGTGAAGAAGGGCGAGTTGCTTCCTAAAATCAAAGAAGAAGGGTGCATTAAGCAACCAGAGGGCTAAAACGGATCAGTGAGAAGCTCTCGGGGGCTGGCTAACTGAGGGCTAGGTGCTGGACTGATGACTGGGATGCATGCAATCCCTAAAAGTGCTTGCATGACTGAAAATGTAAATGATCAAAATACTGGTGGGAATAGGATGGAGTATAGGAATATCCTAACACCCCCCCCTTAATCCATCCTGAGCCCTGGTAACTAAGACCAAAGGTCACCCAATACAATGAATAATAACAATCAATAAACCGAGGAAGTGGGAAAATTTCATGGGAAACATACCCCCTCCTCAAAAACAGAATGTAAGGCACACACAAAAATAAATGCTCCAAACTCAAGCAGGTGTGATGCTTGGTCATATGTCTGGAGGTATCTTCTTCTTGGGAAGAAGTGGATCATGCTCAAAAAACATGTGCTTGTACTTGCTCTTCAGATCGAATGTGATGAGAACAAATCCAAAAGTATGATGATGATCCTTGAACCTGTGATTTGAATCAGCTGAGGTAGGATCAAAATCATGAATATGCAGATAGTCTTTTGTCTTCTCCTTCAAACCATCAAGGGTGAGATTATGCCAAAAAGAACCATCAAATAATAGTTGCTTGAAATCCAAATCAGATTTAAGACTTGAAGATTAGTTTCTTGAGATCTCCTTTGAACCAGCAGGGGCGAGATCAAAACTATCATATGCATGAGAAATTATCCCAAGCGAATGGAAATGGTTTCTTGAGATCTCCTTTGAACCATAAGAGGTGAGATCAAAACCAATGGATGCATGAGAAATTATCTCAAGCGGGTGGCAATCGCCATATTCTTCAATAACCTTCTGAAAGCATGTGCTAATGATCATATAGTAGTAAATAAGAGATGATTGCTTGAGAGGAGCGAATGCATTACCTCCAATAGCTGATTTTTCCTTCGAAATAATCATGTGATCATGATGCAAACCAAAAGACTCTGGTGCAAGAGAGGATTTAGGACCTTCTGCAATATCTAGAGTGTGAGCTGGCACAAAAAGAGAATAAAGTTGGAGCGTGAGTGGAGAATCTGCAAGTTCTTTTTCAACAACTTCAATATGAGATGATATTGGTTCATGATCTGAGAGATCATCAAGGGGAGCGAATGCATCACTTTGATTGCTTTCGAATCGATTTGGACCAATCCCTTCATTCTTTCTGCCAAAATTTTCATCCAGGTGAGCCCATAACTCTTTTGGAGTCCATAAATCCATTGGAGTTTCAACACCATCACGGTATTGGAAACGGAATCTCAAGTATTTAGGCAGAGAAAGCATCATTGCTCCAAAGGATCCATCACCTTTATTTAACCAATCAATCTTCTCTTCAGGGGATTCAAACTCTCTTTCAAAATGACAATCAAAGAGATCATGGATCTTCAAGTATTCTATCATTCTTGGTTTCCATTCATCATAGTTGAATGGAGAAAGAGGAGTAATTCTTGATGAATACATAGAAGCTGTAGAGGACCCGCAAAAACAATATAGAATAATTGCAACTGCTACTACTGCAAAAATGCAGAAACTGCTGCAACTGCTGTACTCTAACTCTTGATAATAACCTGCAAAAAACTCTCAAGAATGGAGATAAACAATACTCTCAACATGCTCTGATACCATGTGAAAATCCTCACAGCAGATCTAAGAGATGATGTATACCTCACAAGAGAATGAATATGATTAAGCAAGAAAATAGAAGAAGAGTGGTCAATACAGTATAATAAGCAACATAATAATATGGTACAGTAGAACTCGGATATAAGCAATAATACTTCACACACACTAGTTAATTAATCACAATATTGACAAATAAATAGTACAATGTATGAGGATTTTAATGCCTAAGGTGTCAATTCGAATTAGCCTTGATGGAGTGATCAAAGGATCACTGGAGTGTCATCGGAGCACAACTAGTATCATCGGAGCACAACTGGAAGTATTCATCATCATTAGTGGAGTCATCAATGCTCAAGTAACTGTCAACCATCATTCAAACTGATTCTCGTAGGTGTAAGTAAGTGTAACTGAGTGTAACTCAATGTAACTGAGTGTAACTGAGTATAAACTAAAGACAACTGGACTGGTAGGTGAAGAAGGGCGAGTTGCTTCCTAAAATCAAGGAAGAAGGGCGCATTAAGCAACTGGAGGGCTAAAACTGATCAGTGAGAAGCTCTTGGGGGCTGGCTAACTGAGGGCTAGGTGCTGGACTGATGACTGGGATGCATTCAAAATGCATGCAAACCCTAGAATGCATGCAAACCCTAAAAGTACATGCATGATTGAAAATGTAAATGATCAAAATACTGGTGGGACTAGGATGGAGTATAGGAATATCCTTACATAACTGAAGTGTGTAGCACTGATATAGGGAAGGAGGCTCAGTGGAGGGTGCATGGGAGGCTTAATTGAAGTTAGAACAAGTCATCTGGTCAATCTGGAGGTCCAACGGAGTGAAACAGTCAGTCAGGAGTGAAACTAGCCTCAAATCAAGGAGAATCGGAGCTAACTGAGTGTAACTGAAGTGGTAGGTGAAGAAGTGCGCCCTTCTATGGCAGTAGGTGAGAAGTGGGCACCTTCCTGACTAGGAGGGCTAAACATCTGATGGAAGGAGCTCCCAGGTGCTAGAATGAAGTGGATAAAGTGTTGGAGGCATCAACCTGGTGACTGGGATGCATGCAAGGTCCTGAAAATGATGATGTGGATATCTGAACACCCCCCCTCAAGCTAGACTATGATGTACAAAAAATAATGTAGGGCCTTGGTTACTAAGACCAAAGGTCACCCCAATACAATAATCCAAAAAAAATGCTGAAAATAAGCTAAGTGAGGAAAGAGGAAAAACCCAGTGGGAAGAAAGCCCCCCCTCAAGCTAAACATAATAATGGATCAATTTGTCTCCACCATGATGGAAATCACCCCCAATAGTGAACGGAGGTAAGAGAACTTCTTCTCAGTGAAGCTCTTGGTGAAGATGTCTGCAATTTACTCATCAGTAGAGCAATATTGCAGAATGATGGTGCGATCATGCACCAACTCTTGAATGTAGTGCATATGAATCTCAATGTGTTTGGTCCTCTGCCGCTGAACTGGATCTGTGGAGATCTTGATAGCACTTTGATTGTAACAAAAGAGGACAGTCGAAGTAGTGCCACCAAAATCAAACTCTGAAAGAATACCCTGCAACAAAACTGCCTGAATGTAGGCATTGACTGCCCCTCGATACTCTGCCTCTGCTGAAGAAAGTGAAATGGCTTCCTGCTTTTTGATGGACCAGAAAATAGGGCCATCACCAATCATGAAAACATAACCAGAAGAGGACTTCCGATCAATGCTATCACCTTCCCAATCTGAATCAGTAAAACCAATGAAATCAAGCTCAGAATCTGCAGCATAATGTATGCCAAAATGTTTCGTACCTTGCACATAATGTAAGATCCGCTTGGAAACCCTCCAATGAAGCTCATGGGGCTGCTACATATACCTTGGCATAGCACTCACGGCATGTGAAATGTCAGGCCTTGAGTGTGTCAAGTAAAGTAGTGAACCAATCAACTGTCGATACATAGTGCAATCTGCAAACGGTGTAGAATTTCCCTCCTCAAGACTGATTCCTGAGAGGAATGGGAATGGGGATGCCTTACATTCAATCATATTAAACTTCAATAACAGGTCGGAAGCATATTTTTGCTGAGATATAGTGATCCCATCAAAATTTTGAGCTATCTCCAAGCCCAAAAAGTGACTCAGCAAGCCCAAATCGCTCATGTCAAAAGCTAGATTTAAGACAGTTTTTAGCTTGTTTATTGAAGTAAGAGTGCTACTAGTAATGAGAAGATCATCAAAATAAAGTACAATAACCAACAAATTTCCTTTAACTTGCTGTAGGTACACATTCGGATCATATTTTCATCTTTTGAAATTCTAAGAAAGAAGGAAGGGGTCCATCTTTGCATACCAAGCTCTTGGGGCCTATTTTAACCCATACAAAGATTTCTTCAATCTGCAAACTAATGATGGATCTGATGTGTATCCTTCTGGATGCTGCATATATACCTCCTCAGCAAGATCTCCATTTAGAATAGCACTCTTCACATTCATGTGGTGCACTTCCTAGTGCTTGGATGCGGAAATTGCCAAAACAAGGCAGATGGAATCCATCTTTGCAACCGGTGCAAAAGTCTCAGTGTAGTCCACTCCTTGGACTTGGGAGAAACCTTTTGCCACCAACCTTGCTTTGTATTTGCTGATAGAGACATCGGAATCAAATTTCGTGTGGTATACCCATTTACATTTGACTAATTTTCTTCTAGGTGGAAAAGAAACTAGCTCCCATGTATTGTTCTTTTGAAGAGAACTATACTCTTCATCCATGGCACTTTGCTATCTCGGATCTCGGTGGGCATGATAGTATGTTGTGGGATATGAACCAGTCATCAAATAACAAATCTCAGGAAGTAATGGATCAGAAATAGAAAGAGCCATACCTGCTCTTTGAAAGTCTGCTCTTGTTCGTCTTGGATCAACAGGATTTCCAATGTTCGAACCAACAGATTGAAGAGTGTTTTGGGCCCACTTCGGTAACTGAGGAGGATCATAATCGTTGGATTCCGAACCTGATATGTCATGATCATCATGTGATGCTAAAATATCATAAATATCAGAACCAATACCTTCATTATCACTGCTCGAATCTTCTTCTGGTGAAGGCGGTGAAACGCCAATTTCTTCCTCGACTAGTTGCAATTCTTCAAATTGCACATTGCGCTCTATGAATATATTTTTGGATCTGATAGCCATGAGTTTATATGATTTTGATTCTTCCCCATATCCTATTAGTATGCACTCAATACTTTGTGGATCCAAAGCTCATCTCTTCTTGGAAAGAATTCTAGCCCATGCAATAGAGCTAAAAACTCTAAAATTTGATACATCCGATTTGTGACCAAAGAATGCTTCGAAAGGAGTCATACCATTCACGGATGAATGTGGAACTCGGTTCTGAATATATGTAGCAACATTAATTGCTTCAGCCCAAATATTTTCAGCCAAACCTTTTGATTCAATCATGTAAGTAGCCATCTCTTTTAGTGACTGATTTTTCCTTTCCGCTACACCGTTCTACTGGGGTGTGTAGGGAATTGTATGTTGGATCTGAATTCCGCTTTTAGCACAAAGTTGCAGCAACTCGGCCTTGATATATTCTCCACCATTATCATATGTAAGAGCTTTGATCTTGCTCTCAGTGGCGGTCTCAATAGAAGCCTTAAAATCCTTGAATTTTCCAAGCACTTCTAACTTGTTTCTGAGAAAAAACACCCATGTAAAGCAGGAAAGATCATCAATAAATGTCAAAACATATCTTAAACCATTTAATGACATATTGGGCAGCATATCACTGATATCAGGATGTATCAGCCCCAAAATTAGAGAATCTCTGCTAGCTTTGCCGCAGTCGAACTCGTGCTCAGAGTGCTTCCCAATAATGCAACTAGTGCATATTCCCTTATAATTAGGATGTCCAAATCTTTCATGCCAAATCCTACTAACCTCATTACCATGTGTGCGAAGAGTAGTGGGCTTTGCAAACGGAATAAAGTGTGAAAACTCATAGCATTTTGCAGTGTGGTTCGCCTTTCCGACTGCAATAAGTATTCCACTTTTGATATCAGAAATTTCAACTGTATTAGGGCTGAATGTAACTTGATTCGGTTCACCAGTGTGTGTCATTTGATACACATAAACAAGATTTGAAGCCAAGGAAGGAACATAGAGAACATTCTAAAAGCTTCCATGATCTACATGGATTGTACCTTTTCCCTTTGAAGAAATTTTTGACTCATCTCCCAAATGGATGGGGATGGAGCTGCTTGAATTGAATGAAGAAAAAGAATCAATATTTTTAGCCATATGATTCGATGCACCCGAATCTATCAAAAGAGTAGTGGGCTTCGAAACAGTTTCCATGAGTGCTTGTCCTCTTTCATGATCATCATTCCTATCCTTCTTCCTTGCACCAATAGAAAGAGTTATGTTATTTTTTTCCAAAAGGAGGGCCATTTGATCTATAGTCTTCTTCATGCATGAACTTTCGAGATGAAAGCCATGGTTGCAATAAGTACATTTAGATTTTTCCTTACCCTCTTTACCCTTTTTCATGAACTTCGAACTGGATGGTGCATCCGTCTGCTTGCCTTTCTCTCTTTGCTTGTGAGGTTCAAATTTGGGCTTCTCTTTATTTTGCTTTTCTTTACCATTCGAATTATTGGGTCCTTGAACAAATAGGGTTGAATATTTGGATTTTATGGACCCCATTTGAATCAACTTATCATGCTCTTTTGTGATGGACTAAATGAAGGCATTCAAGGTAGGCATCTTCCAATTCGGGGTAGTGAGCTGACCGGAATTGAAAGTAGAGACAAATACCAAATAGTCTTTACCAAGCTTGGTGAGAATAGAGAAGATCAATTGCTTATCCTCTTTGATAACTCCACTATTCTTCAACTGCAATGTCAAGTGCTTGAATTTTGTGAAAAACTCGTTGATGGTCTCGAAATTCTCAGGACTAAGAGCAATCAATTCATTCTCTAATTGAAAAGCCCTAAGCTCGTCCTGCTTACCAAAAAGTGTTTCAAGTTGCTCCCATATTGCTTTTGGAGTCTTCAATCCACTAAGATGGAAGTGAAGATCTTTGGAAATAGAGAGGCAAAGAAGACCATAAGCTTCATCAAGCTTGTTGTAGTGTGTTGTTATTTCTGACAATGTGCTTGGCTCCAATTCGAGGCCAATTGTGACTCTATAGTATCCTTTTGAACGTAACATGATTTCCATATCTTCTTTCCAATCAAAATAGTTGAAGGGAGTGAGGATAGGCTTTGAATAAGAGTATTCCATTGCTAGGAGCGAGTGCACTTTGATGTAGAAAGACTTTCCAAAGCAAGGTAGTGAATGCAATTGAAGGAGACAATAACCTGCAAATCACAATCAATACAAGAACAGTGAGGTCGAACAATCCACCCTTTTAGAGTTGCATCACACCTGGGATTGGAGATCAAGCAATGTTGAATGGGTCCAATGTATCAGATCCAGGATTTATGTGCAAACTCAAGCTTCTGTAGTGGTATTGGAAGTATTTTAAGCTTTGCATGCACAGGAGCGAATGCTCTTGAGATCTTTCATGCCAAACTTTTTGCAATTTTGAGTAAATTCACTCAAATCTCCTTATAGAACACCTGTAGAAAAGAGATATTGTCCCTGCAATGGCTTTGATACCATGTAAAATTAGTCACAGCAGATCTAATGAACAAGTAAATCAATCACAATAGATGAAACTCAGAAAAATGGTGTAAAACTGTGCAAAACATGCATTAGTGCTCAATATCCCAATGAGGGTGAATAATTACAATACAATACAGTAAAAATGACTGAGCAATTCGAATTGACTAAGAAGGTCATTCGAATTCATGAATGGTGTATCTTGGCTCCAACTAGGAGTCCTCATCATCAATCAGTGGTGGTCACCAATGCATAAGAACCAGTCATCCAGGTGTCAATCTGAGTCTAACCGAGTGTAACTGAAGTGTGTAGCACTGATAAAGGGAAGGAGGCTCAGTGGAGGGCGCATGGGAGGCTTAACTGAAGTCAGAACAATTCATCTAGTCAATCTGGAGGTCCAACGGAGTGAAACAATTAGTCAGGAGTGAAAATAGCCTCAAATCAAGGAGAATCGGAGCTAACTGAGTGTAACTGAAGTGGTAGGTGAAGAAGTGTGCCCTTCTCTGGCAGTAGGTGAGAATTGGGTGCCTTCCTGACTAGGAGGGCTAAAAATATGATGGAAGGAGCTCCCGGGTGCTAGAATGAAGTGGATAAGGTGCTAGAGGCATCAACCTGGTGACTGGGATGCATGCAAAATGCATTCAAACCCTAGAGTTCGCATGCAAACCCTAATTTCATGCAAGGTCCTGAAAATGATGATGTGGATATCCGAACAAAAACATAGTTGACTTCAATCCAAGGTTGACTTTGAACTATCGTTGAATTCAATCCAAGGTTGACTTTGAATTATGGTTGACTTCAATACAAAACCACATTTTTAAAGTGGTTGATTGAATTTGAACCATAATCGACTTCAATTCATAGCTAACTTTTAAGCAAGGTTGAATTCAATCCAATGTTGACTTTAATATACGATTGACTTCAATCCATAATTTACTTCAATATGTAGTTGAATTTTAAGCAAGGTTGACCTCCATCTAAGGTTAATGCCAATCCATGGTTGAATTCAATCCATACCTTCAATCTAAGGTTGAATTCATTCCATGGTTGAATTCGATCCAAGGTTAACTTCAATCCATATTTGACTTCAATGCATAGTTGAATTTTAAGCAATGTTGAGTTTTAAGCAAGGTTGAATTCAATCCCTAGTTGACTTCAATCCAATGTCAACTTTGATCCAAGGATGAATTCAATCCATAGGTAACTTCAATCCAAGGTTTATTTCAATCCAAAGGTGACTTCAATCCATGGTTAACTTCAATGCATGGGTGACTTCAATCCAATGTTGACTCTAATCGAAGGTTGAATTAAATCCATGGGTCACTTCAGTCCATGGTTGACTCCAATCAAATGTTTACTTAAAGGTTGACTTCAATCCAGGGAGGAATTAAATCCATGGTTGACTTCAATCCAAGATTGATTTCAATCCAATGGTTGAATTCAATCCATTAGAATATTAACACTGATGACTTCAATCCATGGCTAAATTCAATCCAAGGTTGACTTTGAAACATGGTTGACTTCAATTGACAACAACACTTTTAAAAGTAGTTGATTAACTGTGAACCATGGTTGAATTCAATTCAGATTTGACTTTTAAGCAAAGTTGACTCCAATCCTTGGTTGGATTTTAGGCAAGGTTGACTTCAATCGATAGTTGATTCAATATCAATCTAAGGTTGACTTCAATCCAAGGTTGAATTGAATCCTTGGTTGGATTCAAACCAAGGTTGACATTAATCATTAGTTGACTTCAATCCATAGTTGACTTCAATTCATAGTTGGCTACAAGCCATAGTTTAATTTTCAGCAAGGTTGACTTCAATCCATAGTTGACTTCAATTCATAGTTGGGTATAATCCATAGTTGAATTTTCAGTAAGGTTGACTTCAATCCAAGGTTGACTTCAATCCTTGTTTGATTTCAATCCATAGTTGACTTCAATCCTTGGTTGACTTCAATCCTTGGTTGACTTCAATCCATGTTTGAATTCAATCCTTGGTTGACATCAATCCATAGTTGACTTGATTTTCTAGGTAGCCATGATGCCGAGAATCACAACATTCAATTCAAAGTGCACAAAAAACCTACCAATCAAATCTTATGAAACCGTATTTACATTTTTTAACTGACCTTCATGAATTTAGTATTTAAAAGTGTTATCTTATTCATAGAGAATATCAAGGTGCTCAAGACAAATATCAGAGGTAACTTTAGTGTTGGAAATTCATTGGAATCTTATATGTCATACTATTTTTCCTAAATATGTACATGTCAATAATAACGTTTTTCCTAAAAATGTACATATGAGTAATAATATTTTTCCTAAATATGTACTAATAACGTTTTAGTATTGGAATTTAAAAGCTTCCTTGGACTTTGGATTGGATGAAAGAGCAACTTATTTTATTGCATACAATGTCGTTGTCTTTGTTCTCTACTTAATTGTAAAAGGAAATCCTTTATCATATAATAAAAGAAAAATCTTTGACTCAATTGACAAATCATTATTGTGTCATTTTCATGGACAATCATTAATATTTGCTATAAAATTAATTGAAGCACTAAAACAAATGAAGAAAAATATAAATTAGTAAAACGTTAATTGAATTTATAGAAAAAATGATAAAAATCCTCATCAAGAACTGTACAACATACAAAATATAAAATATAAGAGGAAATCTAATAAAAAATTGATTATTATGAGACCATACAAAGCATATGTTTTTAAGATAACACTAACTTTTAAATTACACACCATAATCCTAGGAATAGTTGGTGGCACCCGCACCACCCTCCTCTTGAGTATATTAATAGTGTACTCTGCAGCTAGTTGTGGGTTTGATTTCTCCATGTTCTCCACCAAGAGCCACCATGTTCATACCCTCAAATAACACATTGTTATGTGCCAAGTAGAAAAACAAATCAGGCGATACTTTCTTTGCCACTTTAAGGGTTCTATCAATGTAATGGTCTCCAAGCAAGAGAATATATGGCTCCACAATGGGCACACGACCATTTTCCTAATAGAGAAACAACAATTAAAATAAATTTAGATAATTGTAGAACTAATTCAATACGCAAATAAAATAAATGAAACTATTAGGATACCATTTACATTTGAAGATTACGTTGAAGCAATTGTCAAATATTAGAAAACAAAACTACACATATCATTTTGTTAAAAAAATTAATGTCAGTCCACTATGGATCGCTAGATAGCCACGTGTATTCATATTTCCTTTTGCAAATATACTCAATAAATAACAACAACAACATAACATGCAAGCCTCCACGAAGCTTGCTTGATAGCTAAATCAAAGGGACTATTTGGTATGTTGACAATAGTTCACTGGTTGAGATGGCACAATGTCAAATTAAAATACAGAAACAATAATTATCTACCTTGAAAACTATGAAATATACAAAACAACACACTACAGAAATGCTTATATAGAAGATATCAAAACAACACACTACACAAATGCTTATATAGAAGATATCAATTGCAAAAATATTGTGTAAATTTAAGATCACTTCAAGTGTGTCCTTTATGTATATCATGGTTTTGCCATACTTTAATTCTTAAATAAACATTGAAATCAAAATAATCTTAAAAGCATACTCACCACTTAGCAAATATTGCACCATGTTTGTAGTACTCGACATATTTTTCAAGGCTAATCCATCCCTACCATGGTACTAAGATTCATTGTTTGATCCCATAAATGGAACCAAACACTTTATATATAAAAATAATAATAAGAATTCCACCATTGATGAAAACTATCCAAAGTCAAAACGCAATTAAAATAATCTTTATCTATAAGTCAAAGAAAACAATTTGTAGATAAACATACAGTAGTAGAGGAAAAGCACAACATAAGTACAACAAAACAAGAATCGAGAAAATACCTTATCAACTTAGATTACGAGCATAATATTCTATTCATGCAAACAATCAACACATTTTCTTCCATCAATTGTGGACTAGTAGAGGGTCTCTTCAAGAAGGATGGAACCATAAATATATTCCGAAAGTACTGGTGTGGTTAGCAAGAATTGGATGTACGCTTGGCGGTTGGTTTCATTGTTTTCCAGTCCAATGGAAGAAATCCTCTTCCCACAAGTGGCATTGGAATCATCTATGGAAAGAATATTGAGATGCAATATTTTTCTGTAAATGTTGCAAAATAAAAAACATAAATTTCAAAGTTCATTGTTGCAATTGGGTCTCCTTGTTTTCCCATCTTATTAATGAATGGTGTTTGAAATTTGAATCAATCATTAGCTCCTAAGAATACTAAGTATTGAAACATAAATTACATTTGGATGGGCTGGTTTTAGAAGTTGTTATTTACCTCATCTAAGTTATAACATTTAATTTTGGATTTAAATGATTTAGCATTAAAAAAAATCATTGTTCCAAGAGGCACTGTATAGCTCAATATGGAAGAGATGTTATCTTAGGTTGAATAAGGATAACTTAGCAACCATAACCCTAAAACATATATAAAATAAAAGTAGCATTTACAAGTGGCTTTATTAAGAACTAGAAAAAATAAATATAAAAATTAGAATGAATAATATATATAACAAACTATACAACTATACATAAACAATTAAAGCTTAACTAATAAATCAAAGTTGCCAAATGTAAATTTCAATAAAACAAAACTTGGAAGAAAAAAGGTTTGTACCTTGAGATATTTGATCTTCTCTAAACATGATAGATCGAGAGTTAAGAGGAATCTAAACTTAAATTCAGAGTTTCTTACTCTGAATGATAGATCCAGAGTAATACAAATTGACATTTTTTTTTTAAATATAATTAGTAAATACACAAATTCACTTTCTTTCGAATAAGTAATCTACTCCACCAAATATTTATATAGAAATTTCTGCCTAAAGATTTACAACCAAATCGTTTTTGAAAAGAAATTAAATCAAAGCAAAAAAATGGCCATTGGCTAGGAAAAGATATCCATGGCTTGTCCACTTACTATTCCAGTCCATTTGAAATGACAAAAACCTGAAAATATGCATTATTATTCCAACGGTAGATTGATATGAAAGTAAAGACAAATATTTTTGGACATATATTCAATTCAATGTCTGTCCACTCATATGGAAATATTGCCATGTGTGTAGAAAATATAATATACATAATAGTATTGTTGTTTTCCATTGAAGGTTTGGCATTCAATTCGGTCCAGTTGGAAGCACAGAAGATGACAACCTTTGAAATCCACAGTAATCTTTTAAAGGCGTGCACTTTCTGCATCCCCCACAACTGTTTACACTGTACTCTAAAGAATAGAATTCATTTCAACTACCAATTTGACTATGTTATTATTATTATTAGGTCCTCGAAAAATGCATGTCTATGTGTGCCCAATTCCTTTGGTGGTATCTTGCTATCGGAGCTATTCAATCTAGCTATAATATTATGTTATGTTGTATACTTCATGATGACAACCAATGCCTTCATGTTTCAAATTTGTTTTGATTTCTTCTCCAATTTCAACATCCATATCCTATTTGGACCCAGCATGGAATAACTTTGAAATTTAGATGCTAGTAGCCATACCGTAGACGACACATGAGAGTACTAGGTAATAGTTAGCAAAACTAATGGGTCACATTTTCTTGATACAAGCTTGAGTTATGGGATCCTATATCTCTGCAGTCACTTAAATTTTTTAACTAAAAGAATCCATATTAAGTAGATCATTGGGGTCTGATATTTTTCCATAATCGCACAACAAATTGCTTTAAGACCAGGGTATTTGAATGCTCCAATTATGGGATCATGTATCCCATTTTTTCTGCATTCATTGAATTAGTTAATTAATAGTACGTTGCAACAATAACTCGCCTTAATTCATCATAGGAATCTGATGTTTATGCTATAATTGCACATCCAATTACTGGAATGGAAGATTTATGATTTAATATCTATGGATTTATGGTTTCATATCGTTGAGGACAAGTCCCCACTAAATAGCCTGACATAATTTATAATATATATGCATGAAAAAGATAATCAAGACTAGAATACAAAATGACTTAGCTGACTATGAGAAATAAAGACACCCAATGTTCCCACAATATCGGTGCCCAAAACAGAGTAAGAAATAAAATAAACAAAATCAAGATGGCAGGTGTGAACATAACTCAACATATACGAATGACTAGAGAAGCTTCTACTTTCTTTAATCAATCATCTCTATGAGGAGGAAGGATCAATATAAGGACATGAGATATTGGAATAGCTGCCAAGTACAGCTCGAAAGGATAAAGTTGATGAACAAGCATCCAAAACAAAGAACGATACAAATAAGGAACTTTGTAGGGTATGTGAAGGAAAGGCTCTAAGTATGAGTAGTTTCTACAATGTTATGTTCAAGTCTGTTAACTATACTGATATTTGGGAAGTTGTTATCTAGACTATTATTTTGTAGACTATTATTTTGTTAGGAGACTCTCTCCCAAGTTCCTAATGACACCTTTTTTCCTTTGCACAAAGAGGAAAATATATTCCTACATCTAAAACCCATCTTTCATCATGCCACAAGAAACCCTTTTTTTTCCTTATCCCCAAGCAAGGTAATATTCTCAGTTCTTTGAATTTAAGCTTCCTAAGAATGCAAGTACAACACATGACAACTATTTACTGATTGTTGCAACGAGAGAAGCAACCTAAGAGGTGAGGTTTTGATCTTTCAAGCGATGCTCCTGAATCAAGTACCCAATGGCCTTAATGCATAGAACTAACCCAAAAATGATCACGAGGCTTCTAGAAAGTGAAACTGTGCCCATTTCCCATAATGCTTTCTTTTAGGAGACACTTTCTATGGAATTTGTCAAAAAAATTATTGGATGAAAATACTGCTTCCTTGAATTTGGTAGCTTGTATCCTAATACTTGTCCTGTGTTTCATCTTTGCAAGTTAGTTTCACACTCTACATGAATTTACATTTTCAAAATAAAAGTTCACCTACATGAATTATGAGTTTTCAAATTACCTAATTGTAAAAGAAATCTATTAAAGACTATAAGAACCTATTGAACCATATAATTACGTTAAGCACATAATAAAATGAAATGAAAAAAATATGCAAATTACACATCACCTGTTCTGTTAGAGCCAGGGGGGGTTCACTCAGTGAACTTATTACATTGCACGACCGTTTGCACGATATTAAAGAATATCCCTAATTTCACTAAATATTGGAAAATGCCTCCTAAAATTGTATTGTTGAACCCCCCTCCCAATATACCTTTCTAATTAAGAAAACCCTTAGTTTCATGAGATATTGTAGGTATCCATTTTTATCAACCCATTTTTAATACCCCCTTTATATCATATTATCAAGTTGTAATAAACAACAACCCTAATGCATATTAGTATAAGCAAACATGATGCTAAATAAAATAATAGTTTGTATTGTTTATATGATATATAAAAGATGTATATAAAAAACACAATATATAAAGCATGCAAGTTTGTATTGTTTATATGATCTTGTCAGTCCCAACAAGTTCCAATTATAAGTTCTTACTTTCTCAATGAATCATGGTTTAAATATTGTTTTTTAATAATATGTTAGTGAGTTAAAATTGTTAAAAATTATTCTTTTCCTATTTGAACTTGAATGCTAATGTAATAGTGAGTGATAACTAAGACTCTCATGTTTGATGCTTAATGAACATGAATGATTAATCCAAGCATGAATCATAACCTTCATGTCCAAATATATCAATATAATTCCTTGCTTCCAGTCTAAGCAAATTTGTTTGCCAACCATATTCAAGGATATACTCTATCTACCCACCACAATATTTACAATATAAAATAAACACTCACAGAGGCCGAAACAAATATATATATATCATATTAGAGAAAGATTAATATTACTATGCCACAGCTTCTTCACCTCTCGCGAGAGATGGGATACAGTATCTTTTGAATGGCTTCGTTTAGATATTTTGTAGCGATGTAACATCCCCTATGCTACCTCGATTCTTCTACAACGGAAAATACAAAGGCAAATATGTAATGTGCAACTTTCTTAGAAAAATTTCAAGGTTGGAAAAAGCACTGTAAGTAATTGTTGTGTATTTCCTAAGTTGGAGATTAGTGGTTATTCACCATGAGATTTTGGAAAACATTTATGACCAACTTATTAACCTAAAGATAAGAATTATGAGATGATCCTAATAAATTTTAATGGATCATCCTAAACATTAATAGTGCCATGATTCTAATTCTATCTAAGGATGCCAAAGAAGCTAAGATAAGGGAAAATATGAAAAGAGATCATCATTTCAAATTATCATAGAGATATAATAGATAGTAGTGTATATATATAATGTATCAAATAACTATTTTATGGAAATGTTAGGGTTTTTTTCAAGATTATGAAAGAGCCTAGTTTAAAATAGCATAAAGAAAAAAAAACAACACAGAAAACAAGCGAGAAGCTTTTATTCAAACACAGGAAAAAAAACCTTGGATTATTTTTCTCCCATTGATATTTAGACTTGCACAACTACATACTTATATAGATTACATTGCATAGAAATGAAGGCATTATTTACATGCCGTAAAATCAGCTATAGGTTGATGTATAATTCTGCAAATTATTTTATTATTCACATGCATTAGCATGCAATGAAGTTTGCTGCAAATTTATTTAATAAACACCTGCAACCTAAAATAGACACTGTCAAATTTTGCACAACATTAGTTATCAACATAATCCCCCTTGAAGCTAAGAGGGCTCACAATAAGATCTCTAAGTTTAAAAAACTGGGCCTTTGAGACTACCTTAGTGAAGATGTCTGCTAGTTGTTTTTTAGTGTTGATGTATTTCAATTCAACTCGCTTCTTTTGCACCAAATCTCGAATAAAATTATACTTCATGTCAAAATGTTTTAATATGCTATGGTGTACTGGATTCTTGGCCAATTTGATGGCACTCATATTATCACAAAAAATTACTATAGTTTGAATTTGTTTTTCTTCAATTTCTTCAATTTCTTCAAGAACTTTTCTAAGCCATAATGTTTGTGTGCTTGTTGAGGTGACTACAACATATTATGCTTCTGTAGAAGAAAGGGAAACTATACTTTGCTTCTTTGAGCTCCAAGTGATCAAACTAGAACCAAAACAAAAATAATTACCAAATGTAGAATTTCTATCATCCAAACTACCTCCTGAATCAGAATCACTAAAGCAAACCAATTCAAAACTCTTAGAAGTATAGTAATGAATGCCAAAATTTAGAGTGCCTTTCACATACCTCAGAATTCTTTTAGCTGCATTCATATGCATTTAAGATGGCATTGTCATATACCTAGAAACAAGTGAAACTGAATAAGCAATGTTAGGCCTTGTGTGGGTTAGAAACATTAAGCTTCCAACAATACTTCTGTAAACTGTCTCATCAGCCATGCCAACACCATCATCTCTACACAACACAACTCCATGAGCATTTGGCATAGGAGATGGTTTGCAATCATCCATATCAAATTTCTTCAACATATCCTTTGCATACTTTGTCTGACAAATAAAAATTTCATCTTCACTTTTTGGATCTAACTTTTGTCTCTTTTGATCAGCTACATGAACAAAGGCTAAACAGCCAAAAACTTTGAAATGATTAACATTAGGCTTTTTCTTATACCAAGCTTCATAAGTTGTCATCATGTGAAGTGCACTAGTGGGACTTCTATTGAGAATGTACACTGTTGTATCAACTGCATCACCCCAAAAGGAATTGTTTAATCCTTTGGTATGTAGCATGCTTCTTTCCATTTCCACCACTGTACGGTTCTTCCTTTCATCTACCCCATTTTGTTGAGGTGTGTAAGCAGTGGTGAGTTATCTTCCAATTCCATTCATATCAAAAAAATTATGAAAACCTCTTGAACAAAATTCTCGTCCATGATCAGTCCTTAAGCATTTTATTTTGTAACCACTTTCATTTTCTACAAGGGCTTTAAACCTCTTGAATGTATCAAATGCTTCACCCTTGCTCTTCAAAAAATAAACCCAACACATTATTGAGTAATCATCAATAAAAGTAATGAAATATGATTACTTACCCAAACTTTTTGTCTGCATAGGACCACAAATATCAGAATGAACTAGCTGAAGTGGATAATGGGCCCTCCATGCCTTGCCTCTAGGAAATTTCTCTCTTGCATGTTTTCCTTTAGCACATCCTTCACAAACCTCCTTGTGCTCTTCAACCTTAGGAAAACCATAAACTAATTCTTTTGATGTTAGAAGCTTCAAACTATGAAAAATCAAATGACCATACCTGAGTTGCCACAACCAACCTTTGTCCTCATATGCCATTGTTAGCAAGGTTGATGCTAGTTTCTCCAAACTTCAATGGGAACATCTGATTATTTGACATAGGAAATACTGTAACCACCCTATTGCCTTGATTCTTATCATAAATTGTGCATTGTCTATCATCAAACACTACTCTGTAATTCTTTTCACACAGCTGCCCAACACTTAATAAATTATGCTTTAACTGTGGAGTGTAATAAACATCTTTGACACTTTTCATACCTTCTTTTGTATGGATTGCCATATCTCCTTTTGTAGAAACCTCTAAGGTTTTTTCATCACCAAGTTTGATATTAGATTTGAAACTTTCATCCATTGTAGAGAAAAGCTTGCAATTTCCTGTCATGTGGTTAGAACAACCTGAATCTAAATACCAAACATCTTTAATTCTATTTTCAGTTTTGCCATAAGATAAAAACAAATTATTTGGAGAAGCATCATCACCCTCTTGAGCATAATTAACACTTTTGTTTTCTTTTAATCTGCAATCCCTTTCAAAATGACCATACCTTTGACAATGATAACACTAGATGTTTCTCTTATCAAATATGCCTCTACTTCTTCCTCTGAAACCACCTCTTATTCCTCTATCTCCTCTTGGAAAAAATTGATACCGACCTTTACCTTGTGCTTGGTTTCTTTTGAAGCTAGAACTAGCATCTTCTTTCTTTGTAATTTGTAGCTTTGTGGAAAAAGCTTTCTCATCACTTTCTGCAAATGAATCTCTCACTCTGTCTTCATGAGAAATAAGAGATCCAACTAGGTGATCAAAGTGAAGGTTAGTCAAATCCTTGCTTTCTTCAATGACTATAGCAACATGGTTCCATCTTGGTGTTAGAGGCCTCAACACCTTTTTAATCACAACTTCTTTATCAATAGTTTCTCCTAGAGTAGCCAATTTATTGACAACATCATTTACTCTTACACAATAATCACTCACCTTCTCACCTTCTTGCATCTTCAAATTCTCGAATTTTGTCCTCAATGTCTGTAACTTGACAACTTTAACTTGTTCACTACCTTGGTAAGCTTCATGTAGAGTCTTCGAGGCATTCTTTGTAAAATTAGTCACAACAGATCTAATGAACAAGTAAATCAATCAAAACAGATGAACATAGAAAATATGGTGTAAAACTGTGCAAAACATGCATCAGTGCTCAATATCCCAGTAAGGGTGAATGATTACAATAGAATACAGTAACAATGACTAAGCAATTCGAATTGACTAAGAAGGTCATTCGAATCACTGAATGGAGTAGCTTGACTCCAACTAGGAGTCCTCATCATCAATCGGTGGTGGTCATCAATGCACAAGAACTAGTCATCCAGGTGTCAATCTGAGTCTAAATGAGTGTAACAAGTGTAACTGAAGTGTGTAGCACTGATTAAGTGAAGGAGGCTCAGTGGGGGGCGCATGGGAGGCTAACTGAAGTCAGAACAAGTCATCTAGTCAATCTGGAGGTCCAACGGAAGTGAAACAGTCAGTCGGGAGTGAAACTAGCCTCAAATCAGGGAGAATCGGAGCTAACTGAGTGTAACTGAAGTGGAACTGCAGTGGTAGGTGAAGAAGTGCGCCCTTCTCTGGAAATAGGTGAGAAGTGGGCACCTTCCAGACTAGGAGGGATAAAACTCTGAAGTAAGTGGCTCCCGAGTGCTAGAATAAGGTGGCTAAGGTGCTGGAGGCATCAACTTGGTGACTGGGATGCATGCAAAGTGCATGCAAACCCTAGAATTTGCATGCAAACCCTAATTGCATGCAAGATCCTGAAAAAAGATGATGTGGATATCCGAACACCCCCCTCAAGCTAGACTATGATGTGCAAAAAATAATGTGGGGCCCTGGTAACTAAGACCAAAGGTCACCCCAATACAATAATCCAAAAAAATACTGAAAATAAACTAAGTGAGGAAAGAGGGAAAACCCAGTGGGAAGAAAGACCCCCCCTCAAGCTAAAGCATAATAATGAATCAATCTATCTCCACCATGATGGAACTCACCCCCAACAGTGAACGGAGGTAAGAGAACTTCTTCTCAGTGAAGCTCTTGGTGAAGATGTCTGCAATTTGCTCATCAGTAGGGCAATATTGCAGAATGATGGTGCGGTCATGCACCAACTGTCGAATGTAATGCATATGAATCTCAATGTGTTTGGTCCTCTGCCGCTGAAATGGATCTGTGGAGATCTTGATAGCACTTTGATTGTCACAAAATAGGACAGTCGAAGTAGTGCCACCAAAACCAAACTCGGAAAGAATACCCTGCAACTAAACTGCCTGAATGCAGGCATTGACTGCCCCTTGATACTCTACCTCTGCTGAAGAAAGTGCAATGGCTACTTGCTTTTTGATGGACCAGCAAATAGAACCATGACCAATCACGAAAACATAACCGAAAGTGGACTTCCGATCAATGCTATCACCTGCCCAATCTGAATCAGTAAAACGAATGAAATCAAGCTCAGAATCTGCAGCATAATGTATGCCAAACTGTCTCGTACCTTGCACATACTGCAAGATCCGCTTGGCTGCTCGCCAATGAAGCTCATGTGGCTGCTTCATATATCTTGACACGGCACTCACGTCATATGAAATATCAGGCCTTGAGTGTGTCAAATAAAGTAGTGAACCAATCAACTGTCGATACATACTGCAATCTGCAAGCGGTGTAGAATCTCCCTCCTCAAGACTGATTCCTGAGAGGAATGGGAATGGGGTTGCCTTACATTCAACCATATTAAACTTCAATAACAAGTCAGAAGCATATTTTTTCTGATATATAGTGATCCTATCAAAATTTTGAGCTATCTCCAAGCCCAAAAAGTGACTCAGCAAGCCCAAATCGCTCATGTCAAAAGCTAGATTTAAGGCAGTCTTTAGCTTGTTTATTGAAGTAAAAGTGCTACCAGTAATGAGAAGATCATCTACATAAAGTACAATAACCAACAAATTACCTTTAAATCGCTGAAGATACACATTCAGATCATATTTGCATCTTTGGAAATTCTGAGAAAGAAGGAAGGAGTCCATCTTTGCGTACCAAGCTCTTGGGACCTATTTTAACCCATACAAAGATTTCTTCAATCTGCAAACTAATGATGGATCTGATGTGTAGCCCTCTGGATGATACATATATACCTCTTGAGCAAGGTCTCCATGTAGAAATGCACTCTTCACATCCATGTGGTGCACTTCCCAGTGCTTGGATGCGGAAATAGCCAAAACAAGGCGGATGGAATCCATCTTTGCAACCGGTGCAAAGGTCTCAGTGTAGTCCACTCCTTGGACTTGGGAGAAACCTTTTGCCACCAAAATTTCTTTGTATTTGTTGATAGATCCATCAGCAGCAAATTTCTTGCGGTATACCCATTTACACTTCACTAATTTTCTTCCAGGTGGAAGATAAACTAGCTCCCATGTGTTGTTCTTTTGAAGAGAACTGTACTCTTCATCCATGGCACTTTGCCATCTCGGATCTAGGTGGAAAGAATAGTATGATGTGGGATATGAACCAGCCATCAAATAAAAAATCTCAGGAAGTAATGGATCAGCAATAGAAAGAGCGATACCTGCTCTTTGAAAGTCTTCTCTTGTTCGTCTCGGATCAGCAGGATTTCCAAGGTTTGAACCAACAGATTGAAGAGTGTTTTGGGCCCACTTTGGTAACTGAGGAGTATCATAATTGTCGGATTCTGAACCTGATATGTCATGATCATCATATGCTGCTACAATATCAGAAACATCAGAACTCATACCTTCATTATTGCTGCACTGATCTTCTTCTGGTGAAGGCGGTGAATCGGCAGTCTCTTCCTCGACTAGTTGCAATTCTTGAAGCGGTTCTTCAAATTGCACATTGCGCTCTATGGATATCTTTTTAGATATGATATCCATGAGTTTATATGTTTTTGATTCTTCCCCATATCCTATTAGTATGCACTCAATACTTTGTGGATCCAACGCTCGTCTCTTCTTGGAAGGAATTTTAGCCCATGCAGTAGAGCCAAAAACTCTCAAATTTGACACATCCGGTTTGTGACCAAAGAATGCTTCAAAAGGAGTCATACCTTTCACGGATGAATGTGGAACATGGTTCTGTATGTATGCAGCAACATTGATTGCTTCAGCCCAAATATTTGCAGCCAAACCTTTTGATTCAATCATGCATGTAGCCATCTCTTTAAGTGACTGATTTTTCCTTTCCGCTTCATCGTTCTACTGGGGTGTGTAGGGAACTGTATGTTGCATCTGAATTCCGCTTTGGGCACAAAGTTGCAGCAACTCGGACTTGATATATTCTCCACCATTATCAGATCTAAGAACTTTGATCTTGCTCTCAGTGGCGGTCTCAACAGAATCCTTAAAATCCTTGAATTTTCCAAGCACTTCTAACTTGTTTTTGAGAAAGAACACCCATGTAAAGCGGAAAAAATCATCAATAAATGTCAAAAAATACCTTGAACCATTTAATGATGTATGGGGTAGTGGACCACTGATATCAAAATGTATCAACCCCAAAACTGTAGAAGCTCTGCTAGCTTTTCCGCGGTCGAATCTGTGCTCGGGGTGCTTCCCAATAATGCAACCAGTGCATATTCCCTTCGAGGAACGGAGTTGTGGAAGACCATCTACCATGGATTTGTTTTATAGAAGAAGCAAATAATTATAATTAAGATGTCCAAATCTTTCATGCCAAAGCCTACTAACCTCATTACCATGTGTGCGAAGAGCAGTGGACTTTGCAAGTGGAATAAAGTGTGAAAACTCATAGCATTTTGCAGTGTGGTTTGCCTTTCCGACTGCAACAAGTCTTCTACTTTTGATATCAGAAATTTCAAATGTATTAGGGTTGAATGTAACTTGCTTCGGTTCACCAATGTGTGTCATTTGATACACAGAAAGAAGATTTGAATCCAAGGAAGGCACATAGAGAACATTCTGAAAGCTTCCATGATCTACATGAATCGTACCTTTGCCTTTTGATGAAATTTTTGAGTCATCTCCCAAATGGATGGGGATGGAGCTGTTTGGATCAAATGAAGAAAAAGAATCAATATTTGCAGCCATATGATTCAATCCACCAGAATCTATCAAGAGAGTAGTGGGCTTCGAAACCGTTGCCATGAGTGCTTGTCCTCTTTCATGATCATCATTCCTATCCTTCTTCCTTGCACCGTCAGGAAGAGTTATGTTATTCTTTTCCAAAAGGGGGTCCATTTGATCTATAGTCTTCTTCATACATGAACTTTCGGGATGAAAGCCATGATTACAATAAGTACATTTAGATTTTTGGTTACCTTCTTTGCCCTTTTGCTTGAACTTTGAACTGGATGGTGCATCCGTCTGTTTGCCTTTCTCTCTTTGCTTGTGAGGCTCGAATTTGGGCTTCTCCTTCTTTTGCTTTCCTTTACCATTCGAGATCTTGGGTCCTTGAACATATAGGGATGAATGTTTGGAGCTTATGGACACCATTTGAATCAACTTGTCACACTCTTTTGTGACGGACTCAATGAAGGCATTCAAGGTAGGCATCTTCCAATTCGGGGTAGTTAGCCGAACGGAATTGAAAGTAGAGACAAATACCGAATAATCTTTACCAAGCTTGCTGAGAATGGAGAGGATCAATTGTTTATCCTCTTTGATAACTCCACTGTTCTTCAACTGCAAGTTTAAGTTCTTGAATTTTGTTAAGAATTCATTAATGGTCTTGAAATTCTCAGGACTAAGGGCAATCAATTCATTCTCTAATTGAAAAGCCCTAAGCTCATCCTGCTTGCCAAATAGTTTTTCAAGTTGCTCCCATATAGCTTTTGGAGTCTTAAATCCACTGAGATGGAAGTGAAGATCTTTGGAGATGGAGAGACAAAGAATACCATAAGCTTCATCAAGCTTGTTGTAGTGTTTGGTTCTATCTGATAGATTGTTTGGCTCCAATTCAAGACCAAGAGTGACTCGGTAGTAACCTTTTGAATGTAATATGATCTCCATATCATATTTCCAATCAAAATAATTGAATGGGGTGAGGATAGGCTTTGAAGAAGAGTATTCCATTGCTAGGAATGAGTGCACACTGATGTGGAGGAGCTTCCATGCACAATGTAGCGAATGCAAATGATGGAGACAATAAACCTGCAAATCACAATAAACCAAGAACAATGAGGTCGAACAATCCACCCTTTTAGAGTTGCATCAAACCTGGGATTGGAGATCAAACAATGTTGAATGGGTCCAATGTATCAGATCTAGGAATTATGTGGAAACTCAAGCTTCTGGAGTGGTATTGGATGTATTTTCAAGCTTTGCATGCACAGGAGCATTAATGCCCTTGAGATATTTCATGACAAAACTTTTTGCAATTTTTGAGCAATTCACTCAAATCTTCTTGCAGAACCACTTGTAGAAAAGAGATTTTGTCCCTGCAATGGCTCTGATACCATGTAAAATTAGTCACAGCAGATCTAATGAACAAGTAAATCAATCACAACAGATGAACATAGAAAATATGGTGTAAAACTGTGCAAAACATGCATCAGTGCTCAATATCCTAGTAAGGGTGAATGATTACAATAGAATACAGTAACAATGACTAAGCAATTCGAATTGACTAAGAAGGTCATTCGAATCACTGAATGGAGTAGCTTGACTCCAACTAGGAGTCCTCATCATCAATCGGTGGTGGTCATCAATGCACAAGAACCAGTCATCCAGGTGTCAATATGAGTCTAACTGAGTGTAACAAGTGTAACTGAAGTGTGTAGCACTGATTAAGGGAAGGAGGCTCAGTGGGGGGCGCATGGGAGGATAACTGAAGTCAGAACAAGTCATCTAGTCAATCTGGAGGTCCAACGGAAGTGAAACAGTCAGTCGGGAGTGAAACTAGCCTCAAATCAGGGAGAATCGGAGCTAACTGAGTGTAACTGAAGTGGAACTGCAGTGGTAGGTGAAGAAGTGCGCCCTTCTCTGGAAGTAGGTGAGAAGTGGGCGCATTCCAGAGTAGGAGGGCTGAAAATCTGAAGTAAGTGGCTCCGAAGTGCTAGAATAAGGTGGCTAAGGTGCTGGAGGCATCAACCTGCTGACTGGGATGCATGCAAAGTGCATGCAAACCCTAGAATTTGCATGCAAACCCTAATTGCATGCAAGATCCTGAAAAAGATGATGTGGATGCAAATGAATCTCTCACTCTGTCTTCATGAGAAATAAGAGATCCAACTAGGTGATCAAAGTAAAGGTTAGTCAAATCCTTGCTTTCTTCAATGACTATAGCAACATGGTTCCATCTTGGTGTTAGAGGCCTCAACACCTTTTTAATCACAACTTCTTTATCAATAGTTTCTCCTAGAGTAGCCAATTTATTGACAAAATCATTTACTCTTACACAATAATCACTCACCTTCTCACCTTCTTGCATCTTCAAATTCTCGAATTTTGTCCTCAATGTCTGTAACTTGACAACTTTAACTTGATCTCTACCTTGGTAAGCTTCATGTAGAGTCTTCGAGGCATTCTTAGCTGACTTTACTCCTGCAATTCTTGGAAATAAGTTCTTATCTAGAGCTATTTGAATATGAAATAAAGCTTGGGCATTCTTCTTCTTGGCTTCTTTCTTATTTGTTCTATAATTGGCTATAAGGGTGTTCCAATCAACTGGCTCTTCATAACCTGATTCTACAATCTCCCACAAATAATTTCCTGTCAAAAAGGTCATCATCTTTATGCACCAATAATCATAATCACTTCCATCAAATTCTGGAATGGGAAAAGAGTTAGAATTTGACTTTATGAACTTTAAACAAAATACCTACTCTGATACCAAATGAAGATTATGAAAGAGCCTAGTTTAAAATAGCACAAAGAAAAAAAAAACACAAAAAACAAGAGAGAAGATTTTATTTAAACACAACAAAAGAAAAACTTGGATTATTTTTCTCCCATTGATCTTTAGACTTGCACAACTACATACTTATATAGATTACATTGCATAGAAATAAATGCATTATTTACATGTCGTAAAATCAGCTGTAGGTTGATGTATAATTCTGCAAATTATTTTATTCTTCACATGCATTAGCATGCAGTGAATTTTGCTGCAAATTTATTTAATAAACACCTGCAACCTAAAATAGACACTGTCAAATTCTGCACAACATCAGTTATCAACATTCTATTCCCTCAAAGTAGGGATTCGACCCACACACATTAATATGGGGAAAATATTCTTATTCATGAGGGGAGGAAAAGCTTCTCTCGTTCACATCAAGGGAGAAGTCTACTCATGAGGGGAGGAAAAGCTTCTCTTGTTCACGTCAAGGGAGAACCCTACGGAAAATAGTGAGGTTGATACACTATGTAGAGGAGAGAAGAGGCACAACCGTTGGAATAAACCAACCCAATTTTATACTTATCTTTTATAGAGAAGCCTCTACGATAAGGGAACCAAACTTATAAATTCATTTACGCTTTTTTTTATTGAGGAGAATGAAAGGAGGAATGACTTTAGCTTATCTCTGTCGAAGTTCAAGGGGCATGCATGGAAGAGGTATAGCGATTCCATTCAGTTGCAGTTAAGTATTCATTACCCTTGTTATTATAGTAAGTTGTTTATCTTAAATGTGGAGAAGACTCTATGCGAGACTCGATTCTTAGTCCATTAATTATTTATTCCTTTGTGTTGAGTTTCAAGGAAATGAGGATTTGTTGAATGTATATTAATGTGTAGAAATATATAAGTTTTGAGCCCTAAACTCTTATTGTTAAGTATTGTAAAATACTATTTACAAAATTTAGTTGAATATTATGGTTATATATATACTTATATACGTGCTCATGTTAATACCTAATAAAGGAGGGCATAGCTCTTGAGTCTGCTACAAGGTTTATATTTACTTATATATAAACTGCAAATTAATGGAAGAAAGAAGGGTATACTTAGGTTGTGTGATTGATTTTTATTAGATCATCATGGGTTTTCCTTGTTGTCCCTATAAGAGCTAAGTTTATTAATAGAGATTAAGATCCTCGATTGTTTATAAGAAGTCTAGTAATAATGTTTCTATATTAGATTTAAGAATTTGACTATTTGTGAAAAGATCTCTGCTATTGTATGAGAAAGACTGTGAAAAATAGAAAAAGGAATTGCAGCGGAGGTACTGCAAGTTGTATCTTTTCATCGGGATAATCTAATAAAAGGTGAATTAAAGGAAGAAAAGAAAAATCTATTGTCATTACTTAAAGGAAAAGAGAAGCAATCACCAGAAGGTAAACTCTCTCCTTCCCATCATCATGCATTCTACAATCCTGTAGATTTATATAAGCACTATCCTGCAGAGCATGAGGATAGGCAAAAGTTCAAAAATGATAAAGAAAATCTGCTTCGCTTGCAAATCAAAGAAAAACATAATTTCCTTAGGAAGCTTGTAAGGGAAATTGAAGATTTGAAAAGAGTGCTTGAATTGACAGTTAGAGAAAAAGATCAGTCTTCTGAAGGTGAGATGTGCTGAAAATATGACATAGCTCTTAAGAGCCCTGAGAATGAAAAGAAAGATTCAAAAGAAGATGTTCTTATCCCTGAACCTTCCTTAGGACTTTTCACAGGTCCTAAAATGTAGATTCAAGTTTATTTTTGTCCTCCAGAATTCAAGCCCTGTAAGTTGGATTGCATGATTGATTCAGGTTGTCATAAGAATTTAGCAGAAGGAAGTGCAATCCCTTCATTCTATTGGGAGAAGGCTTTAGAACATGGAGTTGCTATAGAAGGTACCTTTGTACAACTTTTGGGTAGAGTAGCAGACTTTCCTATTCAATTAGAAGGATGAAAAGAAGCTTTATCCTTGAATAGGTTGGATAGTATAAAAAAATATTGTATATTAGGCTCTGAATTCCTAAATATAGTGAGCCTTGTTACTTTTGATACTGTTAAGATGTTGTTTAAATGTACCATAAAAGGAAAGCCAGTTTCTTGTCCTTTATCCTGTGAAGCTCATTTGAAATGCAAATTCCCTGTGAAAAGAACTGAGCCTAAAACAAACATGGCAGAATTGTTCAAAATGGAGAGATGCATTTCCTGTGCATAAATGCACAAGGACAAGGCCCTTGCTGATATCTCTGAAAAGCTTGAGAAAGATTGCACTTCAAAAAGCCCTAATTCTTTCTTGACCAGAGAAAAATACTTTGTTTCCCTTCCTTTTGACCCTCTGGTAAAACATAAAGCTATGAAAGCCTCTGCTAGATTGATGTCTCCCTCTGAGAGAGAATTTTGTGCCAGTGAAATTAAAGAGTTGCTTTCAAAAGGGTTAATTGAACCCTCTAAGAGTCCATGGGATTGCAGAGCCTTTGTTGTTAACAAACACTCAAATATTAAGAGAAGTAAGCCAAGGTTGGTTGTGAATTATAAACCTCTCAATGTAGTGCTCTAGAAAATTAGGTATCCATTACCTGCTAAAGCTAGTCTTCTACAACGGATTGTTGGATGTACTATATTTAGTAAGTTTGATTTGAAATATGGTTTCTATCAAATTGGGATTGAAGCAAAAGATAGGTTTAAGACTGCTTTCGTTGTTCCCCATGGCCAATATCAATGGAAAGCCTTACCTTCTGGAATAAACAATGCCCCCTCTAAATTCCAAAAGAGAATGGAGGATATTTTCAGGGAAAAAAGATGGGCATTAATCTACATAGATGATGTCCTGATATGCTCTAAGAACTTGCAAGATCATTTAAAGTATTTACAGGAATTTTATCATTTATTTTATAAGCATTGGTCTTGTTCTCTCATAGAGCAAGATGGAAATCAAAAAGACTGAAATCAAGTTTCTCGGTTTCAAGATAAACAAAGGGCAAGTAATTCTTCAGGACCATGTCTTAAATGTGTTATCGCATTTCCTGGATCAGATATTAGAAAAGGTTCAGCTTCATATATTTCTAGGAAGTCTCAACTACATCAGACCATTCTATAAAGGGCAAGATGAAGATATTCATATCCTTCATAAGAGATTGAAAAAAATCCCCCTAAATGGTCTTCATATTTGACTGCTGCAGTCCAAAAAATAAAAATAAAAGTGCAGCAACTCCCTGCTCTCTCTCTTCCCCAAGGAACTGGTAATATTGTAATTGAAATAGATGCTTCAACAAATGCATGGGGTGGAGTTCTAATTGAAAAGCATGGCGAGAGAGAAGATATTTTTGGCTATGCCTCGGGATCATTTAAATATGCAGAACTCAATTATCCATCGAGCCACAAAGAAATCCTTGTTGTTAAAATGATAGACAATCATTTTCGTTTATTTTTTAAGTCTAGAAAGTTTCTAGTTAGAACTAATTTGAAAATAATGCCTGGGATCTTTAAGAATGAAAATCTTATGGAAGAGAATAGTTCTACGATTTTAAAATGGTTTTTATGGTTATACAATTCTGATTTTGACATTGTTTATAAACCTAGTTATCTTAATTGTGTTGCAGATATGTTAACCAGAGAAGAGTCCCATACTCAAGCTTTTCCCCAGCTCAATATGTTCAGTGCAAGTGCATCCAGTTCTTCACAAAAAGATAAAGGCAAGAGTCCATCAAGGCCATTTCCATCCCCACTTAGCCATTCTCACGCAGGCTTGTTCTTGAATCCATGGGATGAATCCTTGACACCAGAAGAGCGTCACCAATCTTTGGAGCATGCAAACAGAACACAGGCTGAGAAGTTTATGTCTTTAACTCTCATAAGACAAATCCAAGAATCTCCACTTAAACTCCAAATTTTGGAGAAATGGGAAAAAGATGCCTTTCTTGGTTTGGAAAAGGCATGGGACAAATTAAATGGTTGTCGAGAAGTTTGGCTAGATTGAAATGAAGAAGAAGGCATAGAAATGTGGTATGTCGACTTGGGACATGGCGATCTTACATGGACCACATATAACCTTATTCTTCAATTCTGCAGAGAAGAACGCGAGATAGTTATATGTGCAGACCCATCAAATATTATCAACAATAAATGGTTAGGGTGGACTGAAATATTTTTGGATAAGTTTTGTCCAAGAAAATATTCGGTTCATCGAAGGGCTAATTTCATCCTCCACCTTCAAGCTGATATGCAGGTTGCAGACCAGAACCACATGTGGTTCAAATTTAAATTACGACACCTTGGAAGAAGATATATGCCGCTTGAACATACTGTTTATACAACCCAGAAGTTCATCAAAAGAGATCAAGACGGCAAGAGAATTGATAGCAAAGTTCACACCAGAAGGATCCCTCTTAACTATAGAGTGGAGTCAATTTTTCAAAAAGATTTTATGTGTGGAAATAACCAGGTTATGTTTGGGTCGGACATTGAGCAATGCTTTGACTATAATCTCTACACATATATTATGCCATATGAACCCGTGGATTGTGACGGAGATCCTTTTGATTGTCTGTGTGGTGGAGTGGATCTCGGTGATGGACGAGAGATCTGTATCTGTATGTAGGGGTGGGACCCCTATGATTGATTGAAAGGCATGGTGGGCCGCCTTAATAGGTTCCACATTGTAATAATTTATTTTATGTTTTCATACTGTATCCGTCTGTAGGGGTGGGACCCCGATGATTGATTGAAAGGCATGGTGGGCCGCCTTAATAGGTTCCACATGGTAATAATTTTAATTTATGTTGTCGGATGTATTTCCCTTTGTTTTAAAAAGGCAAGTCAGTCTAATTCTGTCTTAAAGTCCGTCTAAAGTAATTTATTCGAGTCCCCATATGTCAGTTTGACCACTTAAGGGATGAGATAACGGATGTGGATTTCCCCACACTCCGCCCCAAATCTTTACTTTTGACTGAATGTTGTCAGTCTAGATTCATTGGGCCACCGGCTAGCTTTTTTATAAATAAGACTCCAAGGCTCTCATTTAGGCATTCGGTTTTTGGCGACTTGAGAGCTCTGCAAATATTTGAGTCGAGGTCTGTGTATCCTCTGTGCCTGCGCTTAGTGCAAACTGGCATATGAAAAGTAGATATCTCAAGTGTAAAGAGTCTGTAAGAAGTCAGTAGTGTATGCTCTCCCTTTGCACTTCACAACCAAGTTTTGGGTGAACCACGTATATTGGTGTCTCCCTTGTATCAGTCTATTATGTGATAAATATCCGCATTTGGAATTGTGATATTTATCTTACTACTTTATCTCTGCATATTGATTATGTTATTTCAAAACAAATATGTTCTTGTAATATAATGATAATACATGATATATTTGGAATTTAAATGGAATTCTTTCCGGATGGTTTGATGAGTTTATACTCTTGGGCATAATAGTAACAATGTATTGGAGAAGCAAGTGATTATATACATTATTATTTATAAGATAGAATCAAGTTCACCGCTACTATTTGAGCTTTTAAGTTTCATAAGCTTGATAGAATTATTTAGCGAACACAACGGTGAGAAAAACACATTGATACAGATTATAACTTTTACAAATAATGTGACTAATGTAATTGGTTCTTGATATCAAAGAGAAAAAAATTATACCCCATTTCCCAAAATAGTATAGAGAAATTTGGGTACAAATATGTTACAAGCGAATATTTCAGCCTCTTCCATAATCTTCTCCCGGGGAAAAGCAATAACGGATGCGTGAAATAGATTAAGAATGACTTGGATTTCACTCTTCCCCTCTATTCTAAGTGCAAAGCAGGAAGAATGGTCATTATTTTCCAACACATCTGAAATACATTTATTAGTGTCCATGTTGTAAATCTAATATGTACATTTGTCTATTATTTATGTATGTTCTTTATTTGTATCTATGTTAAATCAAAATATTCCATATAACAATAAAATATAAAATAAAACTAGGAAGTTATATTGTTATTAATCTCTACTCTATAATAATGTAAACAATTCAACAAAATTACTTTTTATTTATTTTTAACTAATAATTTAATTAATTAAACAAAATTGAGGAATAAAGATGTAGTAATTTTTTAAAAATATATTTTAATATTAATAAGTTATAAAATATAAATTAAATATTTAACATAAAATTTAAAATATGTTTACATTTCTTGTTTGAAAATAGGGCCCTCGCACGAAGTTGAGGGACCTTTTAGATGCAATGGGTAAATGCGAAATGCACAAGAATTGTGTAAATCAATAACGCTCGTGCATTATGTAAAACTAGGAATTGCGGGCTGCGAACCTGCCATGTCATTTAACATGTAGGATAGGATTACAAAATGTGCACGTGTTATGGTGATCCATAACGCGCGCATGTTATGGATCACCATAACGCGTGCACGTTTTTGTTAATATAAAAAAAAACAGACGGAACGAACCATAGAATGACGGCCGTGGCTCAGATCGACAAACCGTCAACTCCGTTGGATTCAAGCTGACATCGGGATAGTACTAGGAGTACCCCTCTCTGTCGGTCCCATGGCCAGCAAGTTGGTCGAGCCTGCTTGCACATCATCGATATCTCGGTCCAAAATTTATGTGATTTTAAAGAGGGGATCATGAGCGTATTTGAACTAGGAAGAGGTAAAATGAGCTAGGTTGAGGGCAATAAATTTTGTATTTGTATGATGTTGCAAGGATTTTTTAATGTGACAAGGTTTTTCTCTATGCTCCAAACATGGAAGCCATTAACTAATTAATGTCGACGTTAAATGTAGGGTAAGCATCCCTATAATGCCATAAAGGAAAGAGTTCATCATTTAAAGCATCAACGTACCGAATGTTCAGCCATCGTCCAAGTGGCTTGCGTATGCATCTAGAGTTTAATTTTAATCATTCATGTCATGTCCAATTGAATTTTAATGGGTCCAATTAAATTTTAATTGGTCGATCCGAGCCACAGTCGTCATTCTATGGCTCGTTCTATACCCGTACGTCCTGAGAAGGTTGAAGCTGTAAGGCAACAACTCTCTAGTATTCATCCTGAAGCTCTTTTGTTTATGTCTAAGATAAAGAATCTCTTAGTTTGTGAGCTGGAACATATCGATCTTAACAGGATTTATACAATCTCTGTTTTACGAGAAACTGACCTTAGAACTTCTCATAGCAATGACAATGAATCCTTCATTTTGCATTTGTTAGCAGAAGAAGATCAATTTTCGACAAAACAATGTAGTTATTACATGTGGAGGCAGCAGTTTCCCGTGGAAAACGAGTGTAGGGTTGAGCAGAGGAAAGATGTTGGGAAATGGGCTATTACATTAGCTTTTCCGATGGGTGAGCAGCTTACAAAAGGAAATATGGCAATTGTAGGTATCTATGCTTTTCTTTAGACGGAAATTGTAACAGGATTTCCATTTATAATACAGGCATATTTTTTACTGGTTTCGTCAAGAGAATATCATTTTCAATAACAAGTGGAACCAAGGAATCCTTCGTTGTGTTCCATTAGCCTTTTGTTCAGCATTTCGTGCTCTGATAAGTGGTAATTCACCTCTATCATCGAAACATTTATGTCAACCAATAGAAGCTCGAACAATACTCCCTGCTTTTAAACGCATTCTGGAGAAATCAAGAGGACAAGCTCATCAAAGCGACTTCATTCATCTATATTATCGTAATGTACACATAGTCCATCCTTATCTTGATAAAAAAAAAGTTTTATAATAGCTTGAACTTTTTGGGCGTGGTTATCTCCCTATATTCGGTTGTCTGATTTGTTGACAAGCTTTCCTGAAAATCTGTATGTTGAACTTCTTTGTTTTATTGCTGAAAATTGGAAGGGATTTCGAAGTCACCTGCAAAACACTTCTTTGTTGAGTGGTTGAATCAGTATCCTAAAATTACAGAGATTTCTATCTCAAAGTTTGTTGAGCGGCTCCTAGATGTAGTATCAGACTCAACAGACAGTAAACATGTTATCACCACTGCACAGTGGCTTGGTCTCTCACGAATCGGAGTTATGCATTGTCCATTCATCAAACTCCTTCTTCATCTGATTAGCTACCACTACCAGTTAAGAAACTCCTTCATGCTTGTTCTGCGCCTGCTTGTTTCTTCAAATTAACAACTCTACGAATTGGGCAACTTGCTTTGTTGATCAAATCATTTATAATTGCTATATTTTGACCATTGTTTCTTAACTACAACTCATGCAACTATTCGGTGGTTGGGCATTGAGGCCACTTGAGTCCAAGAGAAGGTCGGTGGAGAAGAAGGCTTCTCGGAGGGGCTGCTGCATTTGCATTTACACTCATATTGCAATATTTGTATGATATTTACCTAGATTGCGATAGCACCGCTTACCACTATAGAAACTATGTTATCTAAAGGTTGATCTTAGTTGTAGCGAATTGATTGTTTGAATTAGTTGTTGTCTATGGCTATGATATTTAGATAATACGTGTCTATTGAAACGAGTCATCAAGCCATTTCGAAAACAGTTCCTATTAATTTGTTTGCTTCATCATTTTGTTTGTGTAAAATATCTGGTAAACATAAAAATAGGGAAGGCGGGGGGAGAAAACACAGAACACAGGAGGATAAAAGCATTTTGCTAATATTTTTGCACAGACATAACGCGGGAGGATAAAAGAATTTTGCTAATTATTTTTTGCACAGACATAACGCGCTAGCGTTGTGTAAACCCATAACGCGCATGTGTTTCTAGAAAAAAAAAACTAGGTATTTAATATGTCTGGTGCACGGCTCAATAACACCTGGTTGCACAA